>JAVRXN010000002.1:11822090-12422090 GCA_033556935.1 Timema podura | reverse complement strand
AAGAAACAAAACAAAACAACTTTTGCTTATCGAGTTCATTGGGTCAACTTTGAAAGTTTACTAGAAATATATTTGAGACATGACGGCCATCTTGAAAGAAAATGGCGGCTATAGGAACAATACTACTATCCTGTACAGAACTTTAGCTTTCAAACTATGGGAAGCCGGGTCGTAACCAGTAATAATAAAACTACTATAATTTTTGTTATTAAATTTAACAGTTTTTTGACTATTTTCTGCATAAAAAATAAACATCTCACATAAAATTCCTTTAGCATTTTTATTATTAACCTCTATTTTTAATATTGGAAGTATTACAACACACACCCCTGCAAAGTATGGGTGATTAACCATTTCTTAATAAAGCCTTGATTGTATGCCCTCCTTCCCCTTCCTATCAATTATATTTCTTGGTGCGTGACTAAACTGTGAACCGCCATTTTCTTCTCTCTCTCTCTCTACATACATCAGGTATAAGATTGAAGACGTGGCAACACTGTTCTTTGTCAAGTTTACCCAAAACATAAGCTTTCGCTCCTCCATCACATTTTTTATTATTCTGTGTTGAGTATAGACAGCGAGTTGAATTTAGAGGAAGTGTACCCGTATTTGCATAGTGGAGAGTGGAAAACAATTGAGCAAAAACCACCCTCAGTACACCACCCAACCAGGGTTATAACTCCGATTTACCCATTGCCGGAAATTCAGTGAACGCGTTAGACAGCGCGACCACCGATGAGGATTATACACATCTAAAGTGCGCCTTAAAATACTTTATCGAGGTGAAAAATAACATAAATATTAGTTTTATACAATTATATTATTCCTTTCCCTCTTAAACCTCAAGAATAATTAATCATAACTTTCTAAACGCCTAGAAAACAAGTGGGTTTTATCACGTTCCTAGGTGGAGCTTCCTGGCAGTAGGAGCACAAACAGGGGAGGAGGAAAATACAAATGACAATATAATGTTTTGTCACCCCTTATTAAATTACATCATTATATTCTCAAAGATAAGTTCCACGCTTCTATAAGCGTATTACCCGAACGGGTTGTAAGACGCGGTGCTAAATATAAAAATAAATAAACAATTATAAAACGCTCCTATAACAGTTACCTTTTATTTACCGGGTATTTAGCTCTTAAATAACAGAAATGTTTACAAGTCTATATATGTATAGGGTCATAGAACATAGTTTTGTGTTAGTAACAGGAAAAAACAAACTTTTGTACTGTTAAAGAATTTGATCGATATTTAACTTAAACGCAATATCTCGGACACCTAGGCGGCCACCTTAAGTATATATTACGGTCGCGTCCCCGCTCTGATTGTCGGGCTGAAAGCGTTTGTTGTCTGAGAGCGAGCGTCGCGGCGCCAGTCCATGTTATTTTTACAGCAGGTAGTGTACCTGGCCAGACGGGTCCTTGAAAGGCGCTCCTGGTGGTTGACAGAGGAACTAACGGCGCGTCCTGGCGGTGGATCAAACACTCAGAATCCGTTGGTACATATTTTAACAGCGAGGCTAATAGCAGCTTAACCTAGGACGGAGTTACGGAAAGGGGAGGATACATACATCAGCACCGTGTCTTACTACCCGTTCGGTTTAGACGCCTGTGTACTAATTACGCTAATGGGTTTTAGGGATTAGGAAGGCTGTATTTAGAGGAAGTGTACCCGCATTTGGGTGCAGGATACGTGGAAAACTATTTTGAAAACAAACTCTTTAGTACACCCGACCGAGATTCGAATCCCGATCTTCCCGTCATCGGCAGTCCAGTCTATTGCGAGATTAGCGTGTTAGACCACGCGGACATCTAAGCGGGTAAGGGGAGAATAATTTTCAAACTATTTCGAGCCGTTTCAATCGCAGCAGAATGGTCTAAGCCGCAGTGGTTCCCAAACTGTTTGGGTCGTGAGCCGATTTTTGGTTGGTCGCGAAAAGTTTCCATATGTGAGAATTTTGAAAATTTGGCATTAGAATTCAAGGGAAAAACGATAGTATAAAACATAATTCAAATTAAGGGGAAAAAAACCCTCCCTCCCCCTCCAATGTCCACTAAAGCAAGTGGAAGCCACGTAAGTTTGTCGGTCTAAGATTGGTCCGTGATTCTAAAAGTTTTGTGAAGCTCCACTCCAAGGGGTCGTTCTCGCAATACTCTGAGACTGATGACGGGGAAATCGGGGTTCGAATCACGGTCGGGTGCACAGAAGGGGGATTTTTTACTAAGTGGTTTTCTACCCTCCCTCCACACAAATTCAGGACAACTTCCTCTAAATTCTACCTTACTCGTCCCTAAGACATCAACGTTATTATTATGTATGCATATAGCCCGAACGGGTAGTAAGATGCCATGGAAATAAAAATATATAACCCATATTAGCATGGAGAGAGGAGTGGAAAATACATAGTGATAAATTGTATGTGGGAAAACCACCCCAAGATACACCTGGCCGGGATTCAAACATCGTCACTGACATTACAGTATTCTGTGAGTCTGACGACCTATACCATGTGAACACCAACACATTATTCACAAGTTTGTTATAAAACTATATAGTGAAAAGGGGAAGAGAGGGGTAAGGACTAACATGATATGAATATCAATTTAAATTAGTTGAAAATTTACACCTGGACACTGGAAAGGGCAGAAGTCTTGTGTTTGACACTAGTGTTAAGTTGTAATTTTTAAATTAATTTAAATAAATTTATTTGTCAGGGTTCCTACGCGTCATGGAAAAACTAAAAACCAATTTTAAAATACTTCTTTCAGGCCTGGAACTTTTATGGAATTTCTCATTTTTTCCAATCTTTTCCTGGAATTTTTAAGGTTGTTCTGGACATTATATTTCCCCCCCCCCCCTTTTTATAAAAAAAAATGTCAATCAATCAGGAGTAAATAGGAGCATGCCAGTAAATGAACTTTCCAAGATATCTGATGAGAATTTTTCAATCTACTGAATCATTCATTAAATATATAAATTAGTTTATCAATCAACTTGTATTATTGTCATTTTTATAAATAATATTTTTATTTTGTAATTTATATAACATATACTATCGTGCACAATATGAACTTTCCAACCCAACTGATTAATACCAGCACACGACTTACAAACTAACTTATATCTAGAACAGACACAACATCCAGCCCCCCGGCCATTGATTCATCATCGTAAAAGAGGAAACTCGTTTCACCAATGATTATTTGCGAGCGAGTTTATGTTATGTTTTAATGTTTGAATATCTCGTTGCATCGTGGAATACATTAACAAATAATAAACGGTGTGGAAAGGGCAGGTGTAGGGGATTTTGGAGCCTGCATTAAATAAAAATATGTAATGATGTGTATATTCCATGAATTACACTTGCCTGAAAGAATTGTAGAAAATCCTTGAAAACTCCTTAAAATGTCCTGGAAAAAAATTTCATGATTTTGAGTAGGAACCCTGTTTGTGATCTCCCTATATGGGCATTCCCGTAGCTACAATCATTTGCAGCCTATGTGTTGAGATTTAATGACACCAATAGTTTAGTGACTTAAAACTTCTAGCCTAAGAGAACAGTATAAGGAAGCTAGGCTTTAGAACGCACGGACGGTCTGCGAGAAATCAGACATAGTGTGCTTGTGTTCTTTTTAAAAGAGAGAAATGGAGGATTGGCTGTAAATAAAATCACGCCTTTATAAGTTAAGGCCGGTACACACAGAATGCTAAGCTAAGATTTGCTCTGTTAGCTCTGTAGAAAAAATAGCGTACCATATATTTAAATGTGTTGGTTCGCACAGAAAACTAAGCTAAGCCTTGCTATATTTTTTTACGATTACTGGCCGGTAAATTTTCCCATCTCCATTTTGAGCCATCTTACGTTGCGCATGGCATGACGTAGCCCTGGGCTCCATGTTGAACAGACGCATTGCTGGTTTGGTGAATATAACTAAATAAGTGATTACTATTTAGGTTTTATATTTGATGAATTTTTTTTATTAAAGTGGAACTGTTAATTGAACAAGTCACACCTCCACCTCCTAAATTGTCTTCATCTTCCAAAACAACTGCTAACAACAGCATATTTTCTTCCTCAGTAATATCATCTGAACTCAACAAGACATTTGGAGAAAGCCATAACTAAAATTCACAGGAGTAGACCAGAAAGAAACAACATCGAATTTGGGAGGGAAAAGAGGAACCATTGCTTAGTTTAGCTTAGCTTAGCTTAACATTCTGTGTGTACCGGCCTTTAGGGTCCGGTACACTATCCGTGCAGCCTGTAATGTTACTGGTCACAATACATGGTTCATACATGTTGATATTATAGATTTGTTGTCAGGCTATAATTGAGATAACTTATCTTTTAGTGAGTTATTTATTCAGCGCCATTGCTGCACTGAACAGGGTGAATATGCGATACGATATCACACCTGCTGCTATTTCCCTCCTTAGGGCCCTTTTATACAGACGTTTTCTCTTGAAGAACGCAGGTCCTGACTGTTCGGAGACTACTGCGCGAGTGTCGTCACCTACCTTTGCCAACAGGGTTGTTTTCGAACACTTCGCTTCTAGAATGTTCGAGTAACGTGATGTCTTTCGAGAAGACTTTGCCTGGGTGGCCGATAAAGAGAGACAGAAGGATTTAGTACAATGTAGATATTTACTGCGAAATATAATACAAATTAAATATATTTTCAATATTATTACTTTGGACTAGATCTGATTATCTCTACTAATTGGTCCAAAGGGATGTGTAAAATGTAATCATTAAAAGCCACCGCCGTGACGGTAATTGATGCATCTCGGGGGTAAACTAATCTTTTGAGAAAACTTAATGAAGAAATGTAAATGACAGGAATAGATCAAGTTATTCTGGGAGCTCCTGAACCGAATATTTGTGTGCACGCACCACGGCGGTGCATCTGGGTCATGCACTACTGTCGTACTCCACTACTAGTGGGGGAGGGGGTACTTGGACTTTTACCAAATATTCACACCTCTACTACGAGTAAACACCATCAACTGTCTCATTATGTAACTCTAGACTGCAATAACAGGAGCACAGAACTAGACCGCAATAATAGGAGTACAGAACTAGACTGTAATAACAGGTGCACAGAACTAGATTGCAATAACAGGAGCACAGAACTAGCCTTCAATAACAGAAGCTCAGAACTAGCCTCCAATAACAGAAGCTCAGAACTAGCCTTCAATAACAAGAGTTCATAACTAGACTACAATAACAGGAGCACAGAACTAGCCTTCATTAACAGGTGCACAGAACTAGACTGCAATAATAGGAGCACAGAACTAGCCTTCAATTACAGAAGCACAGAACTAGACTGCAATAACAGGAGCACAGAACTAGACCGCAATAACAGGATCTCAGAACTAGACTGCAATAACAGGAGAACAGAATTAGACTGCAATAACAGGAGCACAGAACTAGACCGCAATAACAGGAGCACAGAACTAGCCTTCAATAACAGAAGCTTAGAACTAGCCTCCAATAACAGAAGCTCAGAACTAGCCTCCAATAACAGAAGCTCAGAACTAGCCTCCAATAACAGGAGCACAGAACTAGATTGCAATAACAGGAGCACAGAACTAGCCTTCATTAACAGGTGCACAGAACTAGCCTTCATTAACAGGTGCACAGAACTAGACTGCAATAACAGGAGCTCAGAACTAGACTGCAATAACAGGAGCACAGAACTAGACCGCAATAACAGGATCTCAGAACTAGACTGCAATAACAGGAGAACAGAATTAGACTGCAATAACAGGAGCTCAGAACTAGACTGCAATAACAGGAGCTCAGAACTAGACTGCAATAATAGGAGCACAGAACTAGTCTACAATAACAAGAACACAGAACTAGACTGCAATAACAGAAGCACAGAACTAGATTGCAATAACAGGAGCTCAGAACTAGACTACAATAACAGGAGCACAGAACTAGACTGCAATAACAGAAGCACAGAACTAGACTGCAATAACAGAAGCACAGAACTAGACTGCAATAACAGGAGCACAGAACTAGACCGCAATAACAGGATCTCAGAACTAGACTGCAATAACAGGAGAACAGAATTAGACTGCAATAACAAGTGCACAAAACTATACTACAATAACAGGAGCACAGAACTAGTCTTCAATAACAGAACAGAACTAGACCACAATAACAGGAGCACAGAACTAGACTGCAATAACAGGTGCACAGAATTAGCCTTCAATAACAGAAGCTCAGAACTAGCCTTCAATAACAGGAGCACAGAACTAGACTGCAATAACAGGAGCACAGAACTAGACTACAATAACAGGAGCTCAGAACTAGACTACAATAACAGATGCACAGAACTAGACTGCAATAACAGGAGCACAGAACTAGACTGCAATAACAGGAGAACAGAATTAGACTGCAATCACAAGTGCACAGAACTTAACTACCATAACAGGAGCACAGAACTAGTCTTCAATAACAGCACAGAACTAGACCGCAATAACAGGAGCTCAGAACTAGCCTTCAATAACAGCACAGAACTAGACCGCAATAACAGGAGCACAGAACTAGACTGCAATAACAGGTGCACAGAACTAGCCTTCAATAACAGAAGCTCAGAACTAGCCTTCAATAACAGGTGCACAGAACTAGCCCTCAACAACAGAAGCTTAGAACTAGCCTCCAATAACAGGAGCACAGAACTAGACTGCAATAACAAGAGCATAGAACTAGACTGCGATGACAGAAGCCCAGAACTAGCCTGTGAGACTTGTTACCAACTCCAAGGATTATTGCCAGCTCCTAGGCTTTTTGCTAGCTCCTAGGCCTGCTACTAGCTCCTAGGCTTGTTGCTAGCTCCTAGTCTTGCTAATAGCTACTAGGCTTGTTGCTAGCTCCTAAGCATGCTACTAGATCCTAGACTTGTTGTTAGCTACTAGGTTTGATGCTAGCTGCAAGGGTTGTTGTTAGCTCCTAGGCTTGCTACTAGCTCCTAGGTTTGATACTACCTCCAAGGGTTGTTGCGTGCTCAAAGTGCTATTGTTAGCTCCAAATGTGGTTGATATATCCAAGTGTTATTGTTAGCTCCAGGGTTATTGCTAGCTCCAGGGTTATTGCTAGCTCCAAAGACTGTTAATAGCGCCAAGGATTGTTGCTAGCTCCTAGACTTGTTGCTAGCTTCTAGGCTGGTTAGTTCCTAGGCTTGTTGCTAGCTCCTAGGCTTTTTGTTAGCTCCTAGGCTGTTAGTTAGCACTAAGGATTATGGCAGGCTCCTAGGCTGGTTGCTAGTTCTAGGCTGTTGGCTATCTGTTAGGCTGGTTGCTAGCTCCTTGTCCTGCTACTAGCGCCTAAACTTGTTGCTAGCTCCTAGGCTTGTTACTATTATATCTCCTAGGATCAATACTTTCGCTGGAACTTGTTATCATCTACGTCACAAAATACATTACTTTCAATTTAATCTAAAATATTAAACGAACATAAATACATTCTGTCCTAAGTTATCAGGGTTTATAGGAGCTGAGTCGAACATAGGTTGAATTGTCTGGCATCTCCTGCACTTAAAGCAAATACAATACGCAACACAGGACTGTATGAAATGTAGTATCAGGTCTACCTCGCGGCGCTATAAAACCAAACTCTTCCTTTACAAACGGAAACTAAAATATATCTGTTAGCAATTAAAAATATAAATAAACTCTTGCATTTCAACAAACAAGAAAATAGATTTACAAATATCTGCTTAATGGCCTGGATTCACTAAATAGTGAAATTTTGCTTCGTCTAGAAATGCCGCAACTTTGCACCCAAGATACTCCCAAAGATGTGCCTTATTATTTGCTCCATTTCCGTATTCACTAAACAAGGCGCAAAATATTGGCTAAGTTATAGTGACGTTACCATAAACGTCATCATTTGTGCTCTTTTCGACCAATCCTTGTGAAAGAATTTACTTTCAAAGTCAAGGCTACTTTACATCTAATTTAAATCTCCAATGAAAATGACAGCATACACAAAGATTTCTAAACATTTTGCTTATAAACTAGCAATAAAATTAGAAGCGGCCTCTTTCTGGATGCTTTACAAAAACAATATTAGTACATTATTTAGTATTTATTTATTCATGGCCTACATTATCTTCTCATTCAAACAAATGTGATACAAAGTTCATGGCCTACATTATCTTCTCATTCAAACAAATGTGATACAAAGTTCATGGACTACATTATCTTCTCATACAGACAACTGTGATACAAAGTTCATGGCCTACATTATCTTCTCATTCAGACAACTGTGATACAAAGTTCATGGCCTACATTATCTTCTCATTCTGACAACTGTGATACAATGTTCATGGCCTACATTATCTTCTCATTCTGACAACTGTGATACAAAGTTCATGGCCTGCATTATCTTCTCATTCAGACAACTGTGATACAATGTTCATGGCCTACATTATCTTCTCATTCTGACAACTGTGATACAAAGTTCATGGCCTGCATTATCTTCTCATTCAGACAACTGTGATACAATGTTCATGGCCTACATTATCTTCTCATTCTGACAACTGTGATACAAAGTTCATGGCCTGCATTATCTTCTCATTCAGACAACTGTGATACAATGTTCATGGCCTACATTATCTTCTCATTCTGACAACTGTGATACAAAGTTCATGGCCTACATTATATTCTCATTCAGACAACTGTGTGTTGAAAAATGTTACGTATGAGTGTTAATGAATTCGTGAAACATTGATATTATTCAAAACAAATGCATGAAAATGACTAAAATATAATTCAAATATTTAAAATCTGACTTATAAATTCTAAATGACAAAAAGTGACTACAAAATGTATATATCCATGTAGTGTCTGTTTGTTTGTCCGGAGCTTTTACTAAACTGTTCTAAAAGCTACAAAGCCGTAAATCTGCACATTAATTGTTAAAGTGTTGTAACATTCTTAATTTTTTTTTTTTGCAAGGGGAAGGTGAGTGTCCCTTGCACCATGGACCTCATTGTGAGTGTCTTCTCTTGTTACAGATAATAATGTGGTATCCAGTAAGGATGGAGTGTATATGCGCGGCAGCAATGGGACAGCAACAGGGACAGACGCCTCCGGGAACGGGACAGCAGGGTCCGGGGACCCCACAGGTGAGTCTATGAACTTTCGGGGAAGGCTTGGACCCCTTGTGACTGATACCCGCCACTATCCCAGGAGATATGGCCTTGTAATAGAACCGTAAAAACTGACAGCTAGAAAAAACTACCAGATCTAATTTAATGTATCCATACGCCAAGCCATGTGATCTACAATGCCATATGTTAAGCAACTCTCACATTTGACATCAAAACTTCTACACCAAACCATTTGTTTTTAATTATTTTTTATTTTAAGTGTTTTTTTTTTACATTATTAAAAAATTAAAAAAATCGTTTGGATGTTTCTTTTTTTGTGGAAGCGGCGTCTGTGGTTCACTTAAAAATAAATATGGCGAACCGCGTGAGATGAAGACGGTTGATGACGTCAATACATCCCGTATTCATGCGCTTTTGTTTACATTTTAAAATATTTTAATTTGAAACCAGTATTTTGTATGGCTCTTTATCTAAGTTATAAATTTTTTAATTTATTTTAATGGCCAGTTATAATCAGATAAAAATGTCAATATAATACTTTTTAATTTATTATTTCATGTACTATAATATTTCTTGTTGCCACAACCGAAAACAAAAAAAACCATGATAGTTATATTTCAATTAGTCATTAAAAATCCAATCATAAAATAATCCTTAGAAGCTTTTTATAACTCTTTTTTTTATTAACAATGTAGTTTAACGAAGTCAATCAAAATTGTTTCTACGAGTGGTTGGCATTAGTGACCGTCAATCAATGTTTCCTAACTAATTAACGTAGTTAGTATATAGAAGTATAATTATTAATGAGTTAATATTCTAAAATAAAACCTTGTTTTGGATCTTTAGTTTATTTTTTCAACTGTTAATAAAATGTTGATGGTTCAACTTAGGAGGACAAATTGGGCAGGGAATAAAATAATTATTACTCTAGTTTTATTTGTATTGAAAGAACAACTTTTTATTTATATCAGAGAAGAGTTTAAGAAAATCTTTTATTTGATTATTTGCAAAAAAAAGTCAATTTTTTTTTTACAAAATTAATCAGGTTTAAACTTATTTTAAATACGTGTTTTGCTGTAATCCTTGTTATCCATGAAATATGAAAAGTACAGGGGGGAAAAGGGGAAAGTCCAGATATAACTAAAATTAAGTTAGTGCTGCCATCTGTTAGACAATCATGAGACCTTTCTAATGCACTTTATATTATGGTTAACAGAGGTTTCTGTCATATTTAATATATTTATAAAAATTGTTTCTGGGTTCCTTGTGAGGTTTGAGATACAAAAGTGTTTCCTGGGTTCTTGTGGAGTTTGAGATATATAAAAGTGTTTCCTGAGCTCTTGTGAGGTTTGAGATATATAAAAGTGTTTCCTGAGCTCTTGTGGAGTTTGAGATATGAAAATGTTTCTTGGGTTCTTGTGAGGTTTGAGATATATAAAAGTGTTTCTTGAGCTCTTGTGAGGTTTGAGATATAAGTGTTTCCTGGGTTCTTGTGAGGTTTGAGATATGACAGTGTTTCCTGGGTTCTTGTGAGGTTTGAGATATAAGTGTTTCCTGGGTTCCTTGTGAGGTTTGAGATATGAAAGTGTTTCCTGGGTTCTTGTGAGGTTTGAGATATAAGTGTTTCCTGGGTTCTTGTGAGGTTTGAGATATATAAAAGTGTTTCCTGAGCTCTTGTGAGGTTTGAGATATAAGTGTTTCCTGGGTTCTTGTGAGGTTTGAGATATGACAGTGTTTCCTGGGTTCTTGTGAGGTTTGATATATAAGTGTTTCCTGGGTTCCTTGTGAGGTTTGAGATATGAAAGTGTTTCCTGGGTTCTTGTGAGGTTTGAGATATAAGTGTTTCCTGGGTTCTTGTGAGGTTTGAGATATATAAAAGTGTTTCCTGAGCTCTTGTGAGGTTTGAGATATAAGTGTTTCCTGGGTTCTTGTGAGGTTTGAGATATGACAGTATTTCCTGGGTTCTTGTGAGGTTTGAGATATAAGTGTTTCCTGGGTTCCTTGTGAGGTTTGAGATATGACAGTGTTTCCTGGGTTCTTGTGAGGTTTGAGATATAAATGTTTCCTGGGTTCTTGTGAGGTTTGAGATATAAGTGTTTCCTGGGTTCCTTGTGAGGTTTGAGATATGAAAGTGTTTCCTGGGTTCTTGTGAGGTTTGAGATATGACAGTGTTTCCTGGGTTCTTGTGAGGTTTGAGATATAAGTGTTTCCTGGGTTCCTTGTGAGGTTTGAGATATGACAGTGTTTCCTGGGTTCTTGTGAGGTTTGAGATATAAATGTTTCCTGGGTTCTTGTGAGGTTTGAGATATGACAGTATTTCCTGGGTTCTTGTGAGGTTTGAGATATAAGTGTTTCCTGGGTTCCTTGTGAGGTTTGAGATATGACAGTGTTTCCTGGGTTCTTGTGAGGTTTGAGATATAAATGTTTCCTGGGTTCTTGTGAGGTTTGAGATATAAGTGTTTCCTGGGTTCCTTGTGAGGTTTGAGATATGAAAGTGTTTCCTGGGTTCTTGTGAGGTTTGAGATGTAAAAGTATTTCCTGGGTTTCTTGTGAGGTTTAGGTTAAGAGTGTGCTGGTGTAATCACCGACCCTTGTTCCAGGTGAAGAGAATGAGGTGTCCGAAGTGGCCCTCACAGCGGGAGACCAGCTGGAGAGGTCGGGCTCAGCTGAGGACGACGCTCTTCACCTCAAGAGACGGGTGGGACTCTTCAGTGGGGTGGCTCTAATCGTCGGGACGATGATCGGTATGTGGCTCTTACATTACTATAGACAAAGTGGCTCTAATCATCGGGAAAATGATCGGTAAGTGGCTCTTACATTACTATAGACAGAATGGCTCTAATCATTGGGAAAATGATCGGTAAGTGGCTCTTACATTACTATAAACAGAGTGGCTATAATCGTTGGGAAAATGATCGGTAAGTGGCTCTTACATTACTATAAACAGAGTGGCTATAATCGTTGGGAAAATGATCGGTAAGTGGCTCTTACACTCCTATAGACAGAGTGGCTCTAATCGTCGGTACGATGATCGGTAAGTGGACCTAACACTCCTATAGACATAATGGCTCTAATCATCGGGACAGTGATTGGTAAGTGGATCTTACACTCATATAGACAGGGTGGATCTAATCGTCGGTACAAGGATTGGTAAGTGGATCTTACACGATGACTTACCAACCAGACCTATTTATTTATTTTACAACCTGGTTAACATTGATGTTAAATCAAATTGAAGTTACTATGATTGAATTCAATCAAGTTAACCTAAAGTGATCTTAAGAGCTTCTGCCACACATTTTCTCTAAATTTCTGCTTTCCTAATACCCTTCCCCCCCTTAGGGTGTATTCGAGGATAGGCCAGACTGGTAAAGTCTATCTACGATAGGAGAGGATATAACTGACATATCTACACTCATGTATCCATACGCCAAACCCTGTGATCTGCAAGACCACGTGTTGAGTTGTTATTGTTACTTTTATCTCGCCAAAACTTTCACAACAAACAATCTGTTTTTTAACTATTCTTTTAACAGTTTTTACACTTTATAAACACAAACTTATGAAAAAACCGTTTGGATATTTCTTTATTGTGGAAGCAGCGTCTGAGGTTCACATAAAAATGATTTACAAACGAAAAATTCTAAAAAGCTACGTTTTTTCCATATTCACAATGATGGCAAACCGGACGAAACAAGAGTGGTCGATGACATACAAACAGTTTTCGGTGTGTTCATGCGTTTTTTTTACAAAATAAAAACTTTTTATTTTGAAACTCATATTTTGTATGGCTCTTTCTCTAAGTTATAAAAAACACTTATCTATTTTGGAGGCCAGTTATAACAAGATACAAGTGTGAATATAATACTTTTTTATTTATTATTTGATACATTATAATATATTTTATTGCTACAACCACAAAACTAAAATAATTATAGTGTAATGCCCCTGAAAAAGATTGGGAGGTTTATTTAAAACTAGCATAACATGTTTGAAACTAAGTGAATGAAATAACTGGTCTAGCTAACTTGTTGTGATGAGTTGATAAACATTAGGAAAGAACGCTATCAACTCATAACAACTTGTCCCCTTTGTGATCAGTAACTGGGTCAAATTGGGCTATAAAGGGTTTTGATTTAGGACAATCGTGGCTGACACATTAAGATCTACTCAGAGGCAGTCACTCTGCCCGTCATTGGGACCACATGGATTAGAACATCGGGTACTTGTGTTAGACGTAAACCGCCGTGCCCAAGGTACCGGGTTCGAGTCTGGTAGGGGGTCGCGAGTGGTGTCAGTCGAGCCAGTAGTTAAGTATTCCTCGTACACGTCATAGTTCTTATATCATTTTGTAACATCTTTTTAACATCACATTCTTGTATTAACTCTTAGTGCTACCAATAAACCCAAAAGACAGAGCCATCAGTATAATTTCCAAACCCCACTATCTATTTTCCACCGTCCCTAAACCTTCCTCCAAGATATTATGACAGAATAGGCCCACGGAAAGGGGAGCCGCGACAATAGTTTTATTAATATATTTTGTTCTTTCAATAAGTCACGAAAGCAAATTGTACAGTAATCCTTAGGGAAGTATTATTAGAATCGTTTGATAGCTCTTTTTATTGATAATATAATATTAGTAATAAAATAATTATCATTTCCACATAGGTTGACATTCCTGACTTCAGGCGAGTGAATGCAGTTGGTGAACCAGTCACCTTCACTCCCACCGTAGATAGGCTATAGTAAGACGTGATCAGCATCACCCAGTAGCTCGCGGACCCTGTGAACAGACCTGTATCTGGTTGGAGAGGAGGGGGAGGGGGTAAACCCACACAATAAATCAACACAATTTATCGTCGCAGGGCTTCCCTCCGCCATTACTTGGCTATCGTCTTCCTGCGAGGAGGAGATACTTTGTCTCGAAACAACACGTCGTCACTAGAGAGATACTGGCTCGGAGAGAGAGGAGATACTTTGTCTAGAAACAACACGTCGTCACTAGAGAGATACTGGCTCGGAGGAAGAGGAGATACTTTGTCTCGAAATAACACGTCAAACTAGAGAGATACTGGCTCGGAGGAAGAGGAGATACTTTGTCTCGAAATAACACGTCAAACTAGAGAGATACTGGCTCGGGGAGAGAGGAGATACTTTGTCTAGAAACAACACGTCGTCACTAGAGAGATACGGGCTCGGAGGAAGAGGAGATACTTTGTCTCGAAACAACACGTCAAACTAGAGAGATACTGGCTCGGAGGAAGAGGAGATACTTTGTCTCGAAATAACACGTCAAACTAGAGAGATACGAGCTTGGGGAAAAAGGAGATACTTTGTCTCAAAACAACACGTCGTCACTAGAGAGATACGGGCTCGGGGAGAGAGGAGATACTTTGTCTCGAAACAACACGTCAAACTAGAGAGATACGAGCGAGTTCGAGGAAGGAGGAGATAAGGCTCTGGGCGGTTTATATGGCCCTCCCACCCCCTCCCCCCACTATCTCAAACTCAATAAAACATGTGAGGAAAAGTTATCATTCTTCATTAAAATTTGTTCACGTCGTTTAAGATGCCAGTCTCGCGACCGGAGGGATTGTCGGGCATGGAAGATAGAGGTGCGAATCCCGGCTGAGTGTATTGAGAGAGGTTTTTGACTATGTAATTATTTTAGTTTCCCTCCAAGCAAAAGGTGATGAAAGGTGGATTTCCATTCAACTTCTCTCCTTACTCTATCAACCCGTTATTATTCCTGGTTAAGAACGTGGTAATAATCATATAGTGTCCTTTATAGTATTGTTACTGGCCTTAGGATCTAGGCTCACTCTGTATAACATTGTTACAGGCTCTGGAATCTTCGTGTCGCCGTCAGGCTTGTTGATACGGACCGGCTCTGTTGGTCTCAGTTTCATCATCTGGATAGCGTGCGGGCTGCTTTCGCTGCTCGGTGAGTACTGGTCCTAAATCAACAGACACGTGACTGTCACAAACCTTCAGCTACAGACACGTGACTGTTACAAACCTTCAGCTACAGACACGTGACTGTCACAAACCTTCAGCTACAGACACGTGACTGTTACAAACCCTCAGCTACAGACACGTGACTGTTATAAACCTTCAGCTACAGACACGTGACCGTTACAAACCTTCAGCTACAGCACGTGACTGTCACAAACCTTCAGCTACAGACACGTGACTGTTACAAACCTTCAGCTACAGACACGTGACTGTTACAAACCTTCAGCTACAGACACGTGACTGTTACAAACCCTCAGCTACAGACACGTGACTGTTATAAACCTTCAGCTACAGACACGTGACCGTTACAAACCTTCAGCTACAGACACGTGACTGTCACAAACCTTCAGCTACAGACACGTGACTGTTACAAACTTCAGCTACAGACACGTGACTGTTACAAACCTTCAGCTACAGGCACGTGACCGTTACAAACCTACAGCTACAGGCACGTGACTGTTACAAACCCTCAGCTACAGACACGGGAGGGTAACAGAGAGGTAATAGTACGGCCCTCAACTTCCGGTGTGAACTTTACATTTAAACCCGCACACACATGGACCGTGGCAGAGCTAAATACAATACATAGTTAATATACACTAAGGCCTTGTCCACACTGACATTGTTCATGGGAAGATGCCCGGACAAATGTTTGTTACTGTGAACTAGGCCTAAGCTTTAAGATTGTGCATCACATGCTCTTCAACTCTGTGGCACAGTCAGCTAAATAATACATTTACACGAACACTATTGCACTGGGTCATTTCTCACTAAACATTACTGGAGATAAAGAGTTAATAGAAGTTTCTAATACAGAACATTTTTGGTAAACTAAATTATATTTGGATTAAAAAATTCCGCTGAAAAGGTCGTTTTTTGCCTATTTTAGAATGACTGAACAGATAAGCACTGTGCACAAACTTCATTCTGTCTTAATGGGGGCATACTGTAGTTATTAACAAGAAACTTGTCGCTTTGTCCCCCATTGTCACCGCGGAAAATGTCGAGTAATCATTCAAATACTAATGCCCTGCACATATTTCTGGCATATCTTGTATTTCTTTTCCCTTTAACTTCCAAACCTCGTGCGAGCCGGGATCTGAGTTGTGCCTGCAATGATGAACGCTCTTAACTTTTAGATATTTTTCGTATATATTGGGTATTTTTTACTAGTCTATTAGTTTAATCAGTTTTTTTTGTGAGCCATTACCTAACCAGATAGGAAATACAGCTCTACCATCGTTTTAGGAGCCATCTCGCCCACGGATAACACTAACTTAGTTAATACAGCTCTAACCAACCTTCTTAAGAGCCCTATCGCTCCAACGGATAACACGTAGCTTAGGTAATACAGCTCTCTCACCACGGATGAAGCGTAACTTAGGTAATACAGCTCTAACCAACCTTCTTAAGAGCCCTATCAACCCACGTATAGCCAAATCTCTCTCTTTTCTTCCTGCGGAAGTCTGACGGTAAAACGGTTGAAACTGTTGAACCAAAGAGAAAATGTTTGTGTTTAAAGTCGTCAGTGACGTAGATATGCCATTGATGACCGAGTATTTCTGTCTGTATCGGCTGATTCATAGCGCACCCGATGGTTATAAATAGGACCTCCGCCGTCTGTGGAAATTCTCTGGTTCAACTTTTATTTCTCAGAATGACGTCCGAAAAAAGGCGGCCCAGCTGTCACACATTTTGGCTGCTCGTCAATAGAGATAAAATATTTATATCTATCGCTACAAGTCTAACGTCTTGTATCCGCTACATTCTGTCTTGGGACGTTATTACAACTGCACCAGTCCTACCCTGCGTGGCCAGAGATGCTAATTGACAGGATCATGTTCCATCCTCGGTCATTCATTAAATATGTAGTTAATTCTAGTTCAAGACAATTAGCGATTTAAGTTAATTTGAATCTAAAGCTTGGTTCACACTTTCGCCGACAATTGAGAGCAGAATTTGCCAGAGTGGTGCAGCAATTCACATGACCCATGATGCTTTGCAAAACCAACTATAAACAGCTGGATCAATATTAATATATAAACATTCCTAGCTGTGTAATTGTGACAGCTTGGATCAAAAGGTTCTACTGTGCACATTTCCTAACAAGCCCTTGTGTGTCTATAGAGAATGCAAACTTTATTTGTAGGTGCACATTAGGGTGCGTGTATGCCGAGGATACCATCATCATCACTCCTATTCCACATCTCTTCACACATCACACATCACTCCTATCTCCACACATCACACATCACTCTATCTCTACACATCACACATAACTCCTATCTCCACACATCACACATCACTCTATCTTCACACATCCACATCACTCCTATATCTACACATCTACATCACTCCTATCTCCACATCATCCTCTCTCCACACATCACACATCACTCCTCTCTCCACACATCACACATCACTCCTCTCTCCACATATCACACATCACTCCTATCTCCACACATCTCTCCACACATCACACTCACTCCTATCTCTACACATCAATCCTATTCTACACATCACTCCTATCTCCACACATCTCCACACATCACACATCACTCTTATCTACACATCAATCCTATCTCTACACATCACTCCTATCTCCACATATCACACATCACTCCTATCTCCACACATCACTCATCACTCCTATCTCTACACATCATCCTATCTCTACACATCACTCCTATCTCCACACATTTCTCCACACATCACACATCACTCTTATTCTACACATCAATCCTATCTCTACACATCACTCCTATCTCCACAATCACACATCACTCCTTCTCCACACATCACACATTACTCTTATCTCCACACATCACTCCTATCTCCACACATCACACATCACTCCTATCTCTACACATCACACATCACTCCTATCTCCACACATCACACATCACTCCCATCTCCACACATCATCATCTCCACACATCACACATCACTCCTATCTCCAAAGCAGCCTGGTTTTCTCTAGCCGGGTGCAAAGTGCGAGGATCAATCTGCTCGGTGTGCACGCACCCTTATATTCGCTCAGCTAATGCACTCACTAATGAGTTGTTTGGTAGCCACTTGTAATCACTGACATGGCTACTGTTGTAGCCCCGGACCTCATTTTACCCGATACTTGATTCTATTCTCGAAGCCGATCGAAGTGGTGGCAGGCTCTCTATAAATCATTTGACCTACATAAAACTCGACTCAAATATAAACAAAACATTTATTTTTAGCGTCGTCTTCAAGTTAAATTCAAGAAGATTCAAGTGCATCAACTATGAATTTTTTCAAAGTTATATTTTTATTCATGACTTCAGCAGAACTTGTTTGTGCTTACTTTACTTACCAAAATCGCTCCTCGGCTTGGATTTAATAACGTGACGATGATTTGGCGTAAATTTCCTTGTGTTTAAATTGAAGGTATCACGAGGCTCTTAGCGTGACAATGGCGTGACTTTCACTGAAGGAGAACTTTTACTTAACGTATGCTACGATGAATAATACCAAAATTTAATACAAAAGGCTGTCTAATCCAACCAAAAAATTATGATAGAGTTTTAAGAAATAGCTATAAATTTTTAAAATACTCAAGGTATAATTTTCCAAGTTGAATTTTCTCATTACAATGTTTTTTGTATGTGTGTAGTGTAGGCTGTATATAATAAATATAATAATAATAATATCGTATTCATTTGGGCGAGGTTAAGGCCAGCGCCTTTTCTTACTCCTAGCCCACTTAATAATAAAAAAAACCGCAGGATCTACGCTTAATAATTATGTGCCAAATACTAATTTATAATATCTGTATGAAAATATTGCCCACGCACATGGTTGTATATCTACGAATCTATTAAAATAAAATAAATAAGTGAAGTATAACTAAATAAAGGAGAGAAGGGAAAATAACAAAAAGAAACATTATGGCACACAATCATTCCACACACACACACACACACACACGTTATTATAATAGCTATAACATATCTAAACATGATGGAGATAGCAAATAATTTAAAAAGAAAACAATTCTGATAATATTTAGTAACTAGATAGATTAAATACATTTTTATATAATAATAATAATAATTTTACTTTACACCCACACTTACATCTACGATAGAGACTATTCTCGCAGACTTTAAGCAAGATTATGCTCAAAGTATTTTATTGTGGCCACAGTTTTAATATTTGGATCAAGAGAAATTCAGGAACGAGCTATGCTATGTAAACAAAATAAATATAAAATGTTACCCTAACAAAATTGAAATGAATTTTTGTAATAAAACTTACCCTAATTTTACTGACACTACTAACCTGTTTGTCTGTATCCACCGTATTTAATATATATATTACACTGGTTCGACCCAGTTTGGCCAATTTTGGTAGTTTTGGCCAACTCACTTCCCTGATCCTGAGAAAAGTTTTAGTTTTAAATTAATCTATTAGTAAGGTGGATTTAAAAAAACAAAATATTTTAATGGGTTTTATGTTTAACCATAATTGTTGAAAATAAGTCTAAATGGAAGCTATTAAAATACCAGTCATATTTTTAGATAAAGATTACTATTTTTAAAGTATAAAAAAATAATAATCACGTAGGTTGTTTGTCATAACTTGGTACATATTTTTGTGTTTAAATTTTAAAAATATATATATAATCATAGCCTACAATATGATGGAAGAAAGCAAAGCTAGACAATTAAACATAATTATATGAAAGGTGAAGCTTGGAGGATGAATGATTATAATTACGTAAATCAGGAGTAGCTGATTAATATTCTAACATATTTAAAAATGAGGCCTGGACACGGGACTCAAACCCGAGACCTTTGGCTTAGCGTACCATTGCTCTACCACTGAGCTACTCAGGATACATCTCGTGTCATATTTT
Source organism: Timema podura (assembly GCA_033556935.1). Taxonomy (NCBI): domain Eukaryota; kingdom Metazoa; phylum Arthropoda; class Insecta; order Phasmatodea; family Timematidae; genus Timema; species Timema podura. Next base: position 12,402,052 of record JAVRXN010000002.1, on the reverse strand, counting down.
AAGGCAGCGTCTGTGATAGATGTGTGGATATCATCGGCTATTCTGTCGATGAGCTTAATCGAAGACGTGCTTAAAGCAAAAATACTCTATTTTGAATAATTTTTTACCGTAGAAACATTAAATTTATCTTATAATAATAAAAGGAAGTGTTTGTATGTTTGTGTGCTATGCCCAAGTCAAATCTACGGCATGCAGAGATATGAAATTTTTAACAGATGTGGACGGAAGGGGGTCCAAATGCACCTCAAAGCAGGATTTTTAAATTTTTAATTAGCTTTTTAATTAGGCTATATTTTAAAAAAATTTGAAGAAAATATTTTAATCTGGTTTAGAATTACGTTTCAGAGATAACGTTTCAAAATGAAATCGGGCACTATAAGGGGGGGGGGGGGAGCGGGCTTATATAATTCTTATACCACAGTGGGTCACAGCCAGCGCCGTGCAGGATTGCTAGTATTGAATAAAACATGGTTTTGGCTTTTGTAATACTTGTGGAATTATTTATAAATGTCTTCATATTATTACGCTACTTCCTTTGGAAACAACTGGTCTAGAAGAACAAAACTAATATTATTAGTTGTTTGGAAAGTATTGCATGAATCAACCTAGCTTTAAACGGCCCCGTGGGCTGATGGCGCAGAAATAATTGCAATCACCTGGCCAGTCTTTATTTAGTACACACACATACACTTGAGTACTGACAAAAACCTGGCTCTGGATCCATTAAAAGGAGTAAATAAATGTGCTGGTATAACTGTGAAATATTCTCTTAAAACGGCATTAATTTAAAAAGAACAGGTGGAGTTTGAGGGGGAAATAATTGCCCCCATTAAAACATTTCCTTCGATTGATTAAAGTGGCGGAATATGTTCGTTGTGCCTCAGAATACACTAAGTTAACTGTACTACAATATTGATGAAAAATAAATTTAAAAAACAGAGTACGTCTCGCAAGCACCCAAAAAGTTTCAAAATGGATTAAACTATAATGGTTAAAAAAACTATTACTTAACTAGTATTGTTGCATTTTACATTAATTGTATATAACGCCCTGGCTTTTCTTTCTTTACTATGAAACAAAGCAAAATAAAACAAACCAAAACAGCATCAAATAAAAAAAACCTTAAATAAATATAGCACCATCAAATAAAACAAAATAGTATAAAATAAAACCAAACCGTATCAAACTAAACAAAACAGCATCAAATAAAACAAAACAGCATCAAATAAAATAAAACAGCATCACATAAAACAAAACAACATCAAATAAAACCAAACCGTATCAAACTAAACAAAACAGCATTAAATAAAACAAAACTACATCAAATAAAGCTAAACAGCATCAAATTTAATAAAGCAACATCAAATAAAACAACAAACTGTGAAATCTTTCTCTATATCCAAAGAGGTTTTGTATTCTACTAAATCCAAAGACATATCACCACTGAATATGTCTTATATTTTTTATTTTAAAAAAAAAGGCTTAAAGTTTCTATGAAATTTTCGTTAGTACAACGAAATAATAAAAACTAATTATAGATAAGTACTTTATGGTCAGTAATATTGGTGTTTGAAAAACAAAAAGAAATATACTAACAATACTACAGTTAGTTGCTAACTTATAAGAACCAGGTTTAATAATACTAGTATTTTCTGCCATTTCCATTAGATATTTTAAATGAAGTAGCAGTGACTTTGGAAGTGAATTATTACACGTATCGGTAAAAAAAAAGTGTAAGTAATGACGTTGGGGTGACGTCACCATAGTTCTTGCCACCAGTTTGCGCGAAGTGTGGTGGTTCCCCGTCACCTTCCATACTGAATTTCTATGAGCGAGCGCGAAATTTCTTACCAATTTTGCTGGAAAGGTATCTTCACATACCGTCCAGGGTTATTTTACACGCCACAATCGACATGAGACCGACGGCTTTACTTCCCCTCAGAAGGAAGTTGTTGTGCTGCGTATTTTTTACCGCCCCATAGACCTCTGCTGGGTTTGAACCCACGAACATCGGGTCCTGAGGCGAGCACTTAACCTCAAGTTGTTTGTGCAGGCGCGCTGGCGTACGCCGAGTTGGGGACCATGAACACCAGCTCCGGCGCAGAGTACGCCTACTTCATGGACGCGTTCGGCGCGCTGCCGGCCTTCCTGTTCTCGTGGGTATCGACCCTGGTCCTCAAGCCCTCACAGATGGCCATCATCTGCCTCAGCTTCGCCAAGTACGCGGTGGAGGCCTTCGTGACCGAGTGTGAGCCTCCCAGCACAGCCGTCAAGATGGTCGCCGTGCTGGCCATTGGTGAGTTCCGGGCTGGTCACCTAGGGGGCAGTGACAGGGGATATGGGGGTCTTTAGCCCCACAGCCGTCAAGATGGTCGCCGTGCTGGCCATTGGTGAGTTCCGGGCTGGTCACCTAGGGGGCAATGACAGGGGATATGGGGGTCTTTAGCCCCACAGCGTCAAGATGGTCGCCGTGCTGGCCATTGGTGATTCCGGCTGGTCACCTAGTGGGCAATGACAGGGGATATGGGGGTCTTTAGCCCCACAGCCGTCAAGATGGTCGCCGTGCTAGCCATTGGTGAGTTCCGGGCTGGTCACCTAGGGGGCAATGACAGGGGATATGGGGGTCTTTAGCCCCACAGCCGTCAAGATGGTCGCCGTGCTGGCCATTGGTGAGTTCTGGGCTGGTCACCTAGTGGGCAATGACAGGGGATATGGGGGTCTTTAGCCCCACAGCCGTCAAGATGGTCACCGTGCTGGCCATTGGTGAGTTCTGGGCTGGTCACCTAGTGGGCAATGACAGGGGATATGGGGGTCTTTAGCCCCACAGCCGTCAAGATGGTCGCCGTGCTGGCCATTGGTAAGCTCCGGGCTGGTCACCTAGGGGGCAATGACAGGGGATATGGGGGTCTTTAGCCCCACAGCCGTCAAGATGGTCGCCGTGCTGGCCATTGGTGAGTTCTGGCTGGTCACCTAGTGGGCAATGACAGGGGATATGGGGTCTTTAGCCCCACAGCCGTCAAGATGGTCGCCGTGCTGGCCATTGGTGAGTTCGGGCTGGTCACCTAGTGGGCAATGACAGGGGATATGAGGGTCTTTAGCTGACTTTGGAACTAGAGGACAGGGTACATTGATCCCCCTTGTTATTTTGGGGGCTGGGACTATCTTAATCCCGCCTCCCTCTTAATATTTATCATGTTTATTAAAACATGGGTATTTTTGATACAAATATGTTACATACTTGTCTTCTCTTGGAAAGGAATTGGATTTTTTCGTCCTTTTTGTCAGAGTCGAGCGAATATCTTAGAATTATTCCTGTATCACACTTCTCCTATGGCCTATTAAGAACAAGATGTAAAGAGCGGTGCATTTAACAATAGATTCATATGACTCGCTTCGGTGAACGAACGGTCTAAGGCGTCACCCTCGTGTTAGACTTAGACTGACATGCTGATGACCGGGAGATCAAGGTTCGAATCTCAGTTGGGCTTACCAAGGGTGGTTTTTCCAAAATAGTTTGCCACTCTCCCTCCACGCAAGCGCTGGTACATTTCCTCTAAATATAACCTACTTAATCCCTAAAGCCATTAGCGTAATTAGTAAATATGTGTATAACTCTAACGGGTAGTAAGACGTGGGGCTGAAAAAATTATATAACAGACCAGGACTGAAAAATGTACAAGTTCCTGTGAATGAAATAAAATAAACAATCATAGCTAATTAGGTGATGTATACAGATAAACAATCATAATTTGAGAATTTTGAGTATTCATTTTAGTGAGAATTATTTTAGTGAAATTATCTGTAGCTGACTTAACATCAGTAGTTAAAGTCATTTGATTATTAAAATGTTATTGCACAATTTTAACAAATCCCCCCCCCTTGCCTATCTGTCAGGAAGGGTTGCGGCCGAGGATAAGGATGGTGGCCGGATATATGACTATGGGGGTTCGCAATTTACGTACGCCTTTAGTTTTCATGGTTTTATTATACTACTCTGCTCTACTACAAAATGTGACGTTGTTAAGAAGTTATTATAAATTATAAAATAATTAAAAAAACTTAATCAGGAGCTCGTGATAGAACGAAGTATAGTAAGTAAGGCCCAAAAAATAGCCTGACTGACACTCTAGGTGGTCATACACGGTTATGAACCCCGGTACCTTGGGCACGACGATAGTCCCCCAACACACGTACTCGGCGATCCGGCGTCCTAACCCGCGTAGCCCCCAAAACGGGCAGAGTTACCCCCCTAGAATCGATAGTGAATTGTCAGCCCTGTTATCTCAAAAACTAGCACTATTTATACTTCAACTTGGCCTGATTGCCGAAAGTAATGCTGACAAGACATTCTGTCCGTCAGTACTTGTGTCATATTGTTTACTCACTCATCAAAACACGTTGCTATAATCGGTCTGTCACCTACAATTCACAACACTACAATGTTAAAATAAACAAACCCCCAGTTTAGGGCATGTCGATTACAAGTGTATAGTTTATAAGCTATAAATAGCGATTCAATTATTCAAAATTATCACATTTTACGAGTTATAAGTAGAGATAGGGTAAAATAGCATTAATTTTAAGTTTTTTTAGCATTAATTATTGGAAATTTAGCGTTTAATGGCATAATTTAGCATTTTGTAGCAAAATAGGTAAAAATGTCTTTCGTCAATGTTTTTAAGGCCTATACAAAGGATTTATGATAAAAGCAACGACTAACGGAATGTGGCGATTAGCCGGATGGGCTGTGGAAGGCACAGGATGCAAGTAAAACCCGAGCTGAAGCACACAGACGAGTGAAACTCAATGATTTTTTAATCCCTTGTTTCCGCTGAAAAACATCGTTTTATAGAAATTCTTAGCATTTTATTTAAATGCACAGCATTTTCAGGGAATTCGCGTCTATTTCGCTAAATAGAATAATTTAGCTAAAATACTCTCAAAATCACGTTTTTCGCGTTAATTCGCGGAATAAAAATCGCTTTAAACACTTTCAAATGCTATGAAACGCAAATAAAACTTATAAATACCCTATTTTCGACCCTTTTTTTTCTTTTCGCGTTTTTCGCAAAAGCGAATTTACCCTATCTCTAGTTATAAGGGGTAAAACTTGATATGTTATACTTGTCATGTATTGTAGCATTGTTAAGGTAAAGTACTTGATGTATAAGGCTGTAATATAGTATAACTAGACGTTCATATGAGGGGCACACAGTGAAATATTTATAATATGTTAAAAAATATTTTCTTATGTATAAGCAGTTTAAAAGTGGTAAAACCACATCATTATTAATCATATATAAATATCTACTCTTTTTTAGATGCCTCAATAATTTGATTTTTACCTCATTTCGTAGACGACAATGTCGTTATTTAGAATTAATTTGTTTTTTAAACCTAACTCTAGTCGCTAATTTTATTAATGTGCCCGAAATGATAGTTGAAAATATAAATTTGAAATGCTTGTTTCACGAAATGTGTGTTTTATTAAGTTTCTTGTTTTGACTGTACCGAATGTAAATACAACACTGACCACCAGAAAATAATATTTCAGGCCGAGACAGTAGGTCAGATAATCCCAACTAATGACACTTTCTTACCTGGTCAGTTTTACTGAGCCAGAGGGTCAGATAATACCAACTAATGACACTTCCTTACCTGGTCAGTGTTGCTGAGACAGAGGGTCAGATAATACCAACTAATGACACTTCCTTACCTGGTCAGTTTTACTGAGACAGAGGGTCAGATAATACCAACTAATGACACTTCCTTACCTGGTCAGTGTTGCTGAGACAGAGGGTCAGATAATACCAACTAATGACACTTCCTTACCTGGTCAGTTTTACTGAGCCAGAGGGTCAGATAATACCAACTAATGACACTTCCTTACCTGGTCAGTGTTGCTGAGACAGAGGGTCAGATAATACCAACTAATGACACTTCCTTACCTGGTCAGTTTTACTGAGACAGAGGGTCAGATAATACCAACTAATGACACTCCCTTACCTGGTCAGTTTTACTGAGACAGAGGGTCAGATAATACCAACTAATGACACTTCCTTACCTGGTCTGTGTTACTGAGACAGAGGGTCAGATAATACCAACTAATGACACTTCCTTACCTGGTCAGTTTTACTGAGACAGAGGGTCAGATAATACCAACTAATGACACTTCCTTACCTGGTCAGTGTTGCTGGAATGGGCTGAGACATTGCTACTTGCTGTCTCTACCCTTCTTCCCCCACAGAGGTTAAATTACCTGACAAGATGTTACACACTCAAAATATACTAGCAATTATCACTGTCGAATGACCTTAAATAAACATAAATCCAGTAAGCATTGGCTAGATCGTTGTAAAGATTGAAATAATTGTCATGACCGTAATCGATAAAAGAAGTAAAAATATATTATTTATTTGAGGTGGATAACATGAACTTTCTGAACGACTTATAGACTAACTTAAATCTAAACCAGACACAACATCCATCCCCCGGCCTTTTATCCCATCACTTTGAAAGGAGAAACCCACATTTCACCAATGATAAATATTTCATCCATGCCAGGGATTGAAGCCAGGATCCTTTGCTAATAATAAACGTAATAAATAAAGCTGATATAAATCCGCCCTCATATTCTTGGCGTGACTTGCAGACTCTTGATCTGGGCTCGGAAACAGCACAAAGAGGAACGGGAGAGATAAGGACGAGAGATGCATTGTTCTGTTGTAGTTTAACAATGGACCCAGCATCACATACAATCCCAGAGGACACGGAGATGTTTTATCTTAGAAAACAAGGCAGCAGTGGTCGTGGCAGGGGTTTCTGATGTGCACCAACTAGTTTTTAGAGAGGGGGGAGGAGAGAGATTGTGAAACCCAAACGTCAGAAAGAAAATTAACGTTAGTTGTGAGTACACATTTTTAGACACAGGTTTGTATCAGCCCGTGACTTACAAACTTATAACAACAGGATCTAGAGGGGGTAAGTGGTAAGGGGGTCTTGTTGCGCTAGAGGTGTCACCTTCCCTCTATTGACAATCATCTTTAACCCCCCCACTTTCCAATCCACTCTGCTCTCCCTTTATAATCATCTCTGTTCTCCCCTCAAGTTCCCCTCCAAGCACAGTATAAGAATGGAACCTGTCGCGTCACCAGGAGAGCAGAGAGGTCTAGGAGGTCAAAGTTGAGGAGGTAGTTGAGATGGTATTGGGATATACTCACTCTACTCACTCCCAAGGAACAATGAGACTGTTCCAATATCAGGAGAGGGGAGATGACAGGAGGTAGTTGAGATGCTATTAGGACATACTAATTTCCAAGGAACGATGAGACTGTTCCAGTATCAGGAGAGTAGGAGGAGTCAGGAGGTCTTTGAGATGTTATTAGGGTATACTAATTCCCAAGGAACGATGAGACTGTTCCAGTATCAGGAGAGTGGGAGATGACAGGAGGTAGTTGAGATGTTATTAGGACATACTAATTTCCAAGGAACGATGAGACTGTTCCAGTATCAGGAGAGTGGGAGATGACAGGAGGTAGTTGAGATGTTATAAGGACATACTAATTTCCAAGGAACGATGAGACTGTTCCAGTATCAGGAGAGTGGGAGATGACAGGAGGTAGTTGAGATGTTATTAAGGTACATTCCCAAGGAACGATGGGACTGTTCCAGTATCAGGAGAGTGGGAGATGACAGGAGGTAGTTGAGATGTTATTAGGATATACTAATTTTCAAGGAACGATGAGACTGTTCCAGTATCAGGAGAGTGGGAGATGACAGGAGGTAGTTGAGATGTTATTAGGGTATACTAATTTCCAAGGAACGATGAGACTGTTCCAGTATCAGGAGAGTGGGAGAACTCAGGAGGTAGTTGATATGGTATTAGTATATATTCATTCCCAGGGAACGATGAAACTGTTCCAATACCAGGATATCAATAAGTAACGTGAACACTCCTATAGGACGAAATATACTCATTGGTCCTAAAAAATACCTGTTTCTACTTGATCTTATAGATAAAGTATTGTATTCATGAAAGCTTTCTATTTTGAAAAGATGGCGGCTATTAACGTGTTTGTGGCCCCAAACTCAAATAAATGGTACTTTGCCCCGCACAGACATTAGGTCTCTTCTACCTTAAAATATAGAGACATTTACTAAAAACTTGTTAGATTTGTGAAACGAGATAGTGTACATTGGTACAGAAACATTGAGAAAAGAGGAATATCTATATTCACCAAAGAGAATAACAAACAATTTCCTATTGCAAAGCCCTTCATAAAATATATAGACTATATATTTGCTTATAGCTGGGAAACTTTTGGTTTTATACAAATATATTTCAAATAAAATATGTTTATTTCTACTAATAATACAACTTTACAATGATAAGCTATTTTGTAACTCAATTATAGTAGGTAGATGATCAAAATTGAACAGTTCTGCTGATGTAATGTAAAGTACCCTCAAATTAATTTTCATGGAAAAAAGAGAGTTCCCGTCTTTTTATATTGTTAATCAGTGTCTAGATACAAAATGTAATCAAAACTTTTTTTTTCTGTTCAGTAAACTAGGTACCCTTAATTTAGGGGTGGGTATATAATTCCAAAAACTCCTTGAGGAAAGCTCATGAAAACCTTATGCCGGGATCACGATCAACTTAACTTTAACTTAACGTGACGTTCATTTAAAGTTAACTTAACTTAAGAAAACAGATGTATGATCACGATTCACGTAACTTAACGTAACAACTCGAACCAAACATCTCCATTCTAGAGTATGTGCTTTGATCTGTGATTTGTACTATTTGTTTTAGTGTTTATGATCTGTGAATGTTTATTGTTCTCTACCGATATTATAAATAATTATCATTAAACTTTTTTTGAGCTGATTTTAATGCTTTTACAATCATGATTATGTTAGTTGATTTATATTTTAATAAAAAGGATATTTTTTGAAAGCAATACATTATACCATCTTATATAATAAAATCTTTGTAGTTTTACCTTCTTTACAATATTTGAATTGAGACTGTTCTATAACGTTATATAATGATACGATACTAGCGCTTATTTAATTAAATGTCCGATCACTAGAACTAAAGCTAAAGAGTAGACCTTGGTCATAAAACCAACAAATGAATTATTAATAGCCCTGTAGACGTTACTCACATAATGATTGGCTGGCTAGATCACGTGATAGCCTTCAAATAACGTTCACTTAACGTGAAATACCTCCCAGGACATCTCTTAAGTTAAGTTAATTGCAAGTGAAAGTTGAGTTAACTGCATCGTGATCGATTCCATTTAAAAACACGAGGAGATCCTTTATGCCGGGATCAAGATCTTCTTAACGTTAACTTAAAGTTAACTTAACATAACTTAACGTAAAGGATCTCCTCGTGTTTTTAAATGGAATCGATCACTACGCAGTTAACTTAACGTTGACTTGCAGTTAACTTAACGTAAGAGATGTCCTGGGAGGTATTTCACTTTAAGTGAACGTTATTTGAAGGCTATCACGTGGTCTAGCCAACCAATCATTATGCGAGTGACGTCTACAGGGATATTTAGCAATTCATTTGTTGGTTTTGTGACCAATGTTTACTCTTTAGCATAAGTTCTAGTGATCAGACATTGAAACAAAATAACTAAACTAAGTTAACTTTAAGTGAACGTTAAGTTGATCGTGATTCCGGCATCTTGGAACGTCGACATTTAACAAACTCTCGAATACGATCTTTTGACGATAACAATAATTCTCTCTTCGAGGGATCGAGAGGCGGTAAAACTAAAATATAATTGTTCTACATCATTTAGTGCTTCAGTTGAGTCCAGCGCAGGTTACAAGGATCAATCTAAGGATATAGGTAGAGGAAGGTGGATTTTAAGAGAAGATTAACATAGTTAACTATAGAAACAACCCGGGAACACCAGGGTGGGGCTTGAACCCTGGAATTCCAGATAATATTGGAGCGTGGCGTCAGACCTAGCTCTTACCTTCTGTTGACCCCTCGGAGAAAGAAAGTATTGTGATCGTCAAAAATTGTTGTTCGAGATGTTGATACATGTCGACGTTTCATGACCCCCTGAAACAAAAACAAAAAGTTGTTTTCTCAATGCTGTCTGTCTGTCTGTCTCTCGGCCTAGAAGTGAAACCATTTTACCGATAGGGCTGAAACTTGGTATCTGGGGTTTTCATAAGGTCCCCCCGAGGGGTTTTTGGAATAATATATCCAACCTTAAAATTAAGGGTTAAGGGCGAGAAGATATTAAATCGATTTTCACCAAATTTACTCTAACGATCTTGATTAAATTTTATATCTAGGCATTGTTTTACATCACGGAAAAAAATTGAAACTCTCATTTTCCTATGAAAATGACTTTAAGAATAATTGACATACACAGAAATTTCCGATTTTTATGAGATCTCCGTCACTTTTTGAGATACGAGATAGCTTCCATTTCAAAGTTGTAGCACTCTTAGAGATACGAGATAACTTCCATTTCAAAGTTGTAGCAATCTTAGAGATATGAGATAACTTCCATTTCAAAGTTGTAGCACTTTTAGAGATACGAGATAACTTCCATTTCAAAGTTGTAGCAATCTTAGAGATACGAGATAACTTCCATTTCAAAGTTGTATCACTTTTATAGATACGAGATAACTTCCATTTCAAAGTTGTATCACTTTTAGAGATACGAGATAACGTCCATTTCAAAGTTGTAGCACTCTTAGAGATACGAGATAACTTCCATTTCAAAGTTGTAGCAATCTTAGAGATATGAGATAACTTCCATTTCAAAGTTGTAGCACTTTTAGAGATACGAGATAACTTCCATTTCAAAGTTGTAGCACTCTTAGAGATACGAGATAACTTCCATTTCAAAGTTGTAGCAATCTTAGAGATACGAGATAACTTCCATTTCAAAGTTGTATCACTTTTAGAGATACGAGATAACGTCCATTTCAAAGTTGTAGCACTCTTAGAGATACGAGATAACTTCCATTTCAAAGTCGTAGCACTCTTAAAGATAAAACTTTTATTTGAAATAATATTTTATAAAATCAACGTTTTAAATAAAGGTTTTCAAAAGCAGCTTTGGGAAATATAGAGTTGAAAAGGCACAGAACAAATAATTAGTTTCTGTAACAGCGTATATTAATTTCGTTTCCCATATCTCACGAGTTATAGTTGATATAAAGGAGTGGGGCAATGTGCGGGGTATCGCACCATTTATTTGTTTTTAAGAAAACATCTTGTTTTGTTTATTTTCGCTTCCCGGCGTTTTCCAAACGAGCGAACCTTGTAGCCCCCCCGTAACGTGAGGTTGTGTTCCTGGTTGGATGGAGGTCGGTAATGGCCGCCACACGGAGTGAACGGCAGTCCCTCGCCCCCCGCCGAGACGTGAACTCAGGACACCGACCCTGGCTCCGGTCATTCTGTCGTCCGTTCCAAGCTCTCTGGGAACATTGCGTTACCTTCACCCCCCTTCCCACCAACCATCTGTCTCTCTTGTGCTCCCCCTTGTGGACAAGTTCTACTCCCTTATAGCTCTCCCTGGTTGATTAGTTCTACTCCCTTATAGCTCTCCCTGGTTGATTAGTTCTACTCCCTTATAGCTCTCCCTGGTTGATTAGTTCTACTCCCTTATAGCTCTCCCGGGTTGATCAGTTCTACTCCCTTATAGCTCTCCCTGGTTGATTAGTTCTACTCCCTTATAGCTCTCCCTGGTTGATTAGTTCTACTCCCTTGTGGACAAGTTCTACTCCCTTATAGCTCTCCCGGGTTGATCAGTTCTACTCCCTTATAGCTCTCCCTGGTTGATTAGTTCTACTCCCTTATAGCTCTCCCTGGTTGATTAGTTCTACTCCCTTGTGGACAAGTTCTACTCCCTTATAGCTCTCCCTGGTTGATTAGTTCTACTCCCTTATAGCTCTCCCGGGTTGATTAGTTCTACTCCCTTGTGGACAAGTTCTACTCCCTTATAGCTCTCCCTGGTTGATTAGTTCTACTCCCTTATAGCTCTCCCGGGTTGATCAGTTCTACTCCCTTGTAGCTCTCCCTTGTGGGCCAATTCTACTCCCTTGTAGCTCTCCCTTGTGGGCCAGTTCTACTACCTTAGCCGTGGAGCCCTGGCCATCGGCGACGCAAACCCTCTGGGCCTGATAAGGAGGATTAATTTTAAGCATCAAGAGTTGTATAAATATAGGGCTGTAAAACTTGGCGGTCGGAGATCGAACCAGAGACGATCACGTGAGATAGAACAATCAATTAATTACCAAACAAACTGTCTACTCAATGAGCTAGAGGGAGGGGGAGAATGTTTACCTGCAGTGGTGATCGAGCGGTTCAAGGCGTCAGGTTTTCGCATCATACCTTGTGACCGTTGAGGTCAGAGATAGAATCCCCGGATGAATGTTACCAGGGAGGCTCGTGGAAATGGCAATATCTCTAGAGTCACTTGACCTAAAGTAACTTGGCCTAAAACAACTTGGCCTAAAGTCACTTGACCTAAAGTAATTTAGCCTAAAATAACTTGGCCTAGATTCTCTTGGACTAAATTCACTTGAGCTAAACTTTAGGCCAACTGATGTGTACCATGACTGTAGCCCTGCTCACGGGTCCTTGCCCCCATGGACTGACTGACGCCCTGCTCATTGATTACTCCCCTCGCTCAATAGAGCCATGACGTCATAGCCTGCAGACAGGTACCGACACCTTGTCACGTGGATAAATGTGCGGTTCAGGAACCGGGACTCCCCAAGTCACACCTAGAAAATGGTTACTTGATCTACTTTCATACGTCAAGTCATGGGATCTACAGATTTCACTTTTGATAGATGTTAACATACCTAGAAAATAATACTAGCCAATTTGGGGGTGGCCGGGTGATGGGGCTTTGATCGAGTCTCTGGATCGATTTGGATCAAAAGGTATTGCGTTAGTCTAGGGGGAAAAATGTCTATATTCCAAAGATAAATGGGAATATATATATATTAAAACAAAACAAGAATTTAGCACAAAATATATGTAGGCCTATTATTTCGGGCTATGCTTAGTTTAATCAACAGTTGGTGGTCAATTCTAGTTCCTGGCTACAGATCAAGAGAGCTGGAGGGCTTGATGTGCTGACCACATGACATCCTATATCCACAAATGTTGTTCTCCTATCTTCCCTCTTTCCTATTATCCACCATTCCCGCCGCTATCTTGTCCTCTCTTCTCTCCCCCATTATTCCCTATTCCCGCCGCTATCTTGTCCTCTCTTCTCTCCCCCATTATTCCCTATTCCCGCCGCTATCTTGTCCTCTCTTCTCTCCCCATTATCCCCTATTCCCGCCGCTATCTTGTCCTCTCTTCTCTCCCCATTATCCCCTATTCCCGCCGCTATCTTGTCCTCTCTTCTCTCCTCCATTATCCCCTATTCCCGCCGCTATCTTGTTCTCTCTTCTCTCCCCACTATCCCCTATTCCCGCCGCTATCTTGTCCTCTCTTCTATCCCCATTATCCCCTATTCCCGCCACTATCTTGTCCTCTCTTCTCTCCCCCACTATCCCCTATTCCCGCCGCTATCTTGTCCTCTCTTCTCTCTTCCATTATCCCCTATTCCCGCCGCTATCTTGTCCTCTCTTCTCTCCCCACTATCCCCTATTCCCGCCACTATCTTGTCCTCTCTTCTCTCTCCCATTATCCCCTATTCCCGCCGCTATCTTGTTCTCCACTTGTGTTCCTCGAACCTCTCGCTCTATATTTCACCCAGTCGTCCAATTACCCCCTCTCCTGTATCGGTATCTACCCTCGTGCACACTCGTTCTTCACCCTCTCCTCTGTTGACGACACTTTGTCATTTTAACGAGGGTGGCAGGGATCAACTGTTGAGAAAACACACCGACAAATATTAAATAAACAGACAAAAGGTAAATTTGTCCCCGTGAGTTACTGAACGCTCGTTTGGAGCTCTAATTAGAAGGGGAGTTGTTTTTTATGTGTTTTATGTCGGGTCGCGGTTTGCGTCACCGCATTTTACTCAGGGGTAGATAATTTTAGCCAGGGAGGGTTTTAAAAACATAGAGCAAGGTCTTTACTATAGTTTTACTTTCTCAAATAAAGAGAGAGTATTGTAACCGTGAACATTTTCAACCTTAAGTTTATGATGAATCTTTACGTTTTATGTGTTCTCAAAACAAAATTTGGATTTTACAATTATCTCTATCCCTTGTCCCTTTTTCGGTTTACCTGTCCGTCTGTCTCTCTATTCATGGGCTTAGATCAGAAACGATTTAATGTATATTTTTCAAACTTGATATTTAGATATTAGATGACTATACATCAGTACTTTTTTATATATTTATTTTGAACTTAGCTCTTAAATTAAAGGTAGGTTAGTTATGAATAATTTTTGAAAAATTTAACTCTAAAAAAAAAATTGTTTTAACTATATCGCTCAAAATTATTTTCTGGGGACTATTTTACCTGATAAATGTTTATTTTTCAAAATTAATTTAATTTAAGGATAGTTTTCTTAGGACAGATTTTAGAAAATTTGGAATTTTTGGAAAATGGTCTTTAAGACTTAATTCTAAATTGGCACCCGGGAATTGTTTTCCATGATAAATAAGAATATATTTTTATTTGTGGATCTACAAATATAAATAGCTGATTTTTGAAAATTTGAGATTAAAAAAAAATAATGGTGTTGACAATCTTGTTTGAAATGAGTGTTTTTGTGATTAGCAAGATGATGTTTGTTTACTGAGAAACTATTTTTGAAATTTTGTCCCAAGCTATAGTAAACTATAATTTAATTTTTCTAGGAAGGAACTTTTAGAAAATACCAACACTGACATTTTACTATTTTATTATTGTTATTTTATATGTATTGATAATATCTATATAAATTGATACATGCAGGTCACATGGCTTTAGGGTTACTCTCTTTGAGGTGATAAAACAGCGTAAGTAACTCTTACTTTTCACTTAACTTGGTCAAATGTACTCTTTTTAATATATCTGGTGACTTTTGTAATTGTCTTCATATGAAAATTGAACCGTATATAAGTTATGTGAAAGTTGGTGCGATTGGGTCTTGAACATTTATTTAAAATTTCCGAGAGGGTTCTAGAAAGTAAACTACACACTTTATCATCGAATAATTCCGTCACCTCACGGTATGTTTCTCTCTAGGGGTCGTACATAAACCACGTAGCGCTTTGAAGGGGGAGGGGTGAGCTCTAATATCTACATGCCCTTACATGGGGGAGGGTGGGGTACACCAAAATGTTGCATAACACATATATCATACTCAAATTATAATGTTCAAAAATAATATTACTGTTCATGTTTTCATCTTTGATAAGCATACTTATGGATAACTTCCGAATATCTGTGGCTTTGAAAATGCAAGTTACCACTTACTTTTTGTCTATCAATATTTCAAATGCGCATAGGTGGCATTGTTTGCTCGAGACTACGGACGCCAAGCACATTCGATAACACATATTTTCATGTGCCTGAAAGTGACATGTTTCTATTCATAGCACTTAGACTTGTACAATCTGCTGACCCACTCACGTGCTTTTAGTTGGATAACAGCTGTCAGTCAAAGCGACCTTAATTAATAAGTATAGTTGAGTTTAAGGTTAATTTACATTCCTACTGCACATTATTTTATATAGGCCGTGAACAATCGCTTGTGTTTGTACAAAAAACAAAAATAATTTATTCAAAAAGAGGAGACTTGTTCATTGCTTGAGTATAAAAAATGATATCCAGAAAAAATAGTGGAAGAGTCTCAAAAAGATGTTTTAGTGAAATGGAAAGAAACAAAAGTACAGAATTTATCTCAAGGCAAGTTTGAGGAGTCCATCAATAGTGTTATTTCTTCATACCAGCATCACTTTATGAAAAGTAAAGCTTCAAATATCATTAATTATTTACAAAAGGTAGGTGTACTTAGGTGTATACCTTTTCCCTTCTGATAAATCTAGTGTGTATGTATATAAATGCAACTATTATAAATACTCTATAGTGGATGCATTGTCTAAATTGTCATTCTCTCAGTAGACTAGACGGCCGATGTTGGAAAGTGGGATTCGAATACCAGTTAAGTCTACTGAGGGCTACTTTTCCTAAATGGTTTCTCACTCTCCCTCCATGCAAATGCTGGTAGATTTTCTTCTAAATTCTACCTTTTTAGTATACATTTTGTAGGGTGGTATAGTCAAATTGTAGTTATTCTAATTATTATTTTTTATTATATTTATTTAATGGAGTAGAAATGAGGAAGGTAGAATTTTAGAGGTTACCAACCCTCACTAACGTGGAGAGAGAATATAAAACCATTTAGGAAAAGCCACTTTGAGTACACCCGACAGATATTCGTTTTCAAGAGTGAACCAAGATCCAGGATTGATGTTGGAACGAAACATGAGTCTAGGTATTGACAAGTTAATTAAAGTAAAATTGTATATGATGATAATATGACTATCATAAAACGTGCATAATATTAAGAAAGATGTTTTCCCCCAGTTTCAAGCATCTGATGTGGACACTTTAACATCATTATGTAGCGCTACTATAGAAAAGGTACATCCTACCCAGCACATAGTAGTGCCGTCTGGCTCTTACTCAGATCGCAAACCTGACATACATAACATAAGTATAGTGGAGGTTTTTCCTCATGAACCTGAGGAATATGAGTTCGACGTCTTTATGCCTGTACGTGTCTGTCTTATCTGTTTGTACGTGTAGCTATCCATAGATAATAATACTCTCTGAAATCATTTATATTCAGGATTTAAAATAGATATTAAGAAGTATTAAATCTGAATCCCTCCTTTAGTATCACAAATCTTGCTTATGAAATAATGACATTCATTCTTGGTGAGAAAAGCTACGTACCATAGGTTGGGGGTGAGGGGGGTTTTAGGCTAAATGTCTACATGGTGTTACATGGAGGGAGGGGGGGGCTAAAAAGGTCAGAAAAAAGCGTTACGTGGTTTATGTACGACCCCCTCCCATGTAAATAAGGACAGGAGGGAGTTTTGGGGCTAACGTGGGGAGGAGAGGGGGGCAGATATCGAGACGTATGTTTGAAAACTTTATTCGGAGGCTAAAGAGGTTGATAGAAAGACCGCAGAACACGAGTCTCCAAGGTCAAAGCTGTAAAAAGTGAATGATCCATATAAGCTCGTCAGAGAAGTAGCCGGTCGATTTAGGAAAGTGGTTAGCGCACCTGATATTGCTTAGGAGGGCCGGGGACAGAACTACCTACAGCCTGGAGAACGACGTTAGAGACACATACAAAATATAACCTCCAATTTCCTCTCTTCATCCTGTTTCCGTAAGCTCTACAGTTGACTTTTTCAAATATACTAGCCTATCGTAAGCTTTCTGAATGAATAACAAAGAAATGAAGTTTTTGATGCCTAATATCAAGAATAACAATCGATCGGCCTGTGCTACACTCTTTGTTCCTCATAGGCCCTATTAGCTCTGGTTGTTTCTTCTGGACCCTGGAACAAACTCTCAATGCTCCTGCAGGGACAAGTGACATATATATTTATCTATGCAGGGATATTTGTTTTCTCCATTTATCTCTGAAGGGATTTTTGTTATCTCTATTTATCTTTGCAGTGATATTTGTTTTCTCTATTTACCTCTACAGGGTCTGTGTTATATCCCTGCATGTCTATGCTATATCATTGTAGTTATATATGTCTGTGTTATATATCTGCAGTTCTATGTTATATCTCTGCTCTGTCTGTCCTCAGCGGTGATCCTGCTAATCAACTGCTACAGCGTGAATCTCGCTACAGGAGTGCAGAATGTGTTTACTGCAGCCAAGCTGGCCGCCATCCTTATCGTCATCATCGGGGGAATATACAAGATGGCTCAAGGTAGGAACATGTTCCGATGAGGTCTCTCTTGAACATAGTCATCATCGGGGGAATATACAAGATGGCTCAAGGTAGGAACATGTTCCGGTGAGGTCTCTCTTGAACATAGTCATCATTGGGGGAATATACAAGATGGCTCAAGGTAGGAACATGTTCCGGTGAGGTCTCTCTTGAACATAGTCATCATCGGGGGAATATACAAGATGGCTCAAGTTAGGAACATGTTCCGGTGAGGTCTCTCTTGAACATAGTCATCATTGGGGGAATATACAAGATGGCTAAAGGTAGGAATATGTTCCGGTGAGGTCTCTCTTGAACATAGTCATCATTGGGGGAATATACAAGATGACTCAAGGTAGGAACATGTTCCGGTGTTGAACTCAGTGCCTGTCGTGCTCACGACCTAGTCACCAGTTCCTCACTCATTGGCGGAAACTTTTTTATCCCCGCATCTTACTACCTGTTCAGGTTATAAGAATACATGATATTTACTCTAATGGGGCAGGGACGAGGAAGGAAGCATTGGAGGTAATATACCAGTATTTGCGTGGAAGGAGAGTGAGAATCCATTTAGGAAAAATCACCCTCAGTAGAACCGACCAAGATTCGAACCCCGATCTTCCCGTCTTCAGCAGTCCAGTCCAACACGAGATTGACGCTTTAGTAGACCGTTCGGCCACTGAAGAGTGTAGAAACAGAATAATACATAATTGCATCCATTTTTGTGAAAAAGTGTATAGATGTTGTTTTTTCTGTCACGTTGAATGAATACAGAGGAGTTTCTTTTGGCATTCTCATGACAAACAAACTCTTCATTTCATCTCATTTGATTAGAAAACCTCTTCAGTGTTCACGTGCTCTAACGCGCTACTCTCGCAATAGACTAGACTGTCGACGACTGGGAGATCGAGGTTTGAATCTTGGTCGGGTGTACTGAGGTTTTTTCTCAAAATTGTTTTCCACTCTCCCTCCACGCAAATGTGTGTACACCTATAAGTATGAACTTCCTGATCCTTAAACCATCATCGTAATTAGTACATAATCTTATAAGCCTAACGGGTAGTAAGACGTGGTTATAAACTTTTTTTATTAAAATAGAATTTGAAAGAACCGACGACCTTCGGGATGGGGGCCTACGTGCCGAGCGCGGTGTAGTCTTGTTGGGGGCTACTGCGCCTGCGCGTCAGAGAGAGAGGTGTGTTGATTGGAGGGAGAGGGAAGACTAGTCCTAATGGGTGCATGGAGGGGAAGTGAGGGGGGTGATACACTCCTCCAGTGAAAGTCCCCTACAGCCCCTGAATAAAGCTCTGATATTATTGCACCACGGGGGTTCGGCCGACAAAGGCATCAGTCTCTCATCTGGATTGCTGGGTGAGGTCGGGGTTTGGATACCGGTTGGGTGTACCGGGATGTCCCCCTCGCCAAGTAAATGATGGTAGACCTCCCCTAACTTCTACCCTCTTCCACATCATCTCCCCCCCCCCCCTCTATTAGATATTCGGGTATCTTGGATGGGTGGCAAGACAAGGGGCACGACAGTTAAAGGGAGGCGCACCGAAAGGCCCAATTTAATCTCAAACATTTCCATCTTGCCTTTTATATCTTACAAATTTGGTAGTAATCGTACGAATATGAATACTGTACATAATATTATCCCATTTGCGCGTCCAGGTATTATGATATTATTTTTTTAGAGGGAGAAGAATGTTTAGGGGGTATATGAAGTGTTATATATATTATTTTTATTTATTTATTTAGCACCACGTCTTACTACCCGTTCGGGTTATACGCTTAAGTACTAATTACACTAATGGATTAGGAATTGGGAAGGTTGAATTTAGAGGAAGTGAACCCGCATTTGCGTGGAGGGAGAGTGGAAAACCATTTAGGAAAAACCACTCCCAGTTCACCCGACCGAGATTTGAACCTCAATCTCCCCGATTCCTGGTGGTCTGGCTCAACACGACTGGCGCGTTGGCCAACTACGCCACCGAGACGGGTTTATATATATTGTTTAGTTTGGTATTTTAGAGGGAGAAGAATGTTTTGGGAGTATATGAAGTCTTATATATATTGTTTAGTTTGGTATTTTAGAGGTACCTTACATTTGTGTATTAATTAACGTTTAGAGATCACGTCGCGCGCCTGCTCTTAAATTGTCCTAATTATTCGATCAATTGCCAGTGCTCATTATTATAGTTTTGTTTAATATATTGAGAGCTTTTATTTGAAATATTTGTGGTCTGCGAGGTGTCGAATGCCCCCTTTAAACTACCCCTTTCCCATGGGTCTGTCACTGATATATTCCAGACCTGTCCATCCAAATTGAAATGTATCTAGTTCTTCCCGTGACTGTACAATCGGTATCTTGTATCTTCCCGTGACTATACAATCTGTATCTTGTATCTTCACTCTCATCTGTATTGTATCTGCTCATGGTTACGTATTATCGCCCCACCAAATGTCCTAGCTAAGAGAGCCACTGCGCCTGCGTACCATGACGTCACAGGATCACAGCAGCCGACACAGGATCAATAACACATCTACGGGTTCCCACCTTGTGGGCCGCGGGCCAGCTTCAGTTCGAGAGGGAACTAGGGTTCAATCCCAGGTTGGGCCTTGGGGAGGGGTTTAGTTATACATCAGAGTGTCTGCCAATCATGAATTGGGATTTTGCTCTCTATAAGTCATTAAAAAGTCATGAAATTATCTTTCAGGCCATGAATTTTTGTGAGCCATATTCTTTGTGTGGGCAAGAATAGTATCTCTACTTTTTCGTTACCTTTCGAAGAAAGGAAGTATTGCAATCGTTAAAAAAAATCGAATTCGAGATTTTGATAAATGTCGACGTTTCATGATCTCCTGAAACCAAAAAAGAGATTTTCTCGAAATACGTGCCAAACATTTTGATTAGACTCGTATCTAGGCTCTGTTTAACAATATAAATAAAAGGGTGATTCTCGTTTTCCCATGAAAATGATTTAGCGGGAATTTAACATGGGTGGATATCTACAAATTTGGATGATATCTCCTCAACTCTTAGAAATACGAAATAACTTACCTGACTAAAGCTGTAGGGCTATTAAAAATATACAACTTTTATTTGAAATATTTTTGTATAAAACCAACAGTTTCTGAGCTGTACGCGAACAAAATTTTAAATGAAGGTCTGAGAAATGCGGAGTTGGTTGTCATGTTCTTTGGTGGACATAGATGTCCCTTTTCCTCCAGATGTTTCTGTAACAGCGTATATTATTTCATCTATGCTCTTTGGTGGAATATGATGCTATTTTTTTTTCCTTTTGTTTCTGCAACAGTATAGATTATTACGTACCACATATCTTTCTAGTTTTAGGTAAATACCTCCATTATTAGATAAAGAAACGTGGAAGTCCGTGCGGTGCAACGTACCATTTTTTTTCTAGACGGATTCCTGAGAATTTTCTTATATTTAATCCTTGTCCGTTGCCTGGATAAGTTAGCGTGTAAGTCTAGGTGAGTCAGAATAGACTTGTAGTAAGTAATCACGTTGTTAAGAGCTTGTGTGATCAATCCTCACCACTTATCCCAGATAGCCTCTTCAAGTCAGTCTGTAACGTGAACTATAGACAGGACTCGAGCAACGTAACTAATTGCTAAGGTAGAAGTCCCAGTGTTGCACTTAGTGGCACTTAGACCCCACCCCCAAGACTCGGGACGGGCCCTAAGTGCTGACCTTAACAAAGAAAGCACACGCAGTGGCTTGTCTTATTGAATGACATTCCCTGAACTTATCTCCCAAACAACAGTTGCCAGCAGCACGATCCGATGCTAGAATAATCCAAGAAGATGCATGTGTGGACCACTTGATGAGTGTTAATGCATAGTGGACCGCTTGATGAGTTTTAGATGCATATGGAGCACTTGATGAGTGTTAGATGCATGTGTGGACCACTTGATGGTGTTAGATGCATATGTGGACCGCTTGATGAGTTTTAGATGCATATGTGGAGCACTGATGATTTTAGATGCATATGTGGAGCACTTTATGAGTGTTAGATGCATATGTGGAGCACTTGATGAGTTTAGATGCATATGTGACCACTTGAGAGTGTTAGATGCATATGTGGACCACTTGATGATGTTAGATGCATATGTGGACCACTTGATGAGTGTTAGATGCATATGTGACCACTTGATGGTATTATATGCATATGTGGACTACTTGATGGACGCTAGATACATATGTGGACTACTTGATGGACGCTAGATACATATTGACTACTGATGGACCTAGATACATATGTGGACAACTTGATGGACGCTAGATACATATGTGGACTACTTGATGGACGCTAGATACATATGTGGACTACTTGATAGACGCTAGATACATGGAAACTATTTTGTAACTGATACGTTTGCTCATTAATTCTATTAGCTAAACTAACTTACATGAAGTTAATTAAACTGACCTTAGACAGTGAATAGTCAGGCTGGTCATTTACTTAACTGACGAGCTTTTACTTAGAATAAACACATTGTGTCCCCTGCACTGTCCCGGTGTCTCAAGGTCATTCAACCACAAACATTTATCTGCACAATTTTAACAAGTTTTTCCATCCATTACTTTTTCCAGCCTGTGGTCAGTTTTTTTATTCAAGCCAAATATTTACCACTACCAGCTTTCCAGGACTGTCGTAGCTTCATATGATTTTTAATATAACTTAAGACTAGGACAGGCACGACATCCAGTCCCCTGACCGCCAATTCATCAATGTAAAAGGGTATGCTTAATATAAAAATAATAATAATAATAATGTAAAAGGTTAGAGCCATAATTACATCAATGATATATTTTCGACCATGCCGGGAATCGAACCTGGAAGCCCTAGCTCAATAGACAGACACGCTACCCGATTGAGCTAAGGTGTCGGCAATTTTTAACAAATGAATAATATTATAAGCTATAAATAGTGACTCAAACGATTTAAAATCATTAAAGTTCATTGTAAAGGTAAAGAAATTAATGTACCGGGATGAAAGTTATAGCTAGACATTCATTAAGAGGTGTAAACAATGAAATAATTATAATATATATATAAATATTTAACTATTTATATTTATAAAGTGTATTATTAATTATTAATAATGAATTAATATTAATAATTTTGACATTTATTTTATTATTAATTATTATATTATTATTATATTATTATTATTATTAATTATTATTATTATTATTATTATTATTATAGATATATCATTGTGTCCACCTCTTAATGAATGTCTAGTTGTACTAAGTTTCATCCCGATACATTAATTTCTTGACCTTTACAATGAACTTATATGATTTTAAATCATTGAGTCAGTATTTATAGCTTATAATATTATTCACTTGTTAAAAATTGCTCGGTAATATCGAGAAAGTAAAGTTTATTCCCGACGGTACTAAACCATGAGTACGCGCCCGTTTCTTTAAGATCCAACCACGCATTTGGAACTAATTTCACCCGCTTCGGTTGTAGAATGGTTTAACCCAGGGGATTATGATACATTTATCAAATCTAGAGTCTTGAGTAGTTAGTATTTTCATGTGCAATGTCCCCTGTGTTCATACTACCCGTCTCACAGCACTGTACTGCCTCTGGTCTGTAACACCCGTATTCTGGCAATTTAATGTAGTTACCTACTCTGATGAATTCGAGGTTATCTTGTGAGGCGGGTTGCATCTTAACTTGAGACAACACTTAAGCACTCTAAGTACTGTCATAACACTTCCCCTATTCCACTGATGAGTACAAACACTCACTCTACTATTCTATATAAACATTTGCTTCCACGTACTTTTTTAATCTACCTCCTGTCAGGAAGACTCCTACAGGACATTTTAGTGAATAAACCAAATGTCCTGAGATGTAGACGATTAAAAAAAACACGTTTACAAACCAAACACTTAAAGATAAAAATAACCATAATTTTGTGACCTATTTTTATAATTATTTAATAAGTTATGGTTTTTGTTTCAATGTTCTATTTTGACTCGCCGTGACGTCACATGTAGGCAACGTCGTTATATCGGAATATTAGGACCTGTAGTCAGTCTCCCTAACCACTCGACTACGGCAGTGGGACGAGGAGAATTGCTGTGGGTGATAAACTGTCTGGATGGCAGTCGACAGCCTTTTATGTCCTCGGAGAGAATAATAAGGTTGACGACAAAGGTGTGTAATTGAGTCGTCTGACGTCACGACCCCGATAAGAGACACACGGATATTTCATATTGCCGGTTGTCGTCGTGGAGGTTGGTTTATCCCCCTCTCTCCCTCTGGATGTCAAACACCGCCCCGCTTGGTCCTAGGACATCTTATAACCTTCCGTCCCTCAGGAGTCACGCATTTAATATCAGGAGAGCGGTCAGCGCACCTGCTTCGGACTCGGGAGGTTAGAGCTATACAAGGTAGCCACCAGTAAACTCCTTCCAAACACCGCGACTATAGTAATGTTGTATTGTTGACACTAGTAAACTCCTTCCAACCACTGCGACTATGATAATGTTGTATTGTTGACACTAGTAAACTCCTTCCAACCACCGCGACTATAATAATGTTGTGTTGTTGCCACCAGTAAAATCCTTCCAACCACTGCGACTATGATAATGTTGTACTGTTGCCACCAGTAAAATCCTTCCAACCACTGCGACTATGATAATGTTGTATTGTTGCCACCAGTAAACTCCTTCCAACCACTGCGACTATGATAATGTTGTATTGTTGACACTAGTAAACTCCTTCCAACCACTGCGACTATGATAATGTTGTACTGTTGCCACCAGTAAAATCCTTCCAACCACTGCGACTATGATAATGTTGTATTGTTGCCACCAGTAAACTCCTTCCAACCACTGCGACTATAATAATGCTGTATTGTTGCCATCAGTAAACTCCTTCTAATCACCGCAACTATGAGAATGTTGTATTGTTGCCATCAGTAAACTCCTTCTAATCACCGCGACTATGAGAATGTTGTATTGTTGACATCAGTAAACTCCTTCTAATCACCGCGACTATGAGAATGTTGTATTGTTGCCACCAGTAAACGCTTTCCTGACCTTGCGACCATAGTAATGTCATATTGTTGCCCACAGGCAACACCCAACACCTGGAGAACGTGTTTGAAGGAACTACTTCTTCTATCGGCAACATCGCGACTGCATTCTACACCGGCCTGTGGGCGTACGACGGTTGGAACAATCTAAACTACGTCACGGAGGAGATCAAGAACCCATCCGTGTAAGTACCTGCCCCCGCCGCCGCTAGCGCTGTTTCAATCCCTTTTACTGTTCGTACGCTTCCATGGCGAGGGTTGGTGGCTGCTCCCGGATACATTCACTGGCTCGAGCGATGTTACGTACTTAATTAGTTACTGAATTCAGTTAAAGTCAAATATCAGCGTGGGAGAGAAAATCTGTCATGGCGACTATTGACAAAATAAGTAGCTACGAGAAAATATTATGCAAAAGAAAAGTGAAATATTTTTTGTTTTGAGAATTAGTTTGAGGGAAAGTGCTTTAATTAAATGTATTCTATAGATAGAATCTCAAGTATTAAAAAATACGACAAACTATTACAAAATATAGATTAAACTTTTAATTTTTTAAATACACAAACTAATTATGTATCCCGCCCACCATCTTGTTTCCACCATGAGTATTCTGAGCCCACCATCTTGTTTCCACCATGAGTATTCTGAGCCCACCATCTTGTTTCCACCATGACTATTCTGAGCCCACCATCTTGTTTCCACCATGACTATTCTGAGCCCACCATCTTGTTTCCACCATGACTATTCTGAGCCCACCATCTTGTTTCCACCATGACTATTCTGAGCCCACCATCTTGTTTCCACCATGACTATTCTGAGCCCACCATCTTGTTTCCACCATGACTATTCTGAGCCCACCATCTTGTTTCCACCATGAGTATTCTGAGCCCACCATCTTGTTTCCACCATGAGTATTCTGAGCCCGCCATGTTGTTTCCACCATGACTATTCTGAGCCCACCATCTTGTTTCCACCATGAGTATTCTGAGCCCGCCATGTTGTTTCCACCATGACTATTCTGAGCCCACCATCTTGTTTCCACCATGAGTATTCTGAGCCCGCCATGTTGTTTCCACCATGAGTATTCTGAGCCCACCATCTTGTTTCCACCATGAGTATTCTGAGCCCACCATCTTGTTTCCACCATGACTATTCTGAGCCCACCATCTTGTTTCCACCATGAGTATTCTCCTGTTTCCGAACTCAATACTGTACCGAACTACTCGAGTGTAACGCTAGTAGTGACTGGTCGCCATGGCAACGCGCGCGTCTCCTCATTGGTTGCTCCCAACGTGTGTTTAGCCGCCAACTCTCGTAAACCCGAGCAGCCCTTACAGGTAAAAACATAAAGAGGTGTACCCTGTTCGTGTTTCACTCCGTTACGTCACTGACCATCTTGAGTAGTTGTCATGCAACGGAACAGTTACTTATTGGCCAAATATTGACAAAAACTGGTTGCTTTTATAGTTAGAGCTGTTCCTTTAAAATATATTGATGCTTTTTGATTTGGAGGTCGCTAAGGATGTTTCACGGAGAAACTGGTTCATGAAATTAAGACATACGCGGTTATCTTTCATTTTTAAAACACGTCACAGTTAAAATATCAACACTTGAACAAAGAAGTGTTAAGCTTGATTCACACGTCCGCCGAAAATAGAGAACAGAATCTGCTTGAGTGGCGCAGCAATCCACTCGCTGTATGTTGACCCATGATGCATTGCAACTCTAACTTAAAACAGCTGATTATCAACATATTTTATTTTACAGCAGATAAACATATATTTTAGATCATTCTCCCGTTTGGATGTTTTCAAATTATAACGCTGTGTCGTGGCACAATCCAATACATCGATACACCCGCTTTACATTGACGGGTTATTTCAAATCTCCTCACAACGGTCAACGAAGCTGTCTGCTTACTGCTAGCTTTACAGCGCATGCGCACAACACTAATTTGAGATAGTTGGTTCTGAGATTTGATTGGTTCTCCTGTGCCGAAGATCTCAGGCAGAACGGACGAAGTAGAGATAAGTTGAATTTTAGCGGAACAGCTCGCGCCGATAAAGCGGAAATCTTGTGATTGGCTTAGAACTCGTCACGTGACCACATTTCTGTTCTGCGCTAGTTTTTCAGCGAACGTGTGAATCTACAGTAATACGTATTTTTTAATGACTTCTTTAAAGGTTTATTTCAACGGCATTGATTTTGATAAAGAGTTATCTATACTTTGTAATACTCGCTGTATGCCTGTAATATTAATTTGTAAAAAAACACAGTAAACATATTTTCACGTATTTATATGTAAATTAATGTCATCTGAAGTTATTATCAAAAACTATATAAAAAAATGTTATGATTGTTGACAACAGAAAGCTATGTTTGTATTTTCTAGAAGTTTCTTGCTTCATCGATACACAAAATATTAAATACAATTTAGTAAGAAGATACCTGTGAAATATCCTTACGTGGCTTATTTAAAAAAAAAACAGTATAGACTCAAATTACCAAGTTATTATTTTTTGATTGATTGGTGGTAGTCTCCCAAATATTCGCAGTCTCTGAGTCACAAGACTTTCAGTTTAAAAGTTGAGCTGCCAACGTAACTTGATAACGAATTTAAAAACAAACAACTAAAACAAAAAACCTCCACACTATCCGCTCTTTATGTTTTCAATGTTTTGTTTGTTGAAACGGCAATTATTTTGCTCTGTAAGATGCAATACTTGTTGCCCCTCTGACGTGTCGGGGGAAACTCGACCACATTTCACCCTTCTTCCCTCTGAGAGAAGACCTTCAGGGGAGACGACGCACGCACTGCCGCTCCGGGTTCTAAACCCGCCCGGGTCACAGGTTTGTATTCTAGTACACCTGCTGGCTTCCCTGAAGAAATTTCCTGCCGGTAGCTGGACATTTGGACTTGTATATTTAACATTCATTTTGATTAGAATGTTTGTATTGTATTTTTAATTATTTATTGAGAAAATAGAATCTAATAAAGATAAACTCTATTTTATGATCTCATAAAAGAAATACGCTATATTGAAAAGTTGGCAGACCTGACGAAAGCGCGAGTGGAAAAGTATTTATTCACTCGGCAGATAATTTCTTCTCGGAGAAGTCGTAGACAGACTTATCAACACGTAGCAACATGAGTTTTTAAAATGGAGAGTAAAAAAATTACACACGAAAACAAAACTATATTATTCCAAAGTTTGTTTTGCTCGCCATGAAACGGTCGATAGGATGTGGGCCTGACGTCGGCCGCCTTGACCAGGCGTGATAGTGTTAGATGGGACGCAGGAACATGTGAGTATCTCACACCCACACACACGCACTATAACACACGTATACACGTGTCGAGACGTGTGTGTACACGTAACTTGTTTGTTGTAGGAATCTGCCCCTGTCCATCATAATAGGCATCCCGCTGGTCACTCTGTGTTACGCGTTGATCAACCTGTCCTACCTGGCTGTCATGTCCGCTGCTGAGATGATCGAGTCAGAGGCAGTTGCTGTGGTGAGTAGCCACGTGTCACCAGCTAGTTTGTGGTGAGTAGCCACGTGTCACCAGCTAGTCTGTGTGAGTAGCCACGTGTCACCAGCTAGTCTGTTGTGAGTAGTCACGTGTCACCAGCCAGTCTGTGGTGAGTAGACACTTGTCACCAGCTAGTCAGTGGTGAGTAGCCACGTGTCACCAGCTAGTCTGTGGTGAGTAGCCACGTGTCACCAGCTAGTCTGTGGTGAGTAGCCACGTGTCACCAGCTAGTCTGTTGTAGTCACGTGTCATATTGTCCTCGTGACGTCTGTTCTGAGCTCTGTGTTTGTTACAGACGTTTGGTAACCGGCTGTTGGGGTTGATGGCCTGGCTGATGCCTCTCTCTGTAACCATCTCCACATTCGGCTCAGCCAACGGGACTCTCTTCGCTGCAGGAAGGTACAGTTCATATCCCGGGTAGGGCAGTTAGGAAACTATACAGCACCTCCATAAGGTAGGGAAAGAAACAGCTCATATTCATTTAAAAATGCCCCTAAAAAGACACAAACCAAGAATATATAACCTTATAATTCAAAATGAGCAAAAAATGATCTGTAAAACCTCCAAACCTGTGACCCTCAAAATCCCCCTTCCTGACCGATAAGATGTGTAGTGCTGGCCCCAGTGGTGCGAGTCCTGAACTAACCCCTGTATCATCGTGTGCAGACTGTGTTTCGCCGCAAGCCGTGAGGGCCACCTCCTGGATATTCTGTCGTACGTACACGTGCGTCGCTACACTCCGGCCCCGGGACTCATATTCCACGTGAGTACAGCTACAGTATTTTGGCTTGGTGGGATACTTGAACACTACTCATATTCCACGTGAGTACAGCTACAGTATTTTGGCTTGGTGGGATACTTGAACATCTCTTCATATTCCACGCTGAATACTACAGTTTCATATTTGGTCAATCAGCAGCTGCTTGACATCTCTATCTGCGATTATTTTAACACTAAGCAAACATCTTTGATGGTGTTCATCAGGGGCAAAAATTTAGAGTGGATACACTATGAGATGCTTGTTGACTAGAACACTGAGAGGCTTGTTGACTAGAACACTGAGAGCCTTGTTGACTAGAACACTGAGAGAGGCTTGTTGACTAGAACACTGAGAGAGGCTTGTTGACTAGAACACTGAGATGCTTGTTGACTAGAACACTGAGATGCTTGTTGACTAGAACACTGAGATGCTTGTTGACTAGAACACTGAGAGCCTTGTTGACTAGAACACTGAGAGCCTTGTTGACTAGAACACTGAGAGAGGCTTGTTGACTAGAACACTGAGAGGCTTGTTGACTAGAACACTGAGAGGCTTGTTGACTAGAACACTGAGAGGCTTGTTGACTAGAACACTGAGAGCCTTGTTGACTAGAACACTGAGAGAGGCTTGTTGACTAGAACACTGAGAGAGGCTTGTTGACTAGAACACTGAGATGCTTGTTGACTAGAACACTGAGAGGCTTGTTGACTAGAACACTGAGATGCTTGTTGACTAGAACACTGAGATGCTTGTTGACTAGAACACTGAGATGCTTGTTGACTAGAACACTGAGATGCTTGTTGACTAGAACACTGAGATGCTTGTTGACTAGAACACTGAGATGCTTGTTGACTAGAACACTGAGAGCCTTGTTGACTAGAACACTGAGAGATGCTTGTTGACGAGAACACTGAGAGGACTGTTGACTAGAACACTGAGAGATGCTTGTTGACGAGAACACTATGAGATGCTTGTTGACTAGAACACTGAGAGGCTTGTTGACTAGAACACTGAGAGCCTTGTTGACTAGAACACTGAGAGCCTTGTTGACTAGAACACTGAGAGATGCTTGTTGACGAGAACACTATGAGATGCTTGTTGACTAGAACACTGAGAGAGGATTGTTGACGAGAACACTATGAGATGCTTGTTGACTAGAACACTGAGAGGACTGTTGACTAGAACACTGAGAGCCTTGTTGACTAGAACACTGAGAGCCTTGTTGACTAGAACACTGAGATATGCTTGTTGACGAGAACACTATGAGATGCTTGTTGACTAGAACACTGAGAGAGGCTTGTTGACTAGAACACTGAGAAGACTGTTGACTAGAACACTGAGAGATGCTTGTTGACTAGAACACTGAGAGGCTTGTTGACGAGAACACTATGAGATGCTTGTTGACTAGAACACTGAGAAGACTGTTGACTAGAACACTGAGAGATGCTTGTTGACTAGAACACTGAGAGGCTTGTTGACTAGAACACTGAGAGGCTTGTTGACTAGAACACTGAGAGGCTTGTTGACGAGAACACTGTGAGGTTTGTTGACTAGAACACTATGAGATGCTTGTTGATGAGTGCACTATAGGCTGCTTGTTGGTATGTTCCAGTCCCTGATCGCGGTGGCCATGGTCCTATCAGGGAGTATAGACTCCCTGATTGACTTCTTCAGCTTCACCGCCTGGATCTTCTACGGCGGAGCGATGCTGGCGCTCATTGTGATGCGGTACACCAAGCCCAACGCCCCGCGGCCCTACAAGGTGAGTGTACCCCTAAGGGGCGTGTTCTCCCGTTACTCTGTAACGTGGACTGTACACAAGCTAGTGGTCTAGTTTCCTGACATGGACTGTACACAAGCTAGTGGTCTAGTTTCCTGACATGGACTGTACACAAGATAGTGGTCTAGTTTCCTGACATGGACTGTACACAAGCTAGTGGTCTAGTTTCCTGACATAGACTGTACACAAGCTAGTGGTCTAGTTTCCTGACATGGACTGTACACAAGCTAGTGGTCTAGTTTCCTGACATGGACTGTACACAAGATAGTGGTCTAGTTTCCTTACATGGACTGTACACAAGCTAGTGGTCTAGTTTCCTGACATGGACTGTACACAAGCTAGTGGTCTAGTTTCCTGACATGGACTGTACACAAGATAGTGGTCTAGTTTTCTGACATAGACTGTATGAGAGTTTGTTTCCAAGAAGGCCGTCTTGTGTTTTTTACCCGGCTGACAGAAACAAGATGAACTATTCTGGTAGGGATTGTTACTGAAGCTCTAAATATAAGACACAGTGGAGGCTTGAGAGAGGTCGCCATGTTTTATCTACAGGGCCTTGGAACACTACACACCAGTGCAGCCTCACACCTTCACAGACACTTAGCTCTGGGCCTTGGAACACTACACACCAGTGCAGCCTCACACCTTCACAGACACTTAGCTCTGGGCCTTGGAACACTACACACCAGTGCAGCCTCACACCTTCACAGACACTTAGCTCTGGGCCTTGGAACACTACACACCAGTGCAGCCTCACATCTTCACAGACACTTAGCTCTGAGCCTTGGAACACTACACACCAGTGCAGCCTCATATCTTCACAGACACTTAGCTCTGGGCCTTGGAACACTACACACCAGTGCAGCCTCACACCTTCACAGACACTTAGCTCTGGGCCTTGGAACACTACACACCAGTGTAGCCTCACACCTTCACAGACACTTAGCTCTGGGCCTTGGAACACTACACACCAGTGCAGCCTCACATCTTCACAGAACTTAGCCCTGGGCCTTGGAACACTACACACCAGTGCAGCCTCACACCATCATAGACACTAGCTAACGGACTGGGAACACTTTGCTGCCTTTACCCCATATAGCCAGTGTTGTACCTGACTGTACCGAGCTAGCTTGTGACTGCCCTGGGCTAGTGTAATATAATGTGAGGGCTCGCAGCCAAACATCTTGGCCATTAATACCGACCAATTGGACTGCTATCAAGCTTCTTCTTCAGTGGTGGTGGAACATTTTTTTGAAGGGGGGAAAGTGAAAAAAAAAGTTTTTAGGGAATTTTTTTCCATCCTACCCCCTACCCTCACCTCCAATAACTATTTTGAAATTGGATTTCCCTGAAAGCTATTTAGAATGGCCCTGCTTCAGCAAATGTTTGAAAGTTGATGCCCCTCGAAGCTATTTAAAGTTTTCCTTGCCTGATTTTCTCAGGGGCTGTTTGAAGTGGTCTTCTCCAGCAAATTTTTGAAAATTGAATGCATCTATAAATCCTATGTAGTTTTATTAAATGCCATCATTCGGCTTCATATTCGATAGTATCAGATAATTTGAAATTTATTCCAGGGAGGGACCAATCCTTTCCAGGTTCCGCCGCCACCGTCCCTGGACCTACTCGACCGGATTGAAACAAAATAAGTTGACAACATAATTATGTTTCGTAATCTAAAAAAATCCTCAAAGAATGTTTCTAGGTATTTACAGTGTGGTGTATTATATTATCTTGTAGTTCCCCCCTTGGCCGTGAAGTTGCTGGCAGCGCTCCTTGGCCCACTATGTCCATTCATCACGAGACCGGTGACGTCACGCTGCGATACCAGAATAGATCAGACCAAATACCGCGTCGAACCCTTTCGTCCAGGAGTGATATGTAGGGGGATAAAAGGGGACAGCTGTCCGTCACATTGATACCGTCATTTGATCGTCGGGTGGGTTGGAAGGGGATAGTTCCTTAATAATATACTTTAGGAGCATCACATGACGGAATCACGATCAACTTCTTCCCTGGACAACTCTTTAGATTAGTTAACTGCATCGCGATGGCTTACATTTAAAAATACTTCACGTTACATTTAGTTAGGATTGCCAGACGTCACGTTACATTAAGTTAGGATTGCCAGACTTCACGTTACATTAAGTTAGGATTGCCAGACGTCACGTTACATTAAGTTAGGATTGCCAGACGTCACGTTACATTAAGTTAGGATTGCCAGACGTCACGTTACATTTAGTTAGGATTGCCAGACTTCACGTTACATTAAGTTAGGATTGCCAGACGTCACGTTACATTAAGTTAGGATTGCCAAACTTCACGTTACATTAAGTTAGGATTGCCAGACGTCACGTTACATTAAGTTAGGATTGCCAGACGTCACGTTACATTAAGTTAGGATTGCCAGACGTCACGTTACATTAAATTAGGATTGCCAGACGTCACGTTACATTTAGTTAGGATTGCCAGACTTCACGTTACATTAAGTTAGGATTTCCAGACTTACGTTACATTAAGTTAGGATTGCCAAACTTCACGTTACATTAAGTTAGGATTGCCAGACTTCACGTTACATTAAGTTAGGATTGCGACTTCACGTATAAGTTGATTGCCAACGCACGTACATAAATAGATTGCAGAGTCCCAGTTTTCCGGGATTGTCCCATTTTTAAGATGGTAGTCCCGGTGTACCAAAATACCACTTCGGGACAAACGATTGTCCCGGCTTTTAACATTTTTTGTTTTGTTATCTTTTATCACGTAATCGGTGATGTAGGAACCTATTTACGTTATTTTTGTCAGGTTGGTATTACACAGTTGGGGAAGTCCCTTCTATGCTACAAGTTTAGTGATTACATTCTCTTTGGATTTGAACGTCATTGTGAGAGTGTAAGTGTAAATGCAGGGATATGTTTGTTTGTTTCTTAGTTCTGACATTTATTTTTAGATTAAATTTCATTGACAGTAATCAAGTCTAAACAGCCGAAAAGACAGTGCAAGATTAAGGAGGCAAAATCTTATCACATATATGAGTAAACTTTTAAGTTTTGCTTGTCTTTTTTTTTTTACTATTAAATTATTAATTTTGCTGTTTTCTTTTTTGTAATATGTTAAAGGAATTTATTTTGTGTGTCGTAAAATTGAAATAAAATTGTGATACTTTTTTTTCTGTCCCGGTTTGCCCTAATAAAAATCTGGCAACCTAATTAGGTTGGTTGTGACCCCGATATAAAAAACAGTTTTCATTGTAACCATTGATTGAAAGTCACCCTTGTCAACCCTTATAGATATAATTTTAATTGACTTCGAAAAACTACACAGTTAATCAAAAGTGGTATATAAAGCTTCTAATAATGATACCTCCTTAAAAATTATTGTACAATTGTTTTTATCCCCGCGACTAATTGAACGAACAAAAAAATTAATAAAACGACCATGGTTTTTCGTTTTGCATCTGTGGCAACAAGATGCGTATGAAATAATGAATTAACTGTATTATATTCACACTTTATCATCTTATAACTGGCCACCATAAATTATGACATAAGCAAATAAAAGACATACAAAATATTAGTTTCAAGCGGACTAATACGGGTTGTATTGACGTAATCAACCGTATTCATATAATCCGGTTCGCCATATTTATTTATGAAGTGAAGGCAGCCTTTTAGAAGCTCTCGTTTGTAAAAGACTTTTAAGGAACCACAGACACTGGGAACTTTTCATAACGGTCAAATAAGGCTGTTCGTAAGGAAAGTGAAGTATTAAATTCCTTTTTCACAACCCGTATCAAGGATATACAGGTTAAGGTGAACTTCACCGGCTCTGGTTTGCCTGAACGGGCAGGTTGTGGTTCAAGTCCCGTCCGGATATAATTTCTCCCCACGTCAAATTTCCTTTAAATTCTACGGCCATATCCACCCAATATTAGAATATAATAATATAATGAGTAGCACCGCGTAACTTACTACTTTGGTTTATAGTTAGTATAATTCCTAGGATTAAATCAGGAGGTTGATTATATGCAGTCGACTCGCATTGCGTGAGGGAGAAAAACCATTTGATAAACACCCCAGTTACACCAGACGGATTCGAACTCGATCTCGCCGCCCGGGGGATAAACTAGACTACGCGTTAGCAATACGCCACTGGGCGGGTTAAATATTAGATATGTATGCGTGTAAACTCGTTCGGGTAGTAACGCTTAACTAATGTTAATGTTATGTGTGGTAAGTAGGCCTAATTTACGGGATCCCAACCAGCAGGTTGGGTCATTCCTCGACTCACTTGATTAAAAACCACTCTTGTCTGACTCCTGATAGACGGACTAGCGTTTGTGTAACAGTAAATCGGCCGTGACGAAGATTGTAACTACCCGTCATAATGACTTTGGGCCTTGCAGTCTAGTAGGATGGAACATTACAGCGTGATAATAATATTCATGCCATGGCCATGGGACTGAAGATTTTAGAGGCTACTTAAGAAGGATAGGTGGTAATGGGTTAAGGGGGTACAGAGATAGTAGGGAGCTAGGAGGAGGATGATGGATAGATGGAAGGGGAGAGGATTCAAGAATATTAATGGATATGAAGTATGTAGGGAAGAGACCGCAAGGAGGAACAAAGAAGAGATGGAGAAGCAGATAGCAGCAAGTGTGCAAGTGAGTGGAGGAGAGTGCAGGAGGAAGAATGGTGGAAGGACAGAGGGAGATGAGGCATTTTACTAAACAACCCGGCCACAGGCGGAAACAGTTCATGATGATGATTATTCATACCACTAGTAGGTGCTTTGGGGGGAGAGGTGGAGTTAGGCTAGGCGAGTATACAGGGGACTATATCTTGTAGTAACAGAGTGTACATGTGTGGGCTTGGTGTCTAAGGTGCCGCTCATCATTCCCGTTGTCGTGCTGGTGATCTCCGTGTACCTGATCGTGGCGCCGATCATCGACAAACCGCAGATCGAATACCTGTACGCCGCTTTCTTCATCGTGACAGGGCTACTCCTCTACGTACCCTTCGTGCACTACGGCGTGGTGCCGGCCTTCATGGGTACGTACCTTCCTGTTAGGTGTGGTAGCACTGGTCCTCTATGTACCTTCCTGTTAGTGTGGTAACACTGGACCTCTATGTACCTTCCTGTTAGTGTGGTAACACTGGACCTCTATGTACCTTCCTGTTAGTGTGGTAGCACTGGTCCTTTAGTACCTTCCTGTTAGTGTGGTAACACTGGTCCTCTCTGTACCTTCCTGTTAGTGTGGTAAACACTGGTCCTCTCTGTACTTCCTGTTAGTATGGTAACACTGGTCCTCTATGTACCTTCTGTTAGTGTGGTAGCACTGGTCCTCTCTGTACCTTCCTGTTAGTGTGGTACACTGGTACCTCTATGTACCTTCCTGTTAGTATGGTATATTGGTCCTCTCTGTACCTTCCTGTTAGTATGGTAGCACTGGTCCTCTCTGTACCTTCCTGTTAGTATGGTAACACTGGACCTC
Source organism: Timema podura (assembly GCA_033556935.1). Taxonomy (NCBI): domain Eukaryota; kingdom Metazoa; phylum Arthropoda; class Insecta; order Phasmatodea; family Timematidae; genus Timema; species Timema podura. The sequence continues at coordinate 12,365,502 of JAVRXN010000002.1, read as the reverse complement.
TTGTACCTTCCTGTTAGTATGGTACACAGGTCCTCTGTAACCTTCTGATGTTAATAAATGACTTCAGTATCCTTCCTTATGTGGAACAATCCTGATTAAACTTGTGAAATCCTTGCAGTATTTCAGAAGCATTCACGGTGTATCTGTGAATCTTCTGGTTGTTGGGCTTCCTGACTCGACTCAGTCGATGTTCGACTAGGTCTGTGGTTTGTCGCCAGATGGAGATACACAATCTTTCAAACGTGATCGGAACACACCCATTCACAACACATTTACCAATCTTAGATATATTTTTGTTATTTAGATTTTATTGAAAAAAAAAACACAACTCAATTAAAATAACTAGATACAACATTCACAATTTTTTTTTGGGTGTAAGCCTAAGAAAATAAATTGTTGATAAAAGTATTTTAATTTATGATATGAAATGTTGACAAATATATATTTATAGCTTACATTGTTGTGAGATGGAGCATCAGTTGTTTCCAGTTCTTATTCCAAAAGAAACATTTTTAATAATTAGATAATCATCGTTAGTTCCTGCGATGTGTAGAATTATTGATATTAAATTGAATGTGTTCGTTGAGCAACACAGCACACATAGATATCAATGTTATCATAAATATATGTTGTTGCAACAATAGAAGCCTGTTGACAAGAAGTATGTTTCTATTTAAATGTTTTTATCATAATTTTTTTTTGTACTTAAGTTATCAAATATTGCATTTAAATCAAACAAACTTAAATAAAACAAGGCTTTTGTTTACCTTGTAAGATGTTCGATTCCTTACAGAAAACAAGAGGTAATCTTGAAAATATTTTCACGCATGTTATAACATTCTCAATATAATCTGACATGCGAGATCAAATATCACGGACAATGTCGTCCATTTATCGGTGAGATTGTTAACAACTCGAGAAAGATTTAGTTTTTTGTGTCAAGAGCCGACAGACTCTTCGGGCTTGTTTTATCCAGGGTTTGGGGGTCGGTACGCCAAGCTTTCAATTCTTGACTCCTCTAATTTTTTTTACTGTCCAATTCCTTTATAAATGGCTAAAGCATATTAATTAGAAATAACAAATTTACAGTACATTTTTACCAATTTAGATGTCACCCAAAATTTCTTCTGACTACACGACTCTGACTCCACATCCCTGGTTTTATAGTTACCTTGAACATAGCTGTTTTGAAGCGGTAGCATCAGCGTTCCTATGATAGTCCCCCTTCCTAACATATCGACTACTGCCATTCAGTGAACACCTTCGCTTGTGGTTAAATTATTAAATGTATCCTTACTTACTAAGGGCGTGTAAAGTATGCTAGTTCGACTCGAAGCGAAGTTGAATCAAATGTAAGAAATAATACTGAAGCTGAATCGTTGTTCGAATATTTGATAAAATCTTGTTGTATTTTAACATACATGTGTATTTTGGCTGTAAATATTGTTATTGGTGAAGCTTTGTAATTTGTCAGAACCAATTTTTTTTGGAGCCAAGTTGATGTAAACAAATATTCGAAGCAAGGTCAATGTTTTTTTGAAGCTTCACACACCCCAAATTACTGAATAACTAAATAACTAATATTTGTTAATTATGTTCTGTTGAGGCGCATGTCAAAGCACAACTTTAGTGGTCGCCACTAAACCCTGGTTTGACACTAATAGCCAGGGTTACCAATCTTTAATTGGAGTCTCAAATAGATTCGTAATAGTTAACTTTCAACATATCTGTATATTATGTTTAAGAACATTATTTGAACCATTTTTGAAAAATTTTGAATTTTTCAAAAGTCAGTCATCAGTAAACTACCCTTAATTTGAGGGCTAGAATTAAATATTAAAAAAAAAGACTTGCGTTATGACCATATAACATAAAAATATCAAGTTCAAACAAAACCCATAATTCCATTTTGACTGTACATTCAATCAGACAGATATACATATTTTTGTTCAGGGGCACATAAAACGTTAATATGTCATAATCTTAATGCAGAAAATTTTTGCTATTACAATACTTTATCTATATGAGGAAGAAGAAATAACAAAAAAATTTTATTTTTATATTATATTTCCATCTTTTCAGTTAGCTTTAAAAAAAAACTAGTTTTAAAATTTAATCTCACCAAAAACTAATTTTGCAAATACATTTGTGGATTTATATTTGTCAAAGTGTGATTAAGTTGAAGAGCAGACAACATAACAAAGTAAATGAAAGTTGGCAACCTCGTGAAGCTTCTCTCACCCTTGAATATGTAGTTTGGCGTCTAGTGTCAGACTTGTTGTTATGACTGTACCTACAAACAAAATACTGCCCAGCAGCGTGTGAGCGTTGCTTCATGGGAGCTGTTTATATTATCACAAGTAGATGTGATACCCCCCACATGCAGCAATTTGCACACACACAGTCCTTAAGTTGAGGTCTGGTCATGTTTAGTTGCGAGCGCAAGTTTGTCGATGATAGTACTTAGGTGTGTTCGGAATATTGATTGTAAAAGTAATTCAATTTCGAAAGAAAAACAAATTGCAAAGATTTTGCATGAGAATGATGCCACTAAAAAAAGTGGCCAGTATCAAGTTGCAACCCCCCTTTAAAAAAACCAAGTTTAGCAGATACCTACAACGTAAATTTTTATTTTCAAACGTTTTATGTATGAAATAAAGTGTATTAATCAAAATATATTTATGTATTTAATAAATGTGATAGAAATGACATTAACACGCATTTACAAACCCTTCAATCCACTAGAGAAGTTTTCATCTTTCACAAATAAGTTGGTATCACTGAAGCTAACTTCCTGTTTAGTTGTATTACTACTTCCTTAAGAAGATGTCAGGGTGCATTGAAATGTTGGAGTGTTGGTAAATATGTGTTATTGCTTTAACTTATTTTTGGCCTTCATTTATCTACAATTCTATTATTTTATGTTATTAAGTTACATAATTTACTTTCAAAAGTTGTATTTTTGCAGTTGTAAATATATATATATAGATAAGAATTTACTCAAACAAAAACACAATAAAAAAAGGAAATTGTTTGTTAATTAAGGAATAAAAAAATTAAGAAATTAATAATTACTGACCATCAGGGGTAAAACGATTTTAAAACTATCTCCCTGACACAAAATGTCGTGCAGGAGTGGAGAAAATGTCTCAGTGGCACAGCCACAGCTGTACAACGTAACCAAAAAGTCTGGCGACAGCCCACCCCTCCTTTAATCTCACACATCGCAATGTGCATTGAGAAATGTTGCATGTGTGCAGATCAGAATTTTGTACAGGCTTTGTATCCAGTCTCATTTGCGGAAACGCTTCATCTTAAGTATTCCATTTTGAGATAACAATAGTGAGTGTTTTGACAGTCTTATGATAAAAAAAAATATGTTTCCTTTGATTTTAAAATGTTACAAGTGGTACCACTCGATAAGAGCATGCCCCCCCACAAAAATAGGATGAACAAATAATGACACAAAATTCACTACCAACTTGTATAAATAATGACTAGATTTCTTTCAGAACAAACTAAATACTAGCAATGCTGCTAGAAAGCCTAGAATATTAACAATATTTTATGTTTTTCTTTAAATAAAAGTCTGAATTTAAAGTGTTTACTTCCTGTGTACATTATTCCTGTGTTGAATTTCTTTTTCGCATCACGTTAGTGTGGTGTTTTTTTACAATAATTATTGTTATTCAAATTATAGCTGTGTTAGATTAAAAAAAAATATTCTTTTTTTTAAATTTCAAATATTTTTATACTGTATTGATATTCGAAGAAGAGCTAGACGAGCTGATTTTTTGTTACGACTCCAAGTATGATTTCCCTGTATTAAAAAAACCCACAACAACAAAAAACAAACCGTCCTTAACATTACCGTACAAACTTTTGTATTTTTTCATAATAATTTACAAACAAATATTAAGTTATAAAAATACATAAAACCAATATCACTTCAAATGTGAGATGTAATTGAATTCCTTCATTTCTATTTCTCTGCATGCGTGAAACATTTGCCCACATTCCTAAACACTCAAGTTTCAAGTTGTTATAAATACGTAAATATCACAACAATGCACCCAAATACCCGCGTGATACAATCAGGCCTGTTGAAATGTTTACTTGGTGAGGGCGGTGGGAGGAGAGGTCTTTCATACATTCTTTTGATCGTACGAGAGTCAGTTAAGTTGTTTGGCGCGTAGTTCCCCCACCCTCTTTGCAGCCTGGGCCGAAGTGTTGTGTTATGGTTACTACCTGTGGTGCACCCAGAAATGGGGGTAGAACAAGGTGGGGGGTTAGGTAGGGGAGATACCGCCCTCTAACCGCCGGAGTAGTGTCAATTTATAGTAGGTGGTTACAGTAAAAATTATTACAATACTCTTTGATTCATGAATTAAGTGTGAAGACAATTTTGAATATTAGAAAATAAAAAGCTGCTTTATTTTGAACTCTTAGGACTATTTTGATAACATTTGCTTTTTATGAATCACGGTAGATAATAAGAGTGTTAATTAACTTTATTTGACAACGGTCTTACATACTATGTATCAAAACTAATGTGCTTTTTACAACCGGGGATTTCAGGGACACTTTTAATTTGCAAAATGGTCCACCCTTTGAATGCGAGGCTGTAGGCCTGATTTCAAAATGTAGCCTATTTGCCTGGTTACTATTACACTTGTGTCTCTCCAACTCAAAAACGTCTTGCAATGTAAAGAATGAGTAGTATAAATTAATGAAAGGCACATGTTTTTAGGACAGGTATTACCAATGAAGATATTTTTATTTGACAGCTCTACTCGGAGAATGGGGTATCGGTTGATGGTTTACTTTGGGTGCAAACTAAATTAGAGTACTACCATAGAGTTTGAAAACAAATTATGCTCTGCATTGAAGGGCGAAACTGTCTCATCCCTTTTGTACTACACCCCCCACATACCCCGTTTTGGTAAGCTCCATTTCGACAGGCCAGGATATAATCTTGTTTGGATGATACAGTCATGAACACATGGATTTACTACCATCCCTATGTATTTTAAAATGAACAAGGTAGTAGGTTCATTTGTCCAGTGCTGTACCTAAAATATATTTGTATTTATTAACCCTATCATTCCTCACACAGGCTGTTAGCCCTCTGGCTCTTCCGATGACAATTATAGCAATTTGGGTTATAATTTGTAATTAGTTGAAGAAATGCTCATTATGAAACAACCAGACGTAACTTGTTTGGTTGCAAGTGGTTTTTGTAACTGATTGTGTAGTTAAAGAAAAAGAGTTGATGAATCAATAAATTTACTGTAATAAATAAAAATGTAATACTTGTTTTATTTTTCATCCTGTTGCGATACCTTGATCGACATCTTAGCTCAGTCAGTAACAGGCATCTGTCTTGAAATATAAGATTCATCAGAATAATAATAATCATCGTCATTGTAAAACCCCTCTGACTTTCCGGGTAGGGTGTTTGCGAACAAGTTCTTTCCAACACTGTCTGTCCAGGGACATTTCTCCTTCCATCATTATTCTCCAGATTTCACCTTTCTTCTCTAATATAAGAGTACCAGGATCAATTCCCTGCTCGCACATACAATGTAGCACCACAAAATAGTTTCCATATAAGTGATAAAAAGACAGTCTGGAGGCTGGTTGTTGTGTTTGATTTGGAACTAAGTACTGATAAGCCTCTAATGGCTTTTATAGGAATTAAATGTAGTCAGATACCTCAGTCGGAGTCTCGATTTCAAATTCCAGTATGGTCAAAAAATGTACTTTTACCAAGTGAAATATGTATTTCCTCTTTCACAGCGATGGATTAATAGCCGAGGGGATTGGCTGTTGTGTTTGGTCTAGATCTAAGTTAGTTAGTAAGTCATGTGGTGATATAATATGTTGGTTCAGAAAGTGCACATTAAATACCTTATATTAAAAATGATAAGAACCGGAGTATATAGATATTTAGTTTTGAAAAAGTACACATAATTTTATTTTTCAAACCAGTGTTTCATTCCAACAGTTTAATCAAATAACAACAAGACTATGACTAATCTTATTTGTTCAAATACAAGCATTATATTCATGCTGGTATCATATAAATAGATGATATGCAGATATATGTGGTCAGCCAAGTGTTACCTTCTTTTCCTTTTCATAACGGCAGTGACCTGTAGGGGGAAGAAAACAAAACAAGATTAGTTAGAAAAGGATGAAGTCAAATAAAAATATGTTTAAAAACTTTAAAATAACATTTGTCTTAAATATATGCACTGCACAAAATATAATAGTGTTCTTTTTAGTAGTATGAAGGTTATATTTAGAAGAAGTGTATGTGCATTTGTGTGAACAGAGAAGAGAGATGGAAAACCATTTAGAAAAAAACCACCCTCAGAACACCTGACCAAGATTTGAACCTTGATCTCCCCATCATGGGCAGTCTATCCTACTGCAAGAGTAGCACGTTCAAACATGCAGCTACTGAAGCAGGTTAAAATAGTGTTAATTCACAATATATTTCATTCTTACTCAAACCGCTATGGCGAGATCTAGACCAAATAACAAACAGGAACTATCTCAATATCGAATCAAAACAATTCAATTAAGTAGAAACGGTCCCAAATCTCCAGTGAGGATTATTTAATTAATTTTCTTCCATAAGAACAAATGGCTTAGAAAGAAGAGAAAACAATAACGTTATTAGGATTTATTTTTTTTACTCTCGACTATTTCTAAAAATTACTCCGATATAAGTTCAGATAATTAGTTTGTTAGTAGAAAGAGCCAGGCTCTATTAAAAAATTAAATAGGAAACAAAATCTAGAGGAAATAAACTTAAAGTAGAATAATATGACTTGACTTAAAGAATTACGATGTCTAGTCAATGCACATAAAGGAAAGAGAAAAAAAATTATGGAACACACTTGAATATACGTAAATGTGGATGTGCTGCGTTTTGGGGGAGAAGGTAATTATTTCACATGCAAACAGTTCGAACAAGTGGTGAGACGGAGTGTTAAAAAATAATTTAGTTCATTAGCTAAAAAAACTTGTCAAATATTACCTTCCCATAAGGATCCAAAATTCCACTTTTTTCAGCTCTCCTTTCCGATGGGTAAGCCTCTTCAATCCTTTATCATTTGATTTCCCCTTAGAATCTTTACCAGCTTTTATTAACTTCAACCGATCAATACTTTCTTTTTCTTTATCCTCTTTCATTTTCTTTAGCTCTTTATAGTTGTAATACTTGTTCTTTGGTGGTTTGGCCCCCAGCTTGATGGCAAGATTCACTTTAGCCTCCTCTTTCTTCTCGGGGTTATACCCCGACATGGCGAACTTGAACACTTCGTACCGCACTCTTTTCATGTCGATGACATCTTTCTGGGCACCATGGTTCCGTCGGGTTGGCTTGAGATAACGCACGTTTCTTGCTGCTCTTGTGTGTTTCGTAAACGATGGACTGGAAAGAACTGGCCCCCCCACTCCTCGTCTTGAACACTTTGTTGGAATAAGTCCTAGGTCATCTCCGCTGGACATGGTGCGTATTTATGGTCGTGCGGCCAAGAATGTCCACTCTAAAAACTAAAATCACACACAAATAGTTGGGGATTAGAATTATTTTGTAATACTTAATTATCAGCAAATTGTTAAAGAAATGTACTTTTATATTGTTTATCATCATCATCATTATTTAGCACCGTGTCTTACTACCCATTCTGGTTGTACGCACTTACACTAATGTGTAATGGTAGGTTGATTATGAGATGAAATGAAGGACCTTACAGTTTAACGTGGAATCCGAACCACGGTGGAGGCCTGGCATTCCTCACATTCACAAGTTGTGATTAATAAACGTCTTGTTAGAGGTGAAGGAAGATGTTTGGCAATCAGATAAATCTGTGCCGGGACCGAGGATTGAACCCCGGACCGCCAGCACAGAGGTCTGACACCTTAACCCTAGACCGCCAGGTCACCACTTTTATACCATTTAAAATACTAATGAACAAATAATACTGGTATTTATCTTACAGTTATTGACATTAATCCCACTGTTCAAAAGTGATGACTACAGGACATATAAATTGGTAAACAGCCCGAGTTTCGTTCAATGGCGGTCCAACAATACTTATAGTGAGGTTAAACAAGGAACTTTTGTTTTTTAATACTGCATCTTACTATCTTTTGGGTTATACACTTGGGTTTTAGGGATTAGAAAGGTTATATTTGGAGAAAAGCACCTGAATTTGCATGAAGAGTGGAAAACCCACCCTCAGTACACCTGAACAAGATTTGAACCTCGATCTCCCTTCAATGGCAGTCCAGTCTCCTGCGAGAGTGGCGCCTTAGACCATGCGGCCACTGAAGCGGGTAACATGAACTTTTAATGACGTTAAACATGAACTTAAAACATAAACAAGGAACTTTTAATGGTGTTCCACACAAATGTCTTCTCAACATGTGTGATTTACAATGCCTGTCAAATCTTAGCACATGTTTTGTACTTAAGCTAAGCTTCTAATTACGTCCATCTGTATTGGAGCAATTAACTGCGGTAAGTTTGTTAACTTACACCATAAAGTGCTTTTCACTTTTTTCCTCACGAATGTGGTTACATTTCTTTGAAATTCAACCTCCTCATCCATGTTCCATCACTTAAACTGCGGCAATAACAAACACTACAACATTTTACCTGGCGGATGACGTTGATCATCTCAGCCATACCCAACTATGTAATACTTCAGCAGAGTACATTCAAATAACTTCGATTGTTTTAAAAAAACAAACATCGATTGTTTTAAAAAACAATCAGGACAGACACCTTTTACCGTCATCCTAGATACAATATCTTATTTTTAATTAGGATAAGGTGGTAAGTCTTATGAGTAAGGTGAAATAATTATTTTAAGTTGGGGTGAAGATTGTGATGTATGGGTAGAAAGGACTAAGTGACAGAGTTGAAAGGTATTTGTTGGATATCGTAGGAACTTAAGTTAAAGATATATTTGTGTTTGTGAAAAGGACTAACTTATGCTTAGCAAAATTGAATGTTATTATTTTTAGCACCACATCTTACTACCCGTTCGGGCTATAAGCACTTACGCTAATGTGTAATGGTAGGGTGATTGTGAGATGAAATGGAGGACCTACAGTTTAACGTGGGATCCGAACCACGGTGGTAGGCCTAGCATTCCACACATTCACAAGCTGTGATTAATACACGTCTTGTCAGAGGTGAAGGAAGGGTTTGGCAATCAGATAAATCTGTGCCGGGACCGAGGATTGAACCCCGGACCCTTAGCACAGAAGTCTGACACCTTACCCCTAGACCACCAGGTCACCCAAAATTGAATGAAAGGAGATTCGAGAGTGGGTTGGAAGGGAATTTAACACAGGACTAAAGTCAATGCAGAATCTACTCCATTGAATAAAACATCAATTGTAAGGTATAGTCTGATTTTGGTTGGAAGAGCAGTAGAGAAAATTCAAATATATTTCTTTACGGCCAACATTGGTACCATTTTATTGTAATATCTGTGCTATTTTATAGGTATTGATAATATCTATCAAAAGTTACAACTCCAGATAACATTACTTGATGTATGAATATATAAAAATGGTTTTAGTAACTTTACTAACTAACTTCTACTGTTCTTCCAACCTAAATCATACTTTAGCTATAGTATCATAGGTTATGATTTAGAAATTATACATACATTTGAAAAAATAAACTTGGGATTTCTGTATAGTTTAAATTTAACAAAGTTAAGCCAAGTAACAAAATAAATTGAAAGAAAAAAATTCTCAAATATATAAAGTTTATATTTATGGTTTGTTTACGTAAGGACCACCCAGAAGAACGACACACTAACCGTTTTTAACCAACCTAAGAAAAACAATAAGAGAAAAGTACTAGAAAAAATCACAGAGAGCGTATAACTGACACTCAAGGACATCAAGATTCGAGCTTGTCATCATCAGACCAATCTATTACGATAGTAACGCCTTAGACTATTCAACCTTAAAAATTGGTTTGAAACCGATTATAAATCCACAAGTATTGTCTGGAAGCAAATAAATGTTTGGTTTTGTATGTGGTATTGAACATAGCTAGCATTTAAAAATCTTAGCTTCCGGTAGGATTTAAATTTTATTATTTTGTATAAAAACTCCAACACCCTTATCGTTTAAGTCCTTATATCTTGGCTCTGCGGGCACTTATATGCGATGTTAAGGAAACTTATGCTTATACCTTTCCCCAAGTATGCTTAAATTCTGTTTCAAGTTGTCCAGATAGCACTTAAAGCTGACTTAATCATATCTGAACTAAAAAATTTATTAGTGCTATTTTGATTTCTGTAGTTGGCTAAAAACTTTTAGGCTAATGTGGAAGAGGAATAGTTGACTGTTAAAGTCAGATGCATTGATCTCTATAATATAACTGGATGGACATATACATGCACATTCCAAGGATAAAGGCGTGACGCTCAAGTGTATCGTCTGCTACACTGAGGGGGGACAGATTTAACGGTTTCTTTAAATGTTCTTATGCGAAAACATGTCTCTGATGAATAAAAGTGTTATTATTTGAAAATAGTGAAGTATTATACCACACTTTCCTGAAGAAACATTTACATTAAAGGATATACAATCCAGTTTTACAGGTAATACTGTACAAATACGTATAAAACCTTAGATATTTCAGTTTTTATGTAGTTGTCATCAATGCTGAATACAGTCTGTCACGACTACACTTATATTTAAAGTTGGTTATTAGCTTGTATATTGGTTTAAGAAACAATATTATATTGAAAGTTCGATAAATATAATGAACAAGGTATCTTAAAACTTGATTACATTTGTTTGAATGACAAACTTTGTATAGTTGCCATGTATTCAAACTATCACTTAGGTTATAGGCTTGTGGAAAGTATTATTATAATACCTGTTTTTTTTCTAATTTGGCTCATATCTTTTAGAAACCATATTATGTTGAAATTTCGATAACTATAATGAAACAAGTTAGCTAAAAATTGTATTACATTTGTTTGAATGACACACTTTGTGTAGAAGTCTTACGTTCAAATGATAATTTAGGTTATTGGCTTGTAGGAAGTACAGTATCTACTAAACCCTGATTTTAGTAATAATCCCAATCCGTAAAGCCTTATTTCGTACCAGAATAATATCATATATATAATATTTTGGTAGGATAAACGGCAATTTAAAACGTAAGTATAAATTTCCTTCTATAAGGTCTTTTATGCTAACCAAACACAACTATAGGGTAGTATTCTGGTACGAGATAAAGCCTTACAAGCGAGCTTCCTTCAAAAATCATCGTATATATTAGGCTACATCAACTTATTTAAAGAAAAAACTAACCTGTTTTGAACTTTTATATGCTCTTCAAAGCTTTAACTAACATATTTATTTAATTTAACCATTCACATATTGATGTATCTAATGTATTCAATCAAATTAATGAACGATGTCAAAATGCCACATTTCCGTGTATGGGTGTAAGAGAGAAAGAGATACCCGAAAGTTTTCTTCTCCCTTACACAATGGTATGCAGACGACAGCTCGAAAATTTCAGCCACAGATGTCCATCCAGTTATATTATAGAGATCAATGGTCAGATGTCAGTCGACAGCATAGATAAAAGTATAGTATGGTCGACACTCGACAGAGAGTAATGTGATCTGTGGTCGACAGTCGAGTTTTATCATTGTGTGTGTTTACTGTTTATTCTGATCCATGCGGTAAATCTAAAAACAATGCGGTGTTAAAGTATTTTGCTCTTGAATGATTTTAAAAGTTTTCTAACACCAAATTAAAAAGTATAAACATCATGGTAAGTATCAAAGCATAAGTCACTTTTGAATAGATTATATAATTCCGTCTACTCAAGTATTCTCTCTTTACTTAAGGTTAGGTTATGAGAGAATGTGTATTTATAAAGTGATAAATTACACTGAAGTGTTTTTCACTATTTTAACACAATATATCGCTCACCAGGGGCTGCACACATAGTGAACAATGGCCGTATCCGAATAGTCAAGTACATTTGACTTGACACAGACTCGATAAATTTACACTTTACACACACTTGAAATCGAAAACTGCAACAGACTTTTCGAACGGCAAACTACCCTTTACACGCCCTTGAGTCCGCAGTGCTGCTTCCTACCCGTAATCTTAGAAACTTTTAAACGCCATCTCTCAGCAGGGAATGAAAAAGAATACAACGTTTTAATATACATTCCCGCCACAAGATTGTTTTGAATTTAGTTAGTAAACACATTATAGTATTTGAAAATAGAATATGCACTTATAAGCAATTATTAGCAAAGGGTACTTACAGATTTTTGGCTGCTTATTTTCACTGGACATTTCCAACACAAAAGCAGTACCGGTATAGTTAAAATACTTTATCACAGATCACATTACTCTTGCAGACGAAAAATTAAACAGTTGCCATTCAAACTCTACATCGACGGCGTGTTAGGGGTAACTTGCCGTCAGCCTTGCTCTTAAGGGCTCGTGCAGGGTGCATCGGCTCACTTCATGACTATTCGGACAGTTGTTCACTCGATCACGTGATTGCCAATGCAATTATCGAGTGAGTGTCAAGGGTCGACGGCGTGTGAAGTAGACTATTTGGATACAGCCAATGACTTACACGCACATCTTCTTACTCAGCACATTCTATTGCTACCTTAAAAAATATCAGGAATAGTACACAAAACTTGCTTTGTTGGCCGCATGGTCTAAGACTTAGTAAGACGTGGTGCAAACAATAATAGTATAGGAACCTATCTACAAAAAGAGAAGGATTATTTTTAAAAAATTATTATGTTACAATATGGAAACTTAAATATTTTTGTCCATTTAAGGCCTATAAATTCAAAAACTAAAACTAAGTTTCAATGATAACTAAATTAGATTTGAAATTAATTCTATGTAGGCCAAAGTTTTTTAAAAAACTCACTTCAATTACAAAAGAAGTTTAATAATTTAAAAGTGAATATTTAAAAATAAACTCGCAACACAATATCACAGGTATTTTAATACGTAATAGCTATAATTTTGATCATTATAAGCTATCCCAACTAAACAAAACCTAACCTTCCAGGCGTCAACAACAGAGATCTATTTTTCATGTTATTCTGTGATTTTGAAAGATCTTGCGCTAAAATACCATAGCCTATTCTAATTTTTTAAACTATCGAGGCGTTCAAGCACGGAAGCACATTTTTGGCCAATTTGGCATCTCCCATATCTTGCTTAAAAATGTTTTATTTTTTTTTTAAATTTATTCACAGGAATAACTATTATTTTTTATACAAATTATACATTGCTGGTAGTTATTAATGTAGAGGAGTAAATTAAGGGTTCCCAATAATTAACAATAAAAACAAACACTGTATTAAAATGAATTTAAATCTATTGTAGACCTACTAAACAAGTAAAATTTATTAGAAAAAAGTTGTAAATTTTAAAAAAAAAACCTATATATATATATATTTTTTTTTTATTTAGACCTACACTTAAGTAAACTATTTTTTAAATCTGATGACCAAGATCCTTGGATCCATGTTTCGACACTTTTAACTAATAAATGTGTTCATTTGGGGTGTCTGGGTCCCTGCACCATTCTTGCCACGCTCTTTATCTTATGTACGGTACTGTATGCCTTGTTCTGACCCCATTCCTCCTTGCCAGCAAAAATAAGCAAAGCTTGATCCCCACCTCCCCTCTTAAGGTGCATACATACTACTTGAACGCCCCATATTTACAATATTAATTTTATTATATTTGGAAATTTGCTTTTATTTTGCCTATAGATGGTAAAAATATGACCTAGAAAAAAGTTATAGGGCCTACTATTTCCAAAGTGTCAACCACAAATCCTTTGTGATCCGCAATCTCATATAGATCTATAACATCTGAGATTTGAATTTATAGTAACTGCAAATAATTTTATCTTTCATGAAGTGTAATTTGCTTTGGATGAATTGTTTTGCACAAAGTGTAGATTTTACTTTCATTAAATTGTTAATCCGTTTAAACCCATCATGGGGCTTGGATTCCAGATGGACAGATACTTCCAGACCGATGACGAGATTATCAAACCATTCAAGAACCAAACTGCCAAAAAGTTCAAAACTGAAAAACAACCAAAACATGCAAATAAAGAAATAAATAGAAAGCGTAACAAAATATTTCCAAAAAACAAGAAGATGAGTTTTGAAGCAAAGGGTGAGGATACTAAAGTAATGGACAATAAGCAGCCAAAGTCTAAAAAAAGGAAATTCCGCGGTTCTGTCATTGTCGCCAACATGAAACAGCCGCGGAACGCAGTGAAAGGCACGGGTAGGAGGGCCCGCGTGCCGGTACCCCAGGAGAGGTTGGATTACCACAGTCGAGGGGAGAAGGTGGATATGAAGGGAGTCAGGAACTCATTCCAGAAGAAGAGGCTGAAGAAACGGGAAAAGGACATCGACTTCTCGACAGAGCAGGCGGCTCGGACGGAACTGCTCCAACAGGAGGATACAGGGTGAGAAGACGTTGACCAGTTTGTCTTAACGCCGCGTCTTAGCAACTGTTCACTCTCTGTACCTACACCTGTTCAATCCCCGACCTCCTCGTTACAAGCAAACCAGACTATGATCTTGACTTTCAATTCATGTTCCTATCAATGTTGATTTTGGGGTATTAATCCTTCTTTTATGAAAACTAGACACTATTAAATGTTTTTAATTAGTTTTCTAACTGTCATGTAAAAAATTTGTTGTAACAAAAACACTTGTTTTGACTTTTAACTGACATATGTTAAAACGTTGCTTGAAAATGTATATTCACCTGCTTAGCAGTAACTGCGTGGTCTAACGCGCTCCTCTCGCAGTAGACTAGACGGCCGACGATGGGGAGACTGAGGTTCGAATCTTGGTCGGTTGTACTGAGGGAGTTTTTTCTAAAATGGTTTTACACTTTCTCTCAACACAAATGCATGTACAGTTCCTATAAATATAACCTACCTGATTTCCAAAACCACTAGCCTAATTAGTAGATAAGTATCTAACCCTAACAGATAGTAAAATGTGGTGCGATATACATAAAAAAAATTGTACAATAAATTTCTTATGGCGTTATAATAAATTAGGCTCCTTTTATATGAACAAAATCAAACTTATGATTTTAAAAACGCTAATATTTAACTAGAAAGATAAACTATGAACCTAAACTTGTTATGTGTCAAGCTTATCTACATATATGACTACATTACGAATACTAACAGGACATTTGTTGAAGGTATCTTGAGGCCGACGAAGGAGAGGTTACGACTCAGTTCACCCAGAAACAAATTGCTGCCTCCGTGGACATAACAAGCGCGTCCAAACACTTTAACCTTGATCTGCGGGAATTTGGACCTTACAGGTAAATATTGACGTAATCTTCTTTCTCTCAAGTACTAAGACTACCATGGTTGTGTGTATATTAATTTAAGCGATTAGAATATTTTTAGGGGGGTAAAATAAATGTTTCCTTTACACTCGGAACTCATAACCAGTAGTCCACGACTCTAAACGGGTCTGTGAATATATTTCAAGGAGTCCATGAACTTGTGAGAATAACAGTCTTCACACTAATATGTCTTTAAAAAATGTAATTTAACTTTAACTTGTTTACATTTCAAATGTGTTATCTTGCTATTTCATGCGTTAGTAATAGAATGTGTACCCCGATTTTTGTGAAAGGAGAGTAGGAAAATCATCCTCATTACACCTGACCGGGATTCAAATCTTGGATCCCCTCGTCATTGATAGTCCAGTCTATCGCTAGAGTGATGCCTTGGAACCAACCATCCGACCACTTAAACATGTCACAATATTGTTACATTGTGTGTCAGTTAATGGTAAGTTGACTGTCTGGGCTCTGGTTGATGTGTCTGAACTAGAGTTAATTTAGTATAAGTCACGAGTACCGAGCACATTGGCACCAAAGAGAACCTTGTTTGCAGGATGAACTACAGTCGCAATGGACGCTATTTGCTTCTCGGCGGTAAAAGGGGCCATGTGGCAGCCCTGGATTGGATCACCAAGAAACTTTACTGCGAGATTAACGTCATGGAGGAGGTTTTCGATGTCAGGCAAGTGGGGCATACACATTTTTTTTATAGGGGTTTGGGAAGCTTCAAAACTTCAACCCTAATGGATCCCAGTTTTGGATTTGATGGATCTAAGTTCAAAATTTGAATATAAAAGGTTAAACATTTGAATAATTTAACTTTCTAAAGAAGTTGTCATTTTTTACTTGACCATTGAAACTTGAGAATTTCATAATATTGAAACTCATGATTATTTGGACACATCTTATTTGTTACTGTCTCTCGACCTCTAGGAGAGAGAAGTATTGTGATCTTCAAAAAATATATATATATCAAACTCGAGAATTTGATAAATGTCGACATTTCGTGAACCCCTGAAAAAGTGGTTTTCCTGATGCCGTCTGTCCATATTTTGGACTAAATCTGAAACAATTATGCCAGTAGGTATAAAACTTGGCGGGTTTTCATAAGGTTTCCCCGAAGAGATTTTGGAAATAGCTATCTAACCCTAAAATTAAGGGTAGTTTACTGAAGGGCAAAAAAAATAAAAAAATCTCAAAACCCGCACAAATGATTTGATTAGATTTTCTATCTAGATACTATTTAAGATTACAAACAAAATGGAAATTCTCGTTTTCTTATAAAATGACTTTAATGGTACTTTACATGGGCAGAAATTTCCCATTTTTACACATCCCTGCAAATATTTGAGATACGAAAATGACGATCTTTTAATTTAAATATATTCTCATAAAACCATTAGTTTCTGAGCTTTAAACATATATATATATATATGTATATAAAACGGTGTATATCATATAATTTATGCTTTTTGGTAGAGGGTTTCTGCAAAAATGTATATTATTTTGTTTCACAACTCTTACAAGCTTTTAGTAATAAAGTCCCTATTTAAAATGAAAATGGAAGAAACTCTGTTCAATGGAATGTACCAATTATATTTGTATTGGACTCAAATCATCATCATCATCTTTTACTGCTTTCAGACTGTGGCTTGTTCAGTTTTGTAAAACTGCTCAGTCTTGGTCTCTCTTTCCATCATTCCTTCTCCCTTGCTCTTGTCCATTCTTCTCCTCTTAAACACTTGCTACCACCTGTTCCTCCCATCTCATTCCTTGTCTCCCTAGTGGTCTCTTTTAAACATACGTTAGTTCCATCGTTCTTCTTGGATTCCTTTCCGTTTCCATCCTCATTACATGTCCATACCATCTCACCCTTGCTTCCTCCACTATCTCATGTACTCCCTGTACTCCTACTCTCCCCCAGATAACTTCATTCCTAATCTTGTTTCTCCTCGTGACAGGTAACATTCTTTCCTAGTCTCTCTACATTCACTGTCCATGTTTCTGCTGTATATGTGACAATGGGTATAAAGTACGCCCTGTACAACACTTCCTTACACTTCTCTTCTCCATAGCAGGTCTCTTACACACCTATAGAACAACTCTCCATAGCAGGTCTCTTACACACCTATAGAACAACTCTCCATAGCAGGTCTCTTACACACCTATAGAACAACTCTCCCTTCAGGTCTCTTACACACCTGTAGAACAACTCTCCATAGCAGGTCTCTTACACACCTATAAAACAACCCTCCATAGCAGGTCTCTTACACACCTATAGAACAACTCTCCATAGCAGGTCTCTTACACACCTATAGAACAACTCTCCATAACAGGTCTCTTACACACCTATAGGACAACTCTCCATAGCAGGTATCCTACACACCTATAGAACAACTCTCCATAGCAGGTATCTTACACACCTATAGAACAACTCTCCATAGCAGGTCTCTTACACACCAATAGAACAACTCTCCATAGCAGGTCTCTTACACACCTATAGAACAACTCTCTATAGCAGATTTCTTATGCACCTATAGAACAACTCTCCATAGCAGGTCTCTTACACACCTATAAAACAACCCTCCATAGCAGGTCTCTTACACACCTATAGAACAACTCTCCATAGCAGGTCTCTTACACACCTATAGAACAACTCTCCATAACAGGTCTCTTACACACCTATAGAACAACTCTCCATAGCAGGTCTCTTACACACCTATAGAACAACTCTCCATAGCAGGTCTCTTACACACCTATAGAACAACTATCCATAGCAGGTCTCTTACACACCTATAGAACAACTCTCTATAGCAGATTTCTTATGCACCTATAGAACAACTCTCCATAGCAGGTCTCTTACACACCTATTGAACAACTCTCTATAGCAGATCTCTTACACACCTATATAACAACTCTCCATAGCAGGTATCTTACACACCTATAGAACAACTCTCCATAGCAGGTCTCTTACACACCTATAGAACAACTATCCATAGCAGGTCTCTTACACACCTATAGAACAACTCTCCATATCAGGTCCCTTACACACCTATAGAACAACTCTCCATAGCAGGTCTCTTACACACCTATATAACAACTCTCTATAGCAGATTTCTTATGCACCTATAGAACAACTCTCCATAGCAGGTCTCTTACACACCTATTGAACAACTCTCTATAGCAGGTCTCTTACACACCTATATAACAACTCTCCATAGCAGGTATCTTACACACCTATAGAACAACTCTCCATATCAGGTCCCTTACACACCTATAGAACAACTTTCCCTGCTGTCCTCTTCTCGTTAAATTCTCTTTACTTCCACCTTTCTCCTCATTCACGCTTCCAAGATATTTTATATTCTCTAATTTTCTCAGCTCTGTTCCATCCAACATTTCTAAGTATTATTAACTTCCTTACCATTACCAGTAATTCACACTTGGCCGTGCTAAATTTCACTCCACACTCTTTCATGTCCTCATTCTATTCTTGTAGTTGTTCCTGTAATACTTCCTCTTCCTTCTCCTCCTCGTACCATCCAGTCATCAGCAAACATCACAGCTTTCATTCTTTCCTCCCCAAGTTTTCCTGACCCTTTGTTCAATACCTTTTCCATTATCAATATAAAGAGTAATGGTGAGAGGGCACTCACTCCACTGCTTGACTCATGTTCTTAAATTAAACCATTCCGTCCATCCCTTTATCACACAACTCACATGGTCATTGTACATTCTCTCTACTCACCCTGTCACTCCTCTTTCTAATCCATATCCTTCCATTGCTTGATATACTTTCCTTCTATCAACGTTGTCATGCAGCTTTCCCACATCCATGAACGCCATTAGCACGTCCTCTCCATCTCCGTCAGTTGCCTAATTGAAAATATAAATCTCTTGTTGACCTCTTCTCTCTGAATTCATGTTGCCCCTACCGCCACCTCCCCTTTATCAATCAAAATATATATCATATAGCCTAGTATTTGATTCACATACTGTGGCTTCATATGTTCACCAAAAAACTAGCTCAGAACAGAAACGTAGTCACATGACGAGCTCTAAACCAATCACAAGATTTCTGCCTTATCGACACAAGCTGTTCCACTAAAGTTCAACTCATCTCTACTTTGTCTGATCTGCCTGAGATGTTTGGCACAGGAGAACCAATTAAATATCAAAATCAACCCTCTCAATTCATTGTGCATGCGCATTTGACAACACATTCTCTCTACAGCCAGAAGCGAGCAGTCAGCTTCCTTGGCAGTTGTGAGGAGATTTGAAATAGCCCATCAATATAAAGCATGTTTCAATGTATGGGATGTGGCACAACACTATCATTTGAAAACATCCATCGGTAGAATGGTCTAAAATATATGTTTTTCTACTAGAAAATAAAATATGTTGATAATCAGCTGTTTTAAGATAGTGTTGCAATGCATCATGGGTCAACACACAGCGTGTGAATTGCTGCGCCACTCAAGCAGATTATACTTTCTATTTTCGGCGAACGTGTGAACCAAGCTTTAGGCTTAACTTTCTTATATACTTTTTGAATCGCCGATAGAAACTAGTTGTTGAGATGTTGTATTCCTATCATTGATCGAGACCTATAAGTCGCAATTTTTCTATCTTTGTCGCTAGATGGCTCCACATCGAGACAATGTTTGCCGTCGCACAGAAAGAGTGGGTGTACATCTATGACAATCAAGGGATTGAGCTGCATTGTCTGAAGAAACTCAACAGAATCCTCAGGATGGAGTTCCTGCCTTACCATTTCCTGCTCGCCACAGCCGTGAGTATTAACATTGCTCTCAGATTGACTCTCAGTAGGTGGTAAGGCGAATAGGGATGTCAATACTACAATTATTACTTCACTTTCTAAAGAATCGAGAACTTTTCTTTTACCCACTTCTGTATTTGAATGTTTTAAAGCCTCACTCTCGCAATAGACTGAACTGGTTATGATGTGGAGGTTGGGGTTTGAGCCTCAATTAAGTATTTTTAATTAATGGCTTATCACTCTACCTTCATACAAATGCGTGTACACTTTCTATAAATATAACCTTCCTAATCCCTAGAACCATTAGCATGATTAGTACATGAGCGTATAACCCAATTGGGTAGTAAGACACAGTGGTGAAAACTCTTAATCTAAATACAATGATTTTTGATAGCTCAAGTCATTGTTCTGGTATCCAAACAAAGCATCAATATTCAGAATTGTGATCGTTATTTCCCCGTTCCACTTTGGTACCAGAAAGCTGTAAAGGTACTCGGGTATGCTGCTGTAGGTTGAGTGTAGTTGTGTTTTCACCCACATTATCCCTGGTATCTTGTCACCGGAGTGTGCTGCTCTAGGTTAAGTGTAGGTCTGTGGTTGCAGAGTGATGCCGGCTACCTGAGCTGGTTGGATATCTCTATCGGTGAGATCGTCTCCAACTACAACACAAAGATGGGCAGACTCAATGTGATGACCCAGAACCCTTACAACGCCGTCCTCTGCCTCGGACACTCCAAAGGTCAGCCATGTTGGTTCCTTGTCTCGATAGACAGTTGCTGTCTCTGTGTCTGCACGCTTCAGACATATAACAACCTTATATTTTAATATGAATAATACAGGAAATTAGGTTAGTATTGTGTCCTATTACTAAACGATAGGGCCCGCTCCGGTGGCCGCAAAGTTATAACCCGCTAATCTCACAGTAGACTTGACTGCCGTTGATGGGGAGATCAAGGTTCGAATCTCTGTCGGGTGTAGTTAGGATGGTTTTCCACTCATCGTCCACACAAGCGCGGACACTTTCTATAAATATAGCTTTCCTAATCTATAAAACCATTAGCATAATTAGTACATAAGCGTGTATCTCGAATAAGTGGTAAGATATCATGCTAAGAAAAACTAAACGGTAGTGTTGTGTTAACGTTTGAAAACTTCAACTTCGCTACAAAAATTTATAATCTTCAACTCTCTTAAAAAAAAATTTGGCTTCAGAAATTACAACACTTGGCCAGTAAAAATAGTCAAAGCTAAGATACTCAATTTATGTTAATTTGTTGCCATTTTGAGCTGTTATGTGTACACGTTGTTTACCATGAAAGGTAGCAAGCTTTCCTTGACTAACTACATCATTATTATTGTGTGTTCTGTCTTACGACAGGTCTATTACTTTTGTCAGTGAACTTAGACCTCCAATTCTCCCCGTCCTTTGCCTCCTCCTTCAGCGCCCAATATTTTCTTATTTCCTTCAAGTCATCCAATATTTGACTCCTTCTTCCTAAGCTCCTCTTTCCCTCAACCTTTCCTCCTATGACGTCGTGCAGAAGACAGTTCCTCCTAAGGATTTGTCTGATCAAGTTTACCTTGTACCGAAGAATCACATCCAAAATGTTTCTCTTCTCAACCACTCTTCTTAGTACTTGTTCCACTTGTCTACCTGATATTCTCAAGTCTTCTCCAGCACCACATTTCAAAGGTCCCCAAGTTATTTTGTCTCCATCTTCCTGAGAGTCCAAGTTTCTGCTCTAAATGTAACATTTAATCAGTTTCTTCCTCAGTTACAAACTCTACTTGCTGGTCAGCAGTGACCTCTTCTTGTTGAAAGCTTCCTTGACCATGACGTTCCATGACCTAATTTCCTTGGTGTAGATCTATCTAATAGGGGAAGCAAGCAAAGTAAGCTTTTTACATTCAGGATAATAAATGTGGACATTACAGATTAAGTTCCACTTAGGGAGTGCAAAGCTCTAAAACTTTAGAGAACCAGTAGCTAAGAATTTTTGTGAGGGGCACAGCCCTTGTAATCCTCTCCTTGCGCAATTTTAACCAGTGAATGTTTTGTTGGTCAGGTATTGTGACGATGTGGACCCCCAACATGAGAGAGCCAGTGGCCAAGGCAGTGTGCAAGGGGCATAGCCCTTGTAATCCTCTCCTTGCGCAATTTTAACCAGTGAATGTTTTGTTGGTCAGGTATTGTGACGATGTGGACCCCCAACATGAGAGAGCCAGTGGCCAAGGCAGTGTGCAAGGGGCATAGCCCTTGTAATCCTCTCCTTGCACGATTTTAACCAGTGAATGTTTTGTTGGTCAGGTATTGTGACGATGTGGACCCCCAACATGAGAGAGCCAGTGTGCAAGATGCTGTGTCATCCTCAGCCCGTCCAGGCCGTTGCTGTCGACTCTGTGGGGACGTAAGTCATTGCAACATGGGTCACATATACTTTTTTGAGCCGCCAACAACCCTGTGTAAAACATTTCAAATAGAGGTGGGCTCAAGTGTATTTGAAACACAAGAATTCGAGAAAATTTCTGATTTGAGATTAATTCATCCATTTTTCCCATACCTTCTTCCAAATATAATACAATTACCTAATAAAGTGAAAAGAGGTTCTCCTTATAGAGATATGAATAAAGATTAATAATCATCATCAGGAACCAGTCTGTGATTTTAGTAAAATGCCTCCATCTTCCTCTGTACTTCCACCATCCTTTACCCTTTATTTCTTTCCATTCTTCTCCTCTCACTCACACAGTTATCTTTCCCTCCTCTCTTTCTTGTTCTTCTTTGCGGTATTTTTTCTGTTTGGAGCTGAAGTTTTTGAAGCTTCGCAAACTCCTATATTTTATTATCTGGGATTTGGTTGTTAATTTTTTCAGACAATCATGACAACTAAACCGGCAATCAGCTAAATAAGAAAAAAAAAGAAGATTTTTGTGAAATAGTGGGATGATAATAACACTATCTAAATATTTTGTAAAAAAACATGAATAGCCAACATAAATAATTTGATACGAAATTATTTCTTTTAGCACTGAGTCTTACTACCCATTCGGGCTATACACTTATGTATTAATTACGCTAATTGTTTTAGGGTTTAGGAAGGTTATATTTATGGGAATTGTACCCGCATTTGTGAGGAGGGAGGGTGGAAAACTATTTTGGGGAAAAAACCTTCAGAACACTTGACCAAGATACTAACCTCAATCTCCCTGTCATTGTCAGTCTAATCTACTGCGAGAGTAGCGTGTTAAACCACGTGGCTGCCGAACTGGGTGACATGAAATTAAATGTGTCACTCGAACAGTTCACCAATAGTAACTTCCATTATCTTTTTTAGCTACAGGCAAGCAATTAAAATAAAATAAACATAACAATGAAATTAAAATAAATTCATGAGATAGTAGAGTAAATAAATGGTACAATACAATCGCACAAACTTTCTCATATTGTGTAAGTATTATAGCTTCAAGGATAATTTTCAAAAATAGGTTTTGAGTAAACTATTCTTAGGTATGTTTTCCTCATCAAAACAAACATATCATCTTGTTACTAATTATAAACACTCTTCAGTTTAAACCAAATTGTTCAGATATGGCTATTTAACAAAATTTAAATTCTCAAAAATAAATTATTTGTAAACTACCCAAAATTATTTATCATGTTATTATGAAAAGCTAATAAATAATTTGAATTCAATCTTCAAGATCAATTTCAAAAAGATTAAAATCCTATATCATTCATCTTAGCTAAATAACCCTTAAATTAATTTATTTTAGATAAATAAAGATACACTAATATTGATAATGCAAAATAGTCCCCCGTTTTAAATTTTGAACCTAATCATTAGAGCCATTTTCAAAAATATCTAGCGTTACAAAACTCAATGACTAGTTAACTACTATTACTAAATGATTTTTTTTAGAAAAACAAATATATAAATAATTATTTATAATGCAAAACGCTTAACAACTACCCGTTTTGAACCAAATTACTAAAGCCATCTTTTAAAATATTAATATTTCCAAAAAATGTCCTCAGTAAACTACTAGCTGAATTTATCCCCAGAAAACAAGTATACATCTTTATTTGTCATCCTCATACTTAATGAGGTGGACTGGATAGAACTAGGTCAAGATATCAATAGGTGGCATACTTTAGTAAGTGCGGCAATGAACTCAAGTTCCTAATACCATAGAGTAGGTAAGTATTAGAAAGTAATAAACATTAATTAGTCACATTTAAAAAACAACATGTTATCAGGATTAAAATAGTTATGTTTATTTTGCTATTCAATAGCAAAAAAGTTAGTAACCCAAACGGGTAGTAAAACTCGCTGATAAAAAAAAAAAATGAAAAGTTTATTGGTAAAGTATTTTGTATAAAATATGAGTAGTATTGTGTTCTCAAATAGAAAACGCTGCTTTAAATAATTATTGTGAAGTTTTTTCAATTTTTTTAGCATTCTTTTGCACTTTTAGTTTTTAAGCATTTCTATGACAGACCTATGTCAATATTATCCAACCTAACAAAACAGAACCTTCAATTTGTAGATACATGAAAGGTTAGGCTTCACTCTCGCAAGAGACTGAACTTCCGATGACGAGGCGAGGTTTGAATTCTAGTCATAACTACTTTTGTACTTTTCCAAATGCCTTGTGTACTTAAATTAATTCATTATTTACTGTTGATACAGTTAATAGCTTATATATTTGAGTGACCCACGATGCTTCAAAGACATATTCCCTGGCCTAAATTCCAATTTTGGAATCTATGCGTAGGTCTATATCTCCCCCCTGGCCCCCATGTCTAAAGACCTGTCCGGGCTATACACACTTAATTAATACTCAAATGGTGTGTAAATACGGTGAAGGTAGAGTTTAGAGAAAGTGTACATATATTTTTGTGGAGGAAGAGTGATAATCCGTCTAGGAAAAGACACTCATTAAATCCTCCCGGGATTTGACTGTTGACCTTGCCGTAAACAGTAAATCACACTAGAGGAGCTTGACATTCACTCCACATACCCAATGATGCGTATGATGAGTCCCACTATAATAGAATGCTAATAGTTCTATCAACACTGTGGGCTGACTGAGCAGCCGAAGACAAAGTATAACTTCATTAGTTTCTTCTGATACTGTAAATTAGGGGCGACTCTTTATTTCATCACGATCATCAGGTGTGTATCTATAGACACAACCCACCTGTATGTCCTAGATACTATCATCAGGTGTGTATCTGTAGACACGGCCCACCTGTGTGTCCTAGATACTATCATCAGGTGTATATCTATAGACACAACCCACCTGTGTGTATAGATACTATCATCATGTGTGTATCTGTAGACACGACCCACCTGTGTGTCCTAGATATTATCATCAGGTGTGTGTCTGTAGACACGACCCACCTGTGTTTCCTAGATATTATCATCAGGTGTGAATCTATAGAAACAACCCACCTGTGTGTCCTAGATACTATCATAAGGTGTGTATCTGTAGAAACAACCCACCTGTGTGTCCTAGATATATGGCCACAGCATCTTCAGGCTCCAGGCTCAAGATCTGGGATGTCCGGATGTTGAGTGGACCACTGCAAGATTACAAACTCCGTGGGGCTCCGTCCAGTCTTTCGTTTAGTCAGCGAGGGATGTTGGCTGTGGGTGCGGGTAACATGGTGGAGGTAATAAGCTTTCAGGTCATCATGTACTCTCGAAACTATTACTATATGGGCTCTACTAAGTGTGCGTATCACAGATTTTCAAATCTAATATATATGTATATATATTTGATTACTAACTCGACTGTAACATTTCAAAATTAAAATATTTAGATCCTGAATTTAATATTTGATATGGAAATATTATTCTAAATTACATCTCTTTATTAGTCGAGTCGGACAAATATTAATATGAATAAACTTTGTTTCACTAATGACTAGAACTAAAATTAACTCTTTGAGGAAAACTTCTTTTTGCTTTTTGAGGTAGTTGGTAATATATATTTAGAAGAAGGTACAGGAAAGGTGGATAGAAACATATATAAAGGACGAACACAATATGGCTTTTACAATGAAAAGAAGAACACAGTTCACACTTTACATTGCTGGCACTGGACAAAGAGGTAATGGGTGCATCTTAAAGAAATGAAACTTCGTCACCGCCCATTCCCCTGACCTAGGTTTCTTTCTATCAGAACTCATCAGGGAGGAGTGTGAAATGCGCATTGTAACTTCCCAAAAGAGGAAACCAAAAAACCCCTCTTTGTCCAGTGTCAGCAGTGTAAAGTGTGAACTTTGTTCTTCTTTTCATTGTAAACCCTTATTGTATTCGTTCCCCTTTTATATGTTTTCCATCCACCTTTCCTGTACAGTCTTCCTAATACATAGAATTAAAATTTGCAAGTTGATATCTCAACTCAAATATTGTATTCGTGCTAACTTATTTAAAATGTTAAATTATTAAAATGTTTGACTTTTGCATTAAAATTTTTAATTAAATTCCACCCAATCTGGATCTGGGAGTTGCTTATATCTGAAATTTTGAATTCAATACAAATCTTCAAAATATCAGAATTTGGAATTTAGAATTAAACTTGCTTTGCTCATTGGGGGCTATGCCCCGAAACCCCTAGTGTCTTTTCTTTGCAAGTGGATGTAAACTAATGTAATTCCTGCATTGTTTTGAAATTAAAAATGTGTGGAAAATGTGCAAAATTTACCTAAAATCCAAAAATCTAGCTTTATCTAAGGTATAACCGATGGAGATATGACAAAAAGTAATAGGGCCAAACTTGTGGATCTCGACACTGCTGGTGCAATCTGTTTTTTGATAGGTTTTACCATTTAGCCACAAGAAACCTCCAAAGAAAGATCCGCACTGACTTTAAAGTTGCTCCGCCATTTTGAATTTTTTTCAGGGGTTAAAAATTAAAATATTTTACTTTTTGGAATTTTCTCGTTGGTTATAGGTTAGAGGCTATAAGTTTGCCAAATTTCAAATTTCTAGCTCATCTGGAAGTAGGTAAACATTAATGTCAGTGAGTGAGTGAGCCATATGGCTTTATAGTAGTATAATACAAATCCAACGAGATTAAGATTCGGATTTGAAATCTCTAAGCTTAACACAGTCTTAATATAAGATAGTCTCTATGCACTATTTAAATATTTATAGTAACTAGAAGATAAAAACAGTACTTGTCTACTTTGATACATTTCCATCCCAATCTTTTTTTTTTTTTTAAGAAAACACCTTGAAGTTTTTAATGTACCTAATGAAGTTATAATTTCGAGACGAGATTGAGAGTTATTTTGAGTCCTCATGATCCAGTGGCTACATGGCAACTGTTGCTTGGGTGCAGGTATATCGAGATTGCTGCAAGCAGGCAACGGAGAGGCCCTACTTGAGGCACAATATGGCCAGGCCTGTGGGCAACTTGCAGTTCTGCGCCTTCGAGGACGTGCTGGGTGTTGCCACGGGCACAGGGTTCACCAGTCTTCTGATCCCAGGTCAGTCAAACTTGTAATCTCTCAGTGCTCCAAACTTTATATAACATTGTTAAATAACTTTTGTGAAACCTGCTTAAGTGGCCGCACAGTCTAATGCGCTAGTCTCTCAGTAGACTAGACTGCCGATGAACAGGAGATTGGGGTTTGAATCTCGGTCGGGTGTACGGAGGGTGTTTTTCCCTAAATGGTTTTCCACTCTCCCTCCATGCAAACATGGGTACACTTTCTATAAATAAAACCTTCCTTATCCCTAAAACTATTAACGTAATTAGTACATAAGCATATAACCTGAATGGGTAGTAAGATACATTTCTAAAAAAAACTTAAGTGGAGTATTTTGTTTGGCCCATTTTTATTCTATGTAGCTCTTCATTTTTATTTTTTTTTTGTATGTTTCCCACTGTTCTCGATGTTAAGGAAGATTGTTGTTCTTTTTGTCAGTAATACACCAGTCGTTATAAGAGTCAAGTGTGTGTAGGCTAAAATGGATGCACACAAGGCCGCACTATTGACAGGACTATCACGGTGAACAGTTTATCTGATAACCAAACCCTTCCTTCACCTCTAACAAAACGTGTATTAATCACAACTTGTGAATGTGTGGAATGCCAGGCCTCCACCGTGGTTCGGATTCCACGTTAAACTGTAGGTCCTCCATTTATCTCACAATCACTCTACCGTTTCACATTAGCGTAAGTGCGTATAACCCGAACGGGTAGTAAGACGCGATGCCAATATTAATAATAATAATCACAATGAATAGGGTGTCATACACCTTCAAATCATTTACTTGTGGTGTTTTAAATCAAATTTGTGTTGAGTATTTTACAATGCAAAGTTTTAGAATCCAATCATAAAATATTTATAAAAAAAATTATAATCACTTTATAAACATTAAAAAATAATGTAATCAATAGACCTAACTTCAAAAGGTTGAATAACACATACTATTGACTAGTCACCATGGCAACGTGTACTTTAACTCTCAGATAACAGTTAACGGGTACGTAAATCTTCCAATAAGAAATGTGATGAATAAATACATTTTATCTGGCAGACATAAGACACAATTTTAACTTATCAGTGTAATAAAAAATATTTATCCACCAGATTATTATTTATCCAGTAGTCATATAACCGGCCCTAAGATGTATAGTTATGCGACATAAAATATATTCTTTCAGCAAATAAAGTTAATTTATAATATACAAACTTCGATTTGTCTTTGGGACCATTACATGTAATTTGGTTCGACTTTGACCTAAAAGTAATTTAATTACAATATGCTATAGTAACACAATTTATCAACATAAGTTTGATTCACACGTGAGCCGAAAATAGATAGCAGAATCTTCTTGAGTGGCGAAGCAACTCACACGCTGTATGTTGACCCATAATGCATTGCAACGCTAACTTAAAATAGTTGATTACTAACATATTTTATTTTATAGTGGCTATGCATATATTTCAGATCATTCTCCCGATGGATGTTTTCAAATTATAACGCTGTGTCGTGGCACAATCCATTACATTGATACACACACTTTACATTAACGAGTTATTTCAAATCTTCACATAAAGGTTAACGAAGTTGTATGTTAGCTTCTGGCTGTAGAGCGCATCCTTTGTCAAATGCACACACGCACTGATTTGAGATTGTTAGATCTAAGATTTGATTGATTCTCCTGTGCCAAACATCTCAGGCAGAGCAGACAAATTAGAGATAAGTTGAACTTCAGCAGAACAGCTCGCGCCAATTAAGCGGAAATCTTGTGATTGGCTTAGATCTCGTCACTTGACTATGTTTCTGTTCTGCGCTAGTTTTTTGG
Source organism: Timema podura (assembly GCA_033556935.1). Lineage (NCBI taxonomy): Eukaryota > Metazoa > Arthropoda > Insecta > Phasmatodea > Timematidae > Timema > Timema podura. The sequence goes on along the minus strand of JAVRXN010000002.1, from coordinate 12,335,936 downwards.
CGAGCGTGTGAATCCACAGCTAGGATAAAATCTGATAAACATTTTGATGGTCGTATTTAGTCTCTCTTATATAAAGATGCACAAGAATCCTTTACACACCCCTACGACCCATCAATCGTGCCTATAGGATTGCAGTTGTTGATAATTAGGATTGTTCCAGGATGCGCTGAACCTAACTTTGATGCCCTGGAGAACAACCCATACCAGACGAAGTCTCAAAGGAGGGAGTCCGAAGTGAAGGCTCTCCTTGAAAAGGTCAGTTCTACCAAACACGCGCAACATAATGCCTACTGAACTAGTTGATATAATATATAGCAATGTAGAGGCTAAGCATATAACCTGAACGGGTAGTAAGACATGGTGCTATTATTATTATTATCATCATCTAATTTTTGAAGAAATGCACCATCATTTTCATGGTGATATAATTAGGGAAAGAATCGTTTATCTGACATGGTATCGAAACTGGTGTTACCGTATCAAAGTCGAGGACACTAGCTTATTGTGATGTATAGGGAGTACATGAGATAGTAGAGGAAGCAAGACTGTGATGGTATGGTCATGTAATGAGGATGTTGGAGTACATGAGATATTAGAGGAAGCAAGACTGAGATGGTATGGTCATGTAATGAGGATGTTGGAGTACATGAGATAGTAGAGGAAGCAAGACTGTGATGGTATGGTCATGTAATGAGGATGTTGGAGTACATGAGATATTAGAGGAAGCAAGACAGGTGGTATGGTCATGTAATGAGGATGTTGGAGTACATGAGATATTAGAGGAAGCAAGACTGAGATGGTATGGTCATGTAATGAGGATGTTGGAGTACATGAGATAGTAGAGGAAGCAAGACTGTGATGGTATGGTCATGTAATGAGGATGTTGGAGTACATGAGATAGTAGAGGAAGCAAGACTGTGATGGTATGGTCATGTAATGAGGATGTTGGAGTACATGAGATATTAGAGGAAGCAAGACTGAGATGGTATGGTCATGTAATGAGGATGTTGGAGTACATGAGATAGTAGAGGAAGCAAGACTGTGATGGTATGGTCATGTAATGAGGATATTGGAGTACATGAGATATTAGAGGAAGCAAGACAGATGGTATGGTCATGTAATGAGGATGTTGGAGTACATGAGATATTAGAGGAAGCAAGACTGAGATGGTATGGTCATGTAATGAGGATGTTGGAGTACATGAGATAGTAGAGGAAGCAAGACTGTGATGGTATGGTCATGTAATGAGGATGTTGGAGTACATGAGATATTAGAGGAAGCAAGACAGGTGGTATGGTCATGTAATGAGGATGTTGGAGTACATGAGATATTAGAGGAAGCAAGACTGAGATGGTATGGTCATGTAATGAGGATGTTGGAGTACATGAGATAGTAGAGGAAGCAAGACAGGTGGTATGGTCATGTAATGAGGATGTTGGAGTACATGAGATAGTAGAGGAAGCAAGACTGTGATGGTATGGTCATGTAATGAGGAGCAACAAAAAGAGGATGCCGAAGAAAATGTTGGAAATGAAATATGTGGGGAAAAGTCCACAGGAGAGGCCAAGAAATAGATGAGAGAAGCAGATAACAGAGAGTGTTCAAGTGAGAGGAGAGTGATGGAAAAATCGGGGAAGGACAGAGAAAGATGGAGGCATATTACTAAATTGATCTGGCTACTGGCTGGAAACAGTTGATAATGATGAGTTGTGAATTAAATTTTCTGTTTACAGATCCAACCTGAGCTGATAACGTTGGATCCAGCAGCGATAACAGAGATTGATGTCCCAACGCTAAAAGATAAAGTTGAGGCGAAGAAAAAATTACTGGTGAGTATCAAGAAAATAAGAAACTCTGTGTGATTACTTTTACTCATAGTATTAATATATTAATTCACATCTGTTTGTGAGTTTGTTTTAAATACAACTAGTTACATGAATCGGTTTTCTTCGAGACGCAGTCTTTACCTGGTGGCAGCAGTGTAAAGCCTGAACTGTGTTCTTTTTATTATAAAATCCATATTATATTTGTTCCAGTCTATACATCCTATACCTTCTTAATATTATAAAGGAATATGTGAAGGTCTTAAAACCTTGACTACGCATAGAATTTTTGTGAATCACACATTTTGTTCTATTATATGCATCACAAGTTAATGTTCACACAACAAAAAAATAAAATTATTTACATGAATATTGCGAAAGTAACTTAATTTATCAGCTTTGGACGAAATATATTAATCAAGTTTGCAATATAAAATTCTTTAATGGATAATTTAATACTTAAAATTTTTTTCTCAACATTAATATTTTTAACATTGAGTTTGTTTCAAGAATATTTCATAAAATTGAATTCGACTTTGGTTCGAATTAGGGGTGTGCGAAGTCCACTTTTTCAATTCAAAGCAAACTCGAATCGGAGCTCAAATATTTTATTTTATTCTTGAAAAATTATTATTTATTGTTTATTTTCCAGTTTCTGAAGCCCGCTAAGATTGACTACGAACCCCGCAACAAAGGCAAACAAAAGAAAGGCACGGCCAAAGTTGTTAAAACAAAGAAGATCTTGCATGAGCACAGCAGGAGGGTAAGTTTTCCTCTGACCACATAGCTCAGTGATATCAGCACATAGCTCAGTGATCTCATCACTTAGCTTAGCGCATGGCTCATTGATATCAGCACATAGCTCGGTGATATCAGCGCATGGCTCAGTGATATCAGCACATAGCTCGGTGATATCAGCGCATGGCTCAGTGATATCGGCACATGGCTCAGTGATATCGGTGCATAGCTCAGTGATATCAGCACATAGTTCAGTGATATCAGCACATAGCTCAGTGATCTCATCACTTAGCTTAGCGCATGGCTCATTGATATCAGCACATAGCTCGGTGATATCAGCACATGGCTCAGTGATCTCATCACTTAGCTTAGCGCATGGCTCATTGATATCAGCACATAGTTCAGTGATATCAGTGCATATCTCAGTGATAGCATCACATAGACATAAAAAATAGTCCAGTGATATCCTTCTAATTGATATAAAAATTAGTTGTCTTTTACTCTTTCATGTAAAAACCACAAAACTGATTATGATGAAATTTCTCACGGACACAACTCGAACATCCAATTAACTTAAAAGCTAATTTAAACTTACACCCACCATTTTGTATCAAAAGACTACTTTTTGAGCTTTTTATCAGCTTATGCTTATCAGATTTTTATCGGACCAATTTAAAAGGTTCCTAGATACAAACACGTATTATAAAATAACATCCCGCATAAGGAATGGGTAATTAGCTAGTACTAAATACAGTTGTCAAAAGCAGGTAGGGAAGGCTGGCGTTCCATGTTATTCTCTAGCACAAACAAACTATTAGTTATTGTAATGCTGAGAGCAAAATTGCAATGGAGTTGAAAATATTCTTTTCTTGCTATCCAAGCAAGCAACTGCTAAGAACAAAGATTTATATTGTTGTGAAAATATGTGTGTATATTTATTGTTTTAGTATCGTTTATTTGCATTTTAATCAATAAAATTTACTATTTATTTATATTTTTAAAAGCCCAACTAGTTGATTTTGTGAAAAGATTCTATTTTGTTTTATTTCACAAATGCTACCATGAACTTTAAATATATTTTGATAGTCATATCACTAGGTATAAGTCAGTAGAAACATGGATTTTGAGATTTCTGTGTCTCTAATCATTTTACAATTCTTGTTCCAGGAGTTTGTGAAAACCATGAAGAACGTTAGAAACAAACTTGTTGAGAGTGTCGAAGAGACTCCAACCAACAATAAACCTGTCGGCGTTCTCGACAGGTTCAAACCCAAGAAAACAGTCAAACAATCTTGACAACATTTTGTAATATTTTAATGGTATGAAAATATCAAAAATAAAATTTTGAAAAGCATTTATTTTTATTTCATGATTGGGTATACTTGTTTATTTCACTTGGTGCGTGCTATGTGTAATTTTTTTTTACTTTAAATTTATTGTATTCACTTTCTAAACTCAAAGGCTATCTTTAGAGTTGGTTTGGATTCATCTTTGAGGGGAGCTGAGAGAGTACAGAAGGTAAAATATCTTGGAAGCGGGAATGAGACGAAAGGTGGAAGTAGAGAGGATGTAATGAACAGGACAGCAGGGAGAATGGTTCTGTTGTTGTGTAAGAGACCTGCTATGGAGAGTGGTTCTGTTGGTGTGTAAGAGACTTGATATGGAGAAGAGAAGTGACCTTGAAGTGTAAGGCAGTACTGTACAGGGTGTACTTTGTACCCATTGTTACACACATAGCAGAAACATGGACATGTAAGAGAGGCCAGAAAAGTGGAGGATATGGGAACGAAGTTTGTGAGGAGCATGTAATGAGGAGAGAAATAAGATTAGGAATGAAGTTATCCGAAAAAGAGTTGGGGTACAGGGAGTACATGAGATAGTAAAGTAAGCAAGACTGAGATGGGTGGGGCATATAATGAGGATGTAAAAAGAGAGGAAGCCAAATAAAGTGTTGTAAATGAAGTATGTCAGAAAAAGACTGCGGGGGAGGCCAAGAAAGAGATGGGAGGAGAAGAATGTAATAAACTAAAGGAAGAAGAGTGGTGGAAGGATAGAGGAAGATGGAAGCATTTTACTAAACAAACCTGGCCACAGGTTGGAAACGGATGATGATGTTGATGATGATGGTTTTGTCACTACATCTCACTCGCTACCTGTTTTCTTTATTAGCATATGTACTCATTATGCTAATGTGTTAAGAATGAGGAAGAAGGTTTTATAGTGAGTGTACCCACAGTTGCATAGAGGGGAGAGTTTGAAAACTATTTAGTAGAAATCGCCCTCATTACATCCAATTGAGATTCAAACCCCAATCTCCCCACTATCTGAAATCTAGTCTATAAAGAGAGTAACTCCTTAGATCAGGGGTCTTCAACCTTTTTTAAGGTTAAAGAGCAAAAGTTTCTGTCTCTTGTTGGATCACAATACTGAACCTATAATATTACAATTGAATATTTAGTATATTATTGTGACCGCACCATAATTTGGAAGGGTGTTTGTATAATATTGTGTGTTGTGAATGATAAAACGAGTGTTGCAGGTTGTGTGGAATAGAGGAGCTAACCACATGAACATTGTCTGCAATCCTTAGTAAGAAACCAGGCCGGAGGGCAGGATAAAAAGTGGTATATCCAACCAACATCGCAGTCTAGGGGTCACTCTGGTCGATTCGGTACTATACGGGCTAGGACACCGGTTCATCAATATTTGTGGAAGAGGGCTACCACTCGAGCCTAGGGTACCGAGGTTCGAAGACCGTGTAGAGACCACTTAGGAGTGGTTATTCCTAGCAACACCTCGTTTTTTCACCAGTTTCCTAATATTCTCCAAGTTCTTTCATCCTTATATCACTAACATCACATCTGTAGTAGACAAGTAGTACTAATAAACCTCTTTGAAAACTAAGTTGAAGCTCAATCTCGAACCACACAAGTATACACAATCACCTTCCCTAACCTAGGCCATAGCACATCCTGACAGATTCTAGGCCCACATTTAGAGGTTACATACGGAGTGGGTGACAATATTCTATTTCTTTTTACGTCTCGAGTATCTCAGCTGTGATTAGCGAACGTGAACACTCCCGACTGTTTGAACGCTCCCAAAATAGTACTTTCTTCCCCTATGAAGGAAGATGTGCTACAGATTTTTGTTCAAGAAAAAGTCGTCGACTTCGGCTGGGTTTGAACCCACGAACGTCATGTCCTGAGCCGAGCGCTTTAGGCTACCCCAAGTCCATTAAGGTCAACATTTCTTTTTTCTCCCTTTCAAGGAATGAAGTTCAACACCTGAAAGAGTTATAGGGACAAATAGGATCCTCTCAATAGAAAGAGAAACAAGGTTCAAACTTTACACTGGTTCCACTGGACAAAGACGTATTGGTTGTCGATCTTTAAGAAAAACTAGTTTCTGTCCTCAGGCGAGATATTTCCTAAGCAGTAGCGTATGCAGGGTTGAGAAGTAGGGGGAGCTGAAGGGAGGGTTTGGAGTGAGCCCCCCCCCCCCCCCAACCACTAGAGGAAAATCTTTTTTACCATTATATACACCTAGCAGATTTATTATTGGTATTTATTAACTTGTTATATTTTGCAATCATAAACGAGATAATCCAACAAAATAATAAATAAATAGGCCTAAATTAAAGTTGCCTTTACCGTCACATAGGCCTAATGTCACAAAACCACTGATTATTTATAGTATTTGTCTAACCACTGTGAAACTGGGAGATTTGGAACCTGCCGCAATCTTCAGGACTTAGGTCAACTTCCAAGACTGCAAGAACATCAATCAGGACTACTAGGGAGGATCTACACAAGGATGTGTGGCACTTGATATTTTCTTTGCTCACAGTGTTTAACTGGTCATAACACCCATCCTGTTCCATTTTATTTTCTCTTCGGATCTGCGACGATCTTAGGGCATCCCAAAACTACAGTAGGGAGGCTCGAGCCCCCTCAACCCTACCCCCGTGGGTACACTACTGAATCCTAAGTCACATCTATCTCCACTCCAAATCAAAGGACTGGTTGTAAGACACAATAACAGTTCACACGTTTTGTGAATTTTGTGCTAATCTTAAACTCAATATACCCCTTAAAAAAAAGCCCACCCATCTTTTGACTATTTTTTTTTTATTTTGTGGATTTGTTCAAAATAATTATTAATTCAAAATGTATTCTATAATAATAAAAGGAAGTGTTTGTCTGTGTGTGTTTGTTTGTGTGCGATGCCCAGCCAAATCTATGGCACGCAGAGATCTAAAAAATTTCACATATGTGGACAGAAGGGGGCCCGAATGCACCCCGAAACCGGATTTAAAAAAATTTTAATTAGCTTTTCAATTAGGTTATTTTTAACAAATTTTTGAAGAAAATATTGTTAATCTGGTTTAGAATTACGTTTCAGAGATAACGTTTCAAAATGAAATCGGGCACCATGGGGGTGGGGGGGCATTATATAATTCTTATACCACAGTGTCATGGGCAGCACGGAGGAGGGCCCTGGTGAAAATCTCAAGAGGAAACCAGAGGAAAAAACCAGAGCAAACCAGAGCAAACCAAGCTCTGGGTTTTACTCTGGTTTTCTCTATGTTATGAAACAACCAGAGTTAGTCTGGTTCTTTCTGGGTCTCAGGTTTACTCTGGATTAGTGTGGTAACTCTGGAATGCTATGGTTTTTTATTTCTTCATAATTCTCTTGTTTGCATTGGAAAACTCCGGTATTGAACTCTCGAATGGTCTGGTTTGCAATGGAATACTATGGTATTTTACTCCGGCCTTTGCTGGTTCTCTCAAGGTTGCTATGGTATTTTACTCTGGTTTACGCTGGTTCTCTCAGGGATGCTATGGTATTTTACTCTGGTTTACGCTGGTTCTCTCAGGGATGCTATGGTATTTTACTCTGGTTTATGTTGGTTCTCTCTGGGATGCTATGGTATTTTACTCTGGTTTATGCTGGTTCTCTCAGGGATGCTATGGTATTTTACTCTGGTTTACGCTGGTTCTCTCAGGGATACTATGGTATTTTACTCTGGTCTAGGCTGGTTTTCTCAGGGATGCTATGGTATTTTACTCTGGTTTACGCTGGTTCTCTCAGGGATGCTATGGTATTTTACTCTGGTTTATGTTGGTTCTCTCTGGGATGATATGGTATTTTACTCTGGTTTACGCTGGTTCTCTCAGGGATGCTATGGTATTTTACTCTGGTCTAGGCTGGTTCTCTCAGGGTTGCTATGGTATTTTACTCTGGTCTACGCTGGTTCTCTCAGGGATGCTATGGTATTTTACTCTGGTCTACACTGGTTCTCTCAGGGATGCTATGGTATTTTACTCTGGTTTACGCTGGTTCTCTCTGGGATGCTATGGTATTTTACTCTGGTTTATGTTGGTTCTCTCTGGGATGCTATGGTATTTTACTCTGGTTTACGCTGGTTCTCTCAGGGATGCTATGGTATTTTACTCTGGTTTATGTTGGTTCTCTCAGGGATGCTATGGTATTTTACTCTGGTTTACGCTGGTTCTCTCTGGGATGCTATGGTATTTTACTCTGGTTTATGTTGGTTCTCTCTGGGATGCTATGGTATTTTACTCTGGTTTACGCTGGTTCTCTCTGGGATGCTATGGTATTTTACTCTGGTCTACGCTGGTTCTCTCATGGGATGCTATGGTATTTTACTCAGGTCTACGCTGGTTCTCTCAGGGATGCTATGGTATTTTACTCAGGTCTATGTTGGTTCTCTCATGGGATGCTATGGTATTTTACTCTGGTCTATGTGGTTCTCTCAGGGATGCTATGGTATTTTACTCAGGTCTATGTTGGTTCTCTCATGGGATGCTATGGTATTTTACTCGGTCTAGGCTGGTTCTCTCAGGGATGCTATGGTATTTTACTCAGGTCTACGCTGGTTCTCTCAGGGATGCTATGGTATTTTACTCAGGTCTACGCTGGTTCTCTCAGGGATGCTATGGTATTTTACTCAGGTCTATGTTGGTTCTCTCAGGGATGCTATGGTATTTTACTCAGGTCTACGCTGGTTCTCTCAGGATGCTATGGTATTTTACTCAGGTCTATGTTGGTTCTCTCAGGGATGCTATGGTATTTTACTCAGGTCTAGCTGGTTCTCTCAGGGATGCTATGGTATTTTACTCTGGTCTTATGTTGGTTCTCTCAGGGATGCTATGGTATTTTACTCAGGTCTACGCTGGTTCTCTCAGGGATGCTATGGTATTTTACTCAGGTCTATGTTGGTTCTCTCAGGGATGCTATGGTATTTTACTCAGGTCTACGCTGGTTCTCTCAGGGATGCTATGGTATTTTACTCTGGTCTAGCTGGTTCTCTCAGGGATGCTATGGTATTTTACTCAGGTCTATGTTGGTTCTCTCAGGGATGCTATGGTATTTTACTCAGGTCTAGCTGGTTCTCTCAGGGATGCTATGGTATTTTACTCTGGTTTAGCTGGTTCTCTCAGGGATGCTATGGTATTTTACTCTGGTTTATGTTGGTTCTCTCAGGGATGCTATGGTATTTTACTCAGGTCTACGCTGGTTCTCTCTGGGATGCTATGGTATTTTACTCATGGTCTACGCTGGTTCTCTCAGGGATGCTATGGTATTTTACTCTGGTCTCGTTGGTTCTCTCTGGGATGCTATGGTATTTTACTCTGGTCTACGCTGGTTCTCTCAGGGATGCTATGGTATTTTACTCTGGTTTATGTGGTTCTCTCAGGGATGCTATGGTATTTTACTCTGGTCTATGTTGGTTCTCTCAGGGATGCTATGGTATTTTACTCTGGTTACGCTGGTTCTCTCAGGGATGCTATGGTATTTTACTCAGGTCTATGTTGGTTTCTCTCTAGGGATGCTATGGTATTTTACTCAGGTCTACGCTGGTTCTCTCAGGGATGCTATGGTATTTTACTCTGGTTTATGTTGGTTCTCTCAGGGATGCTATGGTATTTTACTCTGGTCTACGCTGGTTCTCTCAGGGATGCTATGGTATTTTACTCAGGTTCTTTCTGGGTTGCTATATTATATGTTGGTTCACAAGTTTAAATCATGGAATGGAGATCTAGTGATTGAAAAAACATTTACAAGAGAATTCAATAAAAATTTTTTAATAAGGATTAAGAATAAAAGGTGCATTATGGTTATATTTTGTAATTAAGATTAATAAAAGATACATTAAGTAACTATGATAAAGAATAAAAGGTTAATTGTACATATAATTTAGTTTACATTTTTTAAATTAGAAGTATATTCATCTCATTAGTCGTCACTAAATAATTTATTGAAAAAATAAATTGATTTTTCTGTATTTTTTACCCTTTCTGTGTCATTTACGGAATATTCCGCCAATTAAAATATGCTCAAGTGTCATTTACGATATATTCCACCTCAACTTAGTATGCTTTACGTGTCAAAAACAGAAAATTCCTTGATCACTCGTTTTTCTGTTACACAATATTTTGTAGATGGCAGCAGGCAACTAGAATGAAAATATGTGACTTTATCGTTTCCATAGTAAGTAAACAGCACGACTACAAATAAAGTGATGGAAAGTGTGCGGGATATTTTGTCAAATATAAATGACAGTGGGCTTAGTGATCTTGCTTCTAATAAAAAATATATTTTTTGTTATAATTTTGGTTGGAAAAAATTGAGCATGTAAGGATAAAGCTTATTATTTCCATCAACACTGGAAGGGTTAAAATTACAAATTATTTATGTGGGCAATGGTGGTGGGCAAAGAAAGGAGCCGTTCCTGAAACAAAACAATTTTTTTTTTGTTAATTACAAAACTAAACACTTTTTAAGTATTTTACATTAAGTAAAAATAGGTAATTTAAAATTAACCATAAAGAATTTTAATGTGTTATCATATACCTAATTAGTCATAACATTTTTGATCAGCAGGGAAGCCTCGTATTTTAGACCAGTGGGGCTGAGGATCAGCTATCTTTCCGCCAACCAAACTGTTCATTCTCGATAAAAACGTGGACTTGTCTGCTCCATGATACCCTCGTTTATCGAGGTACTCTTCGTATCTAAAAAATAAAAAAATCCACGTGAAAATTCTGTAACATCACAATTTACACACATACCTAGTCAAGCTGCCCCCTCACGGGGTAGACAAGAAGTTAAAAACAACTTTGTACTTATTGATCCACTCTTTCTCCATGATACTCCATCCTTTTATACTCCCCTCTCTTCGACAACATCCATATAGTCATACATGCCCCTTAATTATTAAAAACTTTTAATTTTTCTCTTTTTCAATCATTCTTCAACATTTAACCACATACAATATGGCCCACCTTTTCCTTTTGACTATTGGATTCACTTTCAAACAGCAATCTTTCAGCATCCATTCATTATGGACAGTCCACACGAGTTTTTTCAAATATCTCATTCCAATTGCATTCACCTTTCTCTTGGTTTTCTCCTGATATACACATGCTTCAAATCCATACAGCAAAGTTGGCATTAACACACCTTTTTTTTTATACACTGCTGTCTTGGTCTGTTTCTATACTACCTCATTCTTAGAAATAGTCCGCATACACTCAAATACTCTCCGAGATGCATTCACCCGTCTGAGGTGCTAAAAGCTTTGAAAGTGTTGAAGAATGGCAAAGCTCTGGGTGTAGATGGGATTACAAATGAAATACCAAAGTATGGAGGTTAGGTACTTTTTGCCAGATTATTTGAGCTTTTAAATGTATGTGCGGGAAATTTCAAAAGTCCTAATGATCGGAAGAATGCTGTCAATGTTCCTTTGTACAAAGGTAAAGGCAGTAAGGGTGAATGTAAGAATTATAATGAGTGAAAAAAGTGAGAAGATTTGGGGTGCACAATGCGGTTTCATCCCAGGTAGAAGATACATGAAACAGATATTTGCGTTAACACAAGTGATTGAGAAATGTATGGCAGTAAAGAAGAAAGTGTACTGTGAATATGTCGATTTGGAGAAAGTGTACGATCGGGTGAATAGGAGTATGTTGTGGAATGTTGTGAGATATTATGGTGTGGATGCATGGTTAGTTAATGCAATTATGGCAGTGTATGTTGGAAGTGAAGCATGCGTTAGATGGGTTTGGGTGTCTCCATGGTTGTTTAATGTATTTTGGATAAGTGTATGAGGAGTGTGAGGACGCAGTTGGTATGCAAATGGACAGTGCGAATGTGAGAGTGATGTTATAATTATGCAGATGATACCATATTAATGGCCCTTCATATAAATGTTTCCAAAATTAAAGTGATGGTTCTTAAGTCACTTTAACCCAAGGCCGACAACAATTTGCTGACTTATTTTAATTGTTATGTTATGGGGTCCACCCAATTATGCCCTTTAATTTTTAGCCCCTGTTTTTAATTTGAACTATTATTAGCTTTATATAATTTTTTTTCCTAAAGTTTAATAAAGATATAAGCTATAGTTCCACGCAATCAAAAAAGAAAAAACTAATGAAGCACCAGCTCGAGAAGGAGTTATGAAGGATGCTTTAACTAAAGTAATTAACAATTTGGGGACTTTTCCCATAATGTAGCCAAAATTCTGAATATTTGTCATGTTACTCTATTCAGGTACCTGTGTAAAGAAGTAGACTACAAATTTTTCTCAAAGAACAAATAAGTAAATTATATTTTAAACCTAAATATGTCACAAGAGTTGGAAGTGAGGGTGAATGATTATAAGCATAGGTTAGCTAATGCAAAGATTGTACTTAGACCAAGAAACTCATTTCGGTTTATGGTAATTTAGTAAAGTCTTTGCTTTTTATGTTAGCTATTAAAGATCATCATATTTGTAATTAGATGTTTTCCTTATTTAAAATTTGAAATACAGTAAGAGCTCTCCTGCCAGCCACATTCTGTGAGGACTATTAACCCCCATCCTTCCTGTTTCTGTCATTTAATATTGACGAAATGGCAAAAAGGTGAAACTACACAAACCAACATTTTAAAGGTACAAATTATGAAATAAACCATAAGTTATTACTCTTTAATTTTTGCAAATCTCAAATTTGTTCAACTGGGTAGCCTCATCATTGTCATCATCATACTCATCACAATCATCACCCCCTTCATAATTGTTTGTTTGTTTTGGTGACTCAAACTCTGATAAATCCAACCTAGGTATTTTGATAGGCTTTCCACAGCTCTCTTCTAAAATTTCTTGCTGTGAATCTTTAAACATATAAGAGACGAACTTATTGGCAATAATTTAAGACCATTATAACCAACTTAACACATTAGACTACTAACTAAAAGGGACAGTTTCTTTGTCCGACTTAACACACTTTACTATCAAATATTCAGTATCAATCTAAACCCCAGTTAAATATGTTCCAGTTCCAATGAGCCACTCCAAATTATGTGAAGAAAGTTTGGGCAAAAGTATGAGCAAGGACTGCATCAAACCATTTACAGTACTAGAAGTAATACTATTGTACTTTTAAAATGGCTTACGATAAGATTTTTGATTTGGTCGATGGGATAAGGTTATTACTTTTATTTAGATACTAGCAATCCCGCACTTTGCCGTGACCCACTGCAGTATAAGAATTATAAAAGCTCCCCCTCCCCCCCATTAAACTAAATTCGTTACCAGATAAAAAAAAATTCTTCCAAAACTTGTTAAAAAAATAGCCTAGTTAAAAATTTAAAAATCCAGCTTCGAGGTGCATTCGGACATGCTTCCGTCCACCTATGTTAAGAATTTCAGATCTATGTGTGCCATAGATTTGGCTGGGCATCGCACACAACACACACACACACAAACACTTCCTTTTATTAGGTATTATAGACTAAACCTAAAGTTTTTTTGGTTGGATTAAGGTAGCCCTGTCTGATTACCTAAAATAAAAAAATAAATAGAAAAAATTAATTCCTGAAACACTGAACTTGAGTATGGATTTGTTTAGCTTAGGCCCATTGAAAGTAGTGACTAACAAGCATACTGTGGTTTAAGGCGTGTACAGAAAGAAAGCAGGTTTCCTGTGTAGCTCATTATGAGAGTGTGTTTACAAAAAGGACCGTTCATAGTGAAAGCAGGTTCGTGCTAGTACCCCACACAGACAAATTTACCGGAGTGAACATTTCATTCTTTTTTAGTTGGCGGCCCTGTGTGTATGTGTGTGTGTGCACACATTTAAAATTTGTGAAAATAAAATGTCTACCAGCCAACCTTGCGTACTCGGCCGCTTAGTCCGAATTTTCACTAATGAAATAAATGTTGTGAAAAATTCTTTAATTCTTTAAGATAAATGGACTGGTCTTTCCATAGGTTGCCTTTGTTCCTCTGATTAGATTCAACAGACATTTCAGTTGGATGTTGCTCAAAGCCTTCTCTATCTAAAATGTAAAAGTGTATTGAAAATCTCTGTTTGTCTGGCTTTAGGTCATTAAATAAATGGTGATATTCATCATATTTCCCCACCATGAATTATTGGATGCATACAGATTTTTTTTTCCAAATTTTGGAGTAACACCATCAAAAAGTAAAAAATCTTCAGTGCTGGTAACAGGTAAGCAGTCAGCCTGCTTTCTTTCTGTATGCGCACCTTAATTAGGATTGTGTGATTTATTAATTTTGTAGTTTAGATGAGTCAAAGTCACAGACAGCCTTAACGACTGTCATATTTGTATTCCCGGGTTGCTTGCAGTGTGCCAGTCCACCCTTGTTTCTAAGCCATCAAGTTAGTCTGTTCGCACATTAACACTCCTTTTGGCACAAATCAAAGTTTATTCGGTTAAGTTTTAAGAATTTTACTGAATTTGGTCTTCAAAAGTAAATTTTTATTTTCCAACGCAAAGATTTTTAGCCATGGAGGTATTCAGCACAACATATTATTTTACAGATCATTATAATCACTACAGTCTGTAGAATATAATATAATATTAAATGTTTAATTAATTTGGTTCAATATTTGAAGTTATACTATGAATCTCAAAAAAAATGGCCTACACTTGTACCAGAATGAAACCTACCTAATGTATTAATGTACCTAGGGCACAGACAAATAATATACACAGACACTCAGCCTCCAGGTTAAAATGGTTGCGCTCCTTTTGCCAGCTTGAGTCCTTCAACACTAGAGGTTAACGAGGTGAAGGACGGGTACCTTTGCAAGGTCAACTACAAGGTCACTTACTTGCAAGCAGAGATCCAGCTGAACAACGAGGGGGAAGATAATTCATCTAACGATACAGGACTCAACATTACCTTAATGTATTTCAGTTAATACCTACTAATAGTGTTTCTCTAAAACTAATTTCGTCTGCTATTTTGATTCATTTAAACATAATACTAATTAGAAAAAGGTTTATCTATACTTCAAGTAAAAATAATAATGACAAAACAACAGGACCTTGGGACTGTGAAAACGTTAGGCTAGTTTGTCTACCACATTGTGATCAGCATTATTAATATTAATACTCAAAATCTATATTATTGAATTTTAACCAAGGTTTGTACAGAACCTATCTGCATTATGGTTTTATACTCTAAACTAAAATTCTTTTGACAAAAGTGACTAAGTGGTCTGCCCTTTTGTTTCATATTAATGTTTTTTGTAAATTAAATCTTTTGCAGCTATTACCGTATTAGCGCAAGAAAGCAATATGATAAATTCTTAATTTGAAATTATTTCCAACGCCTCATTTTTATAATTTCCCTTTCCCAATATTTTGACTCATTTCCTCTCTTGTTCTAGTCATGCAGTAAAAATGTAGTTCCTGTCCATACCTAGTATTTTTAATACACACTAGTTGACATTGTTTTATTATAAGCTATCTCAGCTTAATAGAATCTAGCCTTCAATGTTTCAACAAGTTTTCCCAGAAATGTCAAAACCCCAAAATATCTTACATTAAAATACTGTACACAATATTTTTATCCATGGACAGATTAGATCCCTATTATATTGTCTTGGTCCTATTCAAAATAAGTAGGCCTACTTAAAATTAGAGATGGATTGAATCCTGTAGTTCTCAAATCCATATTTTCATTTTAACTCTGAAACCTAGAAAACAAATAGGCACATTTGTATGGTTTTATTTCTTCAATTATTCTGATTCTGTTCACATACAGTGGTTAAATAATGGCCTGGTTGTTAGAATTGAAATTAATATTTTCTGTTGCGAGCCTATTGAAAAATCAATGTATTTAGTTAGAGGGAGGCTAAATCTAGAAACCTTTTTTTCAAGCCTAGTCACAAAGCTCCGCTAATATGGTTAAAAAGCATTGAAAATGAGCTAATATCACATCACAAAATAAACAAAACTCAAAACATGGGGTTTTAAGGACAAAGATCCTTGTAATCTTTACACTTCATTTTGGTGTAAACAATATTTTGAAATAAAACATAGGTAGCTGATTAAATAATAGATTATAGAGCTGAATGTCTGCAGAGTAATTTTCGGCTTACTGGGGTAATTCCTTTAACATACATTCATAAACAACACTGAAGTTATGTTTTAGTGAAAGCTAAAGGAGTGAGGTAAAGTATTTATAGTTTTATAGTTAGTAAATTTAATGGAGTGAGGTAAAGTATTTATAGTTTTATTGTTAGTAAATATAATGGAGTGAGGTAAAGTATTTATAGTTTTATTGTTAGTAAATTTAATACAGAGGCCATTTCAGGTACATTATTGATGATTTAAGTCTCTATTTAGTCCACTTTAAACATCAGTAAATATACTTAACAGACCCTGTTACAGGCTGGAAGCAGTACTTGATGTATTATACTCTATACCGACATACTCAAAAATGTTTCTAAATTGTTAGATAATTATGTTTATTAAGTAACGCGTCTTACTACCTGTTCGGGTTATACGTGCAAGTATTAATTATGCTAATGGTTAGGAATTAGGAAGGTTGAATTTTAGGAAAAACCACCCCCAGTTCACCAGTCTATTTTCGAAATATGTACCGTAAGTTTGTAAATTGATCCTCCACCTGCTACTTATGTAGATTACAAAGCTACTAACAGTCAGTAATGACTACACAAATGATTTTATGCTTGGCTTAAGAAATTGTTTTGGCCTACTAACATGAAAACACCCAAGGGAATTTTTGACCATCAAATATTTTTTCACCATTTTGAGTTCCAGGGGCTACCTGCTTGCAAAATCTCAACTTCATAAGTCTAATGGGAAGGTCTCAACAGTTAATGCCATCGTATAATATAGCTTCACAAATAATGTATTTAGGGTACTTTCACACTTAAATCACTGGAACATTTTATTAATTTATTTTTATTTAACACCACGCCCTACCTGTTCGGGTTGTACGCATAAGTACTAATTACAGTAATGCGTTAGGAATTGGGAAGGTTGAATGTAGATGAAGTGAACCCACATTTGTGTGGAAGAGTGGAAAACCATCCCCGAGTTCACCTGAGCAAGATTCGAACCTCAATCTCCCCGTTCTTGAAAGTCTAGCTCAACAAGCATTCTTTCCACAGAAATTTAATTCTGGCTACTACTCAATCCCCCCTTTCCCAAAGTAAATCTCTGGGTGTGCCTCTGGGTGCACTGGTGTTGGTATTCATATAATCCAAGAAATATTACATTTGAACAATTTACACTTTTATTAGTTCACATTATGCAAAAATTAAAATTGATAGTAAGCTTATTAATATTATTATTATCAGTGTATCTTACTACCCGTTCGGGTTATACGCACTTACGCTAATGTGTAATGGTAGGGTGATTGTGAGATTAAATGGAGGACCTACAGTTTGCCACCGTGGTTCGGATTCCACGGTGGAGGCCTGGCATTCCACACATTCACAAGTTGTGATTAATACACGTCTTGTCAGAGGTGAAGGAAGGGTTTGGCAATCAGATAAATCTGTGCCGGGACCGAGGATTGAGCCCCGGACCCCCAACACAAAAGTCTGACACCTTGATTATAATAATGATAAAGACGCCAACCCTAGAGCCGCCTCTGCATCATCCTACAAATAATTCTTTAGTTTTTTAGGCCAATAATTTAGATTTGTGTATATTAGGCCCCTACTGTATTTTTTCAGGCTAAGATTTTTTTTATAAAACACTTATGAGAGACAAGTGATTTGCCTACCCACGTTCAGTGTTGCGCTTAACAGACAAATACGTATTAAATAAATAGGCAATTTAATTAATTATATTCTACAAAATTTAAATATTTTACTAGTCGAGTGATAAATTCCAAAACCTCAAGTCATTATTCAAGTACCAGTATATTAATCTAAATTCATATCAGTATTATCGGATCCACTTACCTCCTATACTACAAACAAAAATCCTTTTTCATAATATTCTCCATTTCGTAGTTCATGGCAAACTTGATTTTCTTTAATAGTTCCATCTTCGCCGTTTAGATCTTAGATATATTTTATTTCTACTATCTCAAAATGGAGATCATTTGCAAATCTAACCTGGGCAAACATTTTACGCAAACAGAAATAAACTTTTATATTAGGTATAGCGTACTCGTTTGAATCGAAATTTCAAGACAAAAGATCGTTGATGGTGAGAAATTCATAACGGTTGAGGCGTCAACTTTTGAAGAAACAGTCATACCAACATCACTGCGAAAATGTCGTCCAAAACGATTTTGATTTTTTTTCAACTCACATTTAATAATATATATTTAAATGGGGTTTTTTAATCGCACCTACATAATGTAAAATTAAATATAATGTAATAACTAAATTACTCAATAATATTAATTTTGTTTTGTGTTCCCTCCTTTCATGGTTGTTCTTCATTATTATGTTTTTTTTAAGCTTTAATCATATTGACTGTGTACTTGGTATGATTATTTTCATTTTCTGCTTTCGCGTACTCTCTTAATCTTTTATAGGGTATGCGTTAACCCTAAATTTGAATCATTGAAGCTTGGACACGTTTATTAATATTAATAGCTTTTCGTGAGTGATATTTATTCTGAATGTTGTAGTAGGTATCACGTTCATCCAATAACCGGGCGTCTAAATATTTACCTATTATTGAGATGTCTCTTAAAAGAAAGCAATATTTGGAACTAAATTATAGACCAGGCAAGGCTATTCCAAGGACCGCTAAATGGAGGTTAACATCTTGGGAAACATGTTTTGAAAATAAAGACAAACTAAGACGTATAATTAAGAATAAAAAAGTATTTTTTATTTTTGTTGTCACCTTTAGCATCAATATGACGTAATAAACGTGGTTGTCTAGTGTTAGACAAGCAACCCACACAATTATATGGGGTAGGCCTATGTAGGCAACAGTTCTCGGCTTAAGTCCATGTGAAATTAATTTAAAAACAAACAAGCCTTCACACCTTTCAATATTAAAGGCACGCATATATTAGTTTGGTTCGTATTGGTTTGGCCCATCCCAGAGAAAACCAGAAAAAAATTACAGTTCCAGAGGTTTCCAGACAAAGCCTGGTTCGTGTTGGTTTGGGCTGTCCCAGAGAGAACCAGAACGAACCATAGCCACATAGTATTCCAGACAAAGTCTCTTTCGTATTCGTTTAGATCGTCCCAGAGAGAATCAGACTAAACCGCAAACCCAGAGTGTTCCAGACAAAGTTTGATTCGGATTGGTTAGACCCGTCTCAGAGAAACCTTAAAAAACTAAAATTCCAGAAAAATCATTGTCTGTATAAATTATCTCAGAGAAAACCAGAAAATACTACAGTTCTAGAGTTTACCAGATAAATTATTATTATTATTATTATTATTATTAGCACCGCGTCTTACTACCCGTTCGGGTTATACGCACTTACGCTAATGTGTAATGGTAGGGTGATTGTGAGGTGAAATGGAGGACCTACAGTTTAACGTGGAATCCGAACCACGGTGGAGGCCTGGCATTCCTCACATTTTACCAGATAAAGTCTGGTTCATATTGATTTGGCCTGTCGCAGAGAAAACCCGTAAAACTACAGTCCCAGAGTGTTGCAGACAAATTTTGGTTTCCATTGTTTATTTCAGTACATAAGAGAACCAGACTAAACCACAGACCCAGAGTGTTCCAGACAAAGTTCGGTCCGTATTAGTTTGTTCCATCCCAAAGATAACCAGACTAATCCACAGTACCAGAATGTTTCAGACAAAATCTGGTCTGCATTGGTTTGTTCGGTCCCAAAGAGAACCAGACCAAATCATAGTCCCAGAATTTTCCAGAGCAAGTCTGGTTTGTATTGGTTTGGCCCGTCCCAGAGCAAACCAGAAAAAAAACATAATCCCAGTGTGTTCCAAGCAAAGTAAGGTTTTCATTGGTTTGTTCCGTCCAAGTGATAACCAGAAAAACCACAGTCCCATAGTGTTCTAGACAACGTCTAGTTTGCATTGGCCTTTTCCATCCCAAAGAAAATCAGGCATAGACCCGGAGTGTTCATATAGGTTTGGCCCATCCCAAAAAGAACCAGACCAAACCAAAGCCTCGGGGTGTGCCAGGCTAAGTCTGGTTTGCATTGGTTTGACCCATATTCCAGAGAACCAGACTAAATCACATACCCTGATTGACCCAGACAAAGTCTTGTTTGCATTGATTTGGCCCTTCTTAAAGAGTACCATACCAGGCCCCATACCTGGAGTATTTCAAACAAATTTTTTTTGTTTATATATATATATATATATATATTTAGCACCGCGTCTTACTACCCGTTCGGGTTATACGCTTAAGTACTAATTACGCTAATGGATTAGGAATTGGGAGGGTTGAATTGAGAGGAAGTGAACCCGCATTTGCGTGGAAGGAGAGTGGAAAACCATTTAGGAAAAACCACCCCCAGTTCACCCGACCGAGATTCGAACCTCGATCTCCCCGTCCTCGGCGGTCGAGCTCAACACGACTAGCGCGTTAGCCAACTACGCCACTGAGGCGGGTTTTTTTTTTTTTTTTTGTTCTATCATAAAAAGAACCCAGAATAAACCACAGACCTGGAGTATTCCAGGGTAAGCCCGGTCCTCATTGGTTTGGCCCATTCCAAAGAGAACCATACAAAGCCACATACCTAGAGTGTTCAGGACAAAATCTGGTTTGAGTTAATTAGTCCAGTCCCAAAGTAAAACAGACCAAACCACAGATCAAGAGTGTTCCAAATAAAGTCTGGTTTGCATTGGTTTGTTCTCTCCCAAAGAAACCCAGACCAAACCACAGATCAAGAGTGATCCAGACCAAGTCTGGTTTGCACTGGTTTGTTCTGTCCCAAAGAAAACCAGACCAAACCATAGATCAAGAGTGTTCCAAATAAAATCTGGTTTGCACTGGTTTGTTATGTCTCAAAAAAACCAGACCAAATCCCAGATCAAGAGTATTCCAGATAAAGTCTGGTTTGCACTGGTTTCTTCTGTCCCAAAGAAACCCAGACTAAACCCCAAATCAAGAGTGTTCCAGACAAAGTCTGGGTTGCACTGGTGTGTTCTGTCCCAACCAAACCAAGACCAAACCATAGATCAAGAGTGTTTTAGACAAAGTCTGGTTTGCATTGGTTTCTTCTGTCCCAAAGAAACCCAGACTAAGCCCCAGATAAAGAGTGTTCCAGACAAAGTTTGGTTTGCACTGGTTTGTGCTAACCCAAAGAAGCCCAGAACAAACCATAGATCAAGAGAGTTGCAGAAAAAGTCTGGTTTGCACTGGTTTGTTATGTCTCAAAGAAAACCAGACCAAACCACAGATCAAGAGTGTTCCAGATAAAGTCTGGTTTGGACTGGTGTGTTTTGTCCCAAAGAAACCCAGATCAAAACACAGATCAAGAGTGTTTCAGATAAAGTCTGCTTTGCATTGGTTTCTTTTGTCCCAACGAAACCCAGACCAAACAACCAATCAAAAGTGTTCCCAATAAAGTTTGGTTTGCACTGGTTTGTTCTGTCACAAAGAAAACCAGACCAAAACACAGATCAAGAATGTTCCAGATAAAGTCTGGTTTGCATTGGTTTCTTTTGTCCCAACGAAATCCAGACCATGCAATAAATCAAGAGTGTTCCCATTAAAGTTTGGTTTGCACTGTTTTGTTTTTTTTCCCAAAGAAACCCAGACTAAAACACAAATCTAGTATGTTCCAGAAAAAAAGTGGTTTGAATTGGTTTGTTCTGTTCCATAGAAAACCAGACCAAACCACAAATAAAGAATGTTCCAGACAAAGTCTGGTTTGTATTGATTTGTTCTGTACCAAAGAAAACCAGACCAAACCATATTTCTAGATTGACCCGGACAAAGTATGGCTTGCATTGGTTTGTTCTATCCTATAGAAAACCAGACCAAACCACAAATAAAGAGTGTTCCTGACAAAGTCTCGATTGCTTTGGTTTGTCCTATCCCTCAGAAACCAGGTAATACCATAGACAAAGAGCGTTCTAGACAAAGTTTGTTTTCATTGGTTTGCTCTAAACAAAAAAAAAACTAGACCAAACCTCAGATTGAAGGTGTTACAAACAAAGTTTGGTTTGCACTGGTTAGTTCTGTCACAAAGAAAACCAGACCAAAACACAGATCAAGAATGTTCCAGATAAAGTCTGGTTTGCATTGGTTTCTTTTGTCCCAACGAAACCCAGACCAAACCACAGATCAAGAAAGTTCCCATTAAAGTTTGGTTTGCACTGTTTTGTTTTATCCCAAAGAAACCCAGATTAAACCACAGATCTAGTGTGTTTCAGACATAGAGTGGTTTGCACTGGTTTTTCTATCCCAAAGAAAACCAGACCAAACCATATAACCGGAGTGTTCCAGACAAGTCTGGTTTTTATTGGTTAGTTCCGTCCCAAAGAAAACCAGAACAAACCTCAGATCTAGAGCGTTCCAAACAATGTCTGGTTTGCATTGGTTTGGCCCTTCCCAAAGAAAACCATTTTAAACCAGAGACCCTGAGTGTTCCAGAAAATGTCTGGTTCTCATTGGTATACTCTGTCCCGGAGAGAACCTGACAAATCCATAGGAGCCCACACATGAGTAATGGTCTGGATTTCCTTGGACCTTAAAGAACAATACGAAACCAACTACGGTTTTCCTTGGTTTACTATGGTATACTCCTGTGATTTTCCACCAGGGCGTTGTGTAAGAGGTAAAGGAAAGGTCCGGCACAAACCACAGATAAATAGTGTTCCAAACAAAGTCTGGTTTGCACGGGTTTGTTCTGTCCCAAAGAAACCCAGACCAAACCACAGATCAAGAGTGTTCCAGACAAAGTCTGGTTTGCACTGGTTTGTTCTGTCCCAAAGAAACCCAGACTAAACCAATGATCAAGAGTGTTCTAGACAACGTCTGGTTTGCATTGGTTTCTTCTGTCCCAAAAGAAACCAGACTAAAACAATGATCAAGAGTGTTCTAGACAACGTCTGGTTTGCATTGGTTTCTTCTGTCCCAAAGAAACCAAGACTAAACCACAGATCAAGAGTGTTCTAGACAAAGGGTGGTTTGTACTGGTTGATCTGTTCCAAAGAAAACCAGACCAAACCACAGAACAAGAATGTCCTAGACAAAGTCTGGTTTGTACTGGTTTGTTCTGTCCCAAAGAAACCAGACCAAACCACAGATCAAGAGTATTCCAGATAAAGTCTGGTTTGCATTGGTTTGTTCTGTCCCAAAGAAAACCAGACCAAACCACAGATCAAGAGTGTTTTAGACAAAGGGTGGTTTGTACTGGTTTGTTCTGTCCCAAAGAAAGTCAGATCAAACCACAGATCAAGAGTGTTCCAAACAAAGTCTGGCGTGCACTGGTTGGTTCTGTCCCAAAGAAAACCAGACCAAACCACAGATCAAGATTGTTCCAAACAAGGTCTGGTTTGCATTGGTTTGTTTTTCCCAAAGAAAACCAGACCAAACCATAGCTCAAGAGTGATCTAGACCAAGTCTGGTTTGCATTGGTTTCTTCTGTCCCAAAGAAAACCAGACCAAACCACAGAACAAGAGTGTTCCAAACAAAGTCTGGTTTGCACTGGTTGATCTGTCCCAAAGAAAACCAGACCAAACCACAGAACAAGAGTGATCCAGACCAAGTCTGGTTTGCATTGGTTTCTTCTGTCCCAAAGAAACCCAGACTAAACCACAGACCAAGAGTGTTCTAGACAATGTCTGATTTGCATTGGTTTGTTCTGTCCCAAGGAAAACCAGATATAACCATAGACACGGAGCGTTCCAGACCAGGTCTGGATTGCAATGGTTTGGCACATACCATCAAGAAACAGGTCAAACCACAGACCCAAAGTGTTCCAGACAATGTCTGGTTTGCATTGGTTTGGCCCTTCCCAAAGAAAACCATTTTAAACCAGAGACCCTGAGTGTTCCAGACAATGTCTGGTTCTCATTGGTATACTCTGTCCCTGAGAGAACCTGACAAATCCATAGGAGCCCACACATGAGTAATGGTCTGGATTTCCTAGGTTTTCCTTGGACCTTAAAGAACCATACGAAACCAACTTCGGTTTTCCTTGGTTTACTATGGTTTACTCCTGTGCTTTTCCACCAGGGGGGGGCTTATATAATTCTTATACCACAGTGGGTCACGGACAGCACCGTGTGGGATTGCTAGTTTAAAATAACCGTATTTGAGCTTTTTGTAAACTTTACAAACTGTCTGGAAGAAAATAAGAGACGAAACATAGGTTTTCAATTTTTATTGAATTGATTTGGTTGTTAAAAGTGAAGCAAATTTTCTGTATAATTATATTCAATAATTATTTTTTAGAAAGTAGCTTTATATTTAAAAATTATTTTTACTTTGATTGATTACCACGCTTGGTAATAGTGACTCCAATCAAAGGAAAGAAAGGGGTAGGGTTATTACCCTTATCCTAACTCCCTTATCTATGGTTATTACCTAAACAACCTGACCTCATAGTTGTACCTTGCTATGAAAATGTCGCATATAAGTGATCAGGTTTGTATTCTTTGTTGGAAAATTCATGTTGCAAAGTTGTAATACGTGGTTTTTGACAACGTGAAACGTGACGTGTACAACAGTGACTATAAAAATTGTGTTTTTATTTATTAATCTCTATATTATAATTTTTATGAAAAAGGTTTTGTCTTTGTAGAGAAATAAAAGTTTTATATATTTCCCAAAAATGGTTTTAATGACTATGATTGCCAGGATAACAGATGGACTGCCGTTAGCTGCCACAATGCAAGAAGATGAACAGGTTAGTGTATTTTTCTGTACAGGCCCCAAATATCTAGATATTTTAAATTAATTCTTACATGCGTCGGTGGCTGCATGGTCTTAGGCATCACGCTCTCAATAGATTGATCTACCGATGACAGCTAGATTGGGGCTCGAATCCCGGTCGGATATGCTAAGGGTGTTTTTTCTTAAATGGTTTTACATTAGCGCTCTCTTCATGCAAATGCGGATACAGTTTTCCCAAATCCAACCTTCCTCAACCCTAGCACATTTGTGTAATTACTATATATGTGCGTATAACCTGAACAGGTAGTAAGAGACAGGGAAATGTTCCTTAATGTCAATTCGGCATGGCCAAATTTTAAACCAAATACTCTTTTAGTACTACACATATAGACTAGGGTGAATTTGAAGGAAATGCAATAGCTTTCACATAGATTAAATTTTTTTTTTTAATCTCTGGTACCCAGACGGGATTGATTCCCGGCTTTGTAGTTCAGAAGTTGTTATAGAATAGGTTCGAGAGTCTTTGAAAGGAGACTTGAGTTATAGACGTTATGAACTCGCACTCCCCACGCACTTCCTATTGGAAACTATCAGCCAAATCGAACGGCAACAAGCTTTGCTACATCCTCGAGACTGTAGTGCTACTACCTACCAATTATCTTAGAAACTATGTCAGACGCCATATATCAGGCTTAGTGAAAATAAAAATCCTACAGCTTTTAATAGAGGCACCATTTTATCGTTTGTTTAAACTGTTTTTTCCATAGTTTAAAAAAAATTAAAGTATGCCAGTATACAATTTTCTACTTTCGCTGATAATAAGTGTAGAGTGATTAATCAACTTTTCGAAATAACCAACTTCTTAATATTACAAAATGTGTCTTCTTTAGCAACCAGTATAATTTAAAATGGCGAGTAACATAATTGTTGAGCTCTCGCAGACGAAAAGAGTATAATAAAACAGTTGCCAGTCAAACATTACTTTAAGGAAGTGCTGATGACATATTAGATCCATCCTTGGACTCAAGGGCGCATGAGGGGTTCATCGGCATCCTTGGGGACAAATTGGTCACGTGATTACAGACACAACTGTCAAGCATGCATATCGAGGTGACAACACACAAGTAAATAATTCAGGAACAGCCAGAATCGGCAACTAAAGTCACATCAACCCTGCTGGACCTATTTAAGTTTAAAAAAATTGCCTTTAACTAAGTTATTTTACTGTTTCATTTAACTAATTTCACCTTTCTTTTCAGTCAGGGAAGAGTGTCTTGGAGTACCAAAATCAAGCCAAAATGCTGTTCCGCAAGCTAACGGCACAAAGCCCAACACGCCTCACTATTGAAACAGGACCATATTTATTTCAGTGAGTTTATTTAACTTTTATCAACTACTTAAAAATAATTAAAATAAGGTTAAGTATAGACTCCATTTTTAAGCTTGAAATAAGTTTTATCTCCGAGTGCTTTCTACAAATAAATTGTACTTTTTATCGCCTTCACCTGCTTTTACACCACTTGAAGGATAAGAAACCATGTCCCACTTTGGTGAACAAGTGGTTTAAAGCTCCACTCTTGTAATAGACTGGACTGCCGATGACAAGGAGGTTGGGGTTCAAATCCTGATTGAGTGTACAGAGTGAGTGCTCCTAATCTGTTTCCATTCTCCCTCCATGCAAATGCGGGTACATTTCCTTTGTTTAAAACCTTTATTATCCATATTCCATCAGCCTAATTAGTACGTAAGCGTTTAACCCAAACATGAAGGGAGACTCTGTGATAAAAGGTAAAGTATGGTATGAAAGTTCAACCCCCTTATAGGCGCCCAGAATTCAGAAATGGACAACAGATTGAACAATACACTGACCAGGGCTGTGGCATCGGTACACCAAGCCTTCGACTCTCACTCTTATATTCTTCTAATGTCCATCTCCGACTCCTTAATAACTGGTTTAAATTATATTAATTAGTAATAATCCACTTCGGTGGCCACAAGGTCTAACACGTTACTCTCGCATTAGACCAGATTGCCTATTACGACAGGGTGTCTACCATCAGGGAAAATGGGAATTAGCCGGGAATTTGAAGTGATAGGGAAAAAACGGGAATAAGTAGGGAATTTGGTAGATTACAATTAAAATCCGGGAAAATGTGGTTTTACTCAAAATATGAAATATTAGAGTAATCACTAAATTTGTAAATTATAATGTGATTCAAACTGTCGTTTTTTGTTTGTAGTTGTGTAATATATTTTATAATTCCTAGTAAACAATGTTCATAAAAAATTAAAATAACATGTTTATTTAGATTTTGAAAACTTTTTATACTATTCAGAAAAACAGGGGGGGGGACATACTTTTTAGTCGGGAATTTTAGGAAATGATCAGGGGAAATCAGGGAAAAAGTCGGGAATTTCATTGGTCAAGTTGAGTAGACACAATGTACGAGGAGATTGAGGTTCGAATATCGGTCAAATGTACTAAGGGATGGTTTTTTTCCAAAATGGTTTTTCTCTCTTTCTCCTCTCAAATGCAGCTACACTCCCTATAAATATAATCTTATTAATCCCTAAAACCATTATCATAATTAGTACATAAGCGTATACAACCGAATGGGTAGTAAGATGCCTGCGGTGCTAAAAAAAATTAGTCTTAACAAATTTACAGCAGTAAAATGCTCCATCATACAGCTTATTCATCTAGGAAGCTTCTTTTACATTGTAAATTATATTTGAATAAAGTGGTCAATTTAAATTATAAATAAAAAAGGTCCTAATCAATAAAAAAGAGTGTAGAATATTGTTATAATATTATAAGTTTTCATTTTGAAGTCTGAATTTGTACATTTTTGCTGACTCCACCCAAACCTACTTCCCACTCCACGACTGCAACACTGTAGCCCTGACACAAACACATTATGTTTCCCCTAGGGGTACACAAACTCCCAGTGACATACCACTAAGTTTTATTATTGTTTTTTAATCGACGACATGGCCTAAATTGAGGCGTGTTTGTTTAATATTGTTGTGTTCTGGATTGTGAATGACAAACCGAGAACCTAATGCAAGGTGTTGTGATTAGCATGTAAACAAATAGAACCTATACGCTGACAACATAAACAGGGTGTCAGCATTCCTCACGGTAAACCGGGCCAGAAGGCAAAATAAAAAGTAGTGTAACCTAACTAACAGGACTGACTAATCACCATTGAGTTTATGTGGGTTAGGACGCCGGATCATCGGTACCTGTATTGTAGGGCTACCGTTCGAGCCCAGGGTACCGGGGTTCATACCCATGTAGGCCACCTAGAGGTCAGTCAGGCCATTGGTTAACCATTCCTTGCATACTTCGTTCTGTCACAAACTTCATATAATTCCATTAGGTTTGTTTATATATTTTAATATCTCTCATCAACATCACATTTTGTAATGGAGCATAGTAGTACAACAAAAAACTATAAAAACCCAAGTCGAGCATTAATTATGAACCCACACAAGCAGAACCCAGTCACTTCTCCCATCCTCGGCCACAACCCATCCTGACAGATCTAGGCTCACACATTAGGGGGTGGAGACAGTTTTATGATATATAGTAAGTTTGTCAAAAAAGCGTATTTTAATGAGCTGCAATGAAATTTTACTAGCCTTTCCCCGATACTGATTTATTTATCTTAATACTAAAGCTAATACTAAAATGCGAAACAATCATTGGTATTTAACAAGGTGAAAAGTATTCAATAGGTCCACCCCCTACTCCTTATAACTTGTGTTTTTTATACTGTGGTGTAATGTAATACTGTAATGGAATTTTGTGTCCCTCAGCTACCTTATTGAAAACGACGTCTGTTATCTGGTGCTAGCCGAGCGCAACTATTCTAAACGGCTAGCGTACTCGTACCTCGAGGATCTAGCGCAAGAGTTCCACTCTCAGTATGGAAAGAGAGTGAACAGTGTCACCAGGCCGTACACTTTTATCGAGTTTGGTACGTAGGCTATTTCATTTCATTTTTAAACAATTATATACAACCCGCTTGGACGGTCAAATAGTCTCAGACATCATTCTAGCGATAGACTGGACTGCAGATAGCGAGAAGATCGAGGTTCAAGCCCCGGTCGAGTGTATTAAGGGTGATTTTTTTCTAAATGGTTTTCCACTCTTCCTCTGCATGAATGTGGGTACAATTGCTCTAAAGTCAACCTTCCTCGTCCCTATATACATTTTTACTCTTGTATTCGACAAATTTGTGCAATGTTTTAACACCTGTTTATTTTAAATTGATAAACAACTTTAATAATAAACACAAATTCATAAATATTTTATGTGTGGCATTTAATGTTCCTCTATAATCTAATTGGTCGAACTCCTCTCCATCTTTTGTCTCTGTCCACGGCAGCCATTGGATTCGATAGAGCCTCTCGGGATTAATTAATAATGGATGGGGTGGAAAACTTATTCACAATAAAGAAATTGAATTTGATGAGGTTGATTCGACAGTTTTATTTTTAAGAAACGTTAACGTTAACAGACATTATATTACAAAACACTAGTTACATAATATGAAAGGAAAATAAAAAGTTAATTAAAACTTGAAGACAGACATTGTTAAAGTTGTTATAATTTAGCCACATGGGGTTCTCCCTTTTCTTCCACCCTTCTATAAACACCCTTAAAGCCCACACAAAAGGAACAACTATTGGTTAAGTACCTTTCAGTACATCTTCCTAGCTTACGTGCTAATTGCTAAGTGTCTCGCTGCTAACACTTCCCTTGTTAATATTATCAAAAACGGACGCTACAATCTGATGTGCTGATTGGCTAGCTGTTCGCGCCAAACCTCCCCTTTCCACTGTGAGGCTACAGGTGCATCTCACAGCTTCCGGGTACAGATAAAATTAAATAGCACGATGCTTAGGAGTGAAAGATAAAAGTAATAAATTTAGATGACGCTAAGATTCCAAAAAAGACTTTCCAAGAATGAAAACTACTAGATTTAAAAGTTAAAGGCCTAAAAATGAAGTTAATGAATTGAAATCTAATACATATATTGCTTACAACTTCGATTATGATTTGGACAGCTTATAATTAACATAAAACCCCACACTTTCTTATAATTAAACATTTTAACTGACTAATTTAGTAATATAGAGATTAAATTAGGGCTAGAAAAAAATAATACATTGTGGATGCTGAAGGCTATTTATTAAAATAGGCCTAACTGATTGGAAAACAACAACATACTATAAGTGTAATACTCTCAGTATCTTGATAATGTTAACATGATTTCAAATAAAATTAAGAGGGAATTTTATAAAATGTTATTAAATGTCTTTGAATATTATAAATACTGGGCACTTGCAAGCCTATTGCAACCAGAGTGAATTTAGTGGTTTTAAGGGTGGTATTAAATTAACAAAATAAACAATGGCAAACTAATATAATTATATAAATGAAATGGTCGAGAGCTAAGGGCCTAAAACCCCGACCACTTTACAATAAACTTTTTACTAACATGAGCTACACAAACTAATTTTCAATGTCGAAGAAAGTAATTTAGCCCTAAACTGCAATTAAAAAAAGGGATGTTTATATATAAAAAAGTTATAATCTCTTGCTTTATCTGTCTTACGGATGATTTTGTATCCATTTACCCAGATATGGGTGAGTCAACTATTTCATTTGATTAGATTTAGTTTCCTAATTATTATATTTTAATTCAGTTAACTATAAATGTAGTGATTCAACTTTGTATATTTAAAAGTTAGCAATTTAATATAACAACAATTTGAAGTTAGATTAAAAAATAATTTGGCCTATTAAGATCAGAATATAATGTTGATTATGTTTATATATACCTATTTCTCACTCTACTAAGATAAGAACCTGGTAACACCCACTTCGGTGGCCGCGTGGTCTAACACGCTACTCTTGGAGTAGGCCAGACTGCCGATAATGGGGAGATCAATGTTCGAATCTCGGTTGGGTGTACTGAGTGTGGTTTTCCCCACTCTCCCTACACGTAAATGTGGGTACACTTCCTACTAATATGACCTTCCTAATCCTTAAAAACCATTAGCATGATTAGAACAACCATAAGCGGATAACCTGAAAGGGTAGTAAGACGCGGCGCTAAAAAGAAACTTAATAACATTTTAAGTGGTTGTCATAATCTGGGAGCTAAGATTACTATTTTTATATTTTTAAGAGATTCCCATTTGGGGAACTTGATTGGATGGAAAATTAAAAGACAAAAGAAAGAAGGGCGATGTTTGATTTTGCATATTAAACTAGAGTTGTCACAATTTCTATTTTTACAATTCTTGATTCCATTTAATTTATTTATATATTCTACTGTAATATGTTTGCAAAAGAACTAAAAAGTGTAAATAGTAAAAAATGAATATGACCATGTTGGATTTGTATAAGATCAATAGAATACAAAGGTCTTGCTGCATGTATTTACTATTTACCATTAATAAACGGAAATGGCAAATAATATATAAAGAATCACAATGAACAGTAACCCAATTCTTAATATTGCCATTTTGTTTGGTTACCAGAACATTCATTTCCTAGGATTTGAGGACAAAGACTTGAGGTATTGAAAATTATGTCATTTAAATAATTTCTTGATTCTCCCGATACCAGGAAGTCAAGGACAGGAGTTGAATTTGACATCCTAAATATAAATCATGATTATTGAAAACGGGAACAAGCCTAGCGTGGTATTTTGGTTTAAAATTTCTTCCCTGTTGCCGCAGTAAACTGGTGGAAGATATCAGCAGCTGTGTTTCTATTTTGTGCCAAATTAAACTCCATTCTTTCTATAGTCTTTTACACTTGTTCATTTTCACAAACTTGATACAGTATTTTATATTAAAGGTTTAAAATAAAACCCTCAACCCGAAGTAGCTTCACAATGAAGTCTTGTTCTTATCACGTTCACTTTGTAGACACGTACATCCAGAAAGCCAAGAAGATATTCACAGACTCTCGTGCACGCCGTAACCTGTCTGCGCTCAACACGGAACTGCAGGACGTTCAGAGGATAATGGTGCAGAATATCGACGATGTCTTACAGAGGGGAGTTGTATTGTCGGGTGAGTTATCATGCAAGCATTAAAAAAACTATTAAGATTTAATTAGTAAGTCTTAGTGCCACAGTGTTGGCTATTAGCGACTCAGACTATTATAATTGGGAAGTGAACCCTATAGTTCTTAAGGTTATGAGAACATATCAAATTTGAGATTCGAAAAAATATACAAATTAAATTATTTTTAAAATTCTGTATTAGAATTTGTCTATATAAATAATAATAATAACTTTTACTCTACATCCATTACTGTTTCCAGTCTGTGGTCAGTTTTAATTCAAGCCATATATTTCCTGCTACCGATTTGCTAGGCCTGTCGTAGCTGCATATACCTTATAATCAAGATTAGAACAGGCACAACATCCAGTCCCCGGTTGTTAATTCATAACTGGGAAAGGGTAAACCCATATTCGTATCAATGATAAATGTTTCCAGTCGCACTGGGAATCGGACTCGGGATCCTTAGTTCAGTAGACAGACACGCTACCAACTTAGATAAGGTGTTGGATGATAAATAATAACCGATAATTTAATTGTAAAATAATAAAAAAGGTGCATAAGAGTCTTGCTATGGAGAATAGAACTCCCCTTGAAGTGTAAGGCAGTATTGTACAGAGTGTACTTTGTATCCATTGTCACATATGCAGCAGAAACATGGACAATGAATGTAAGAGGGACCAGGAAATTGGAGGCCATGGGAATGAAGTTTGTGAGAAACAAGATTAGGAATGAAGTTATCAGGGAAAGAGTAGGAGTACATGAGATGGTAGAGAGATGGGAGGAGCAGATAACAGAAACTATTCAAGTGAGAGAAGAAGAATGGAAGAAATTAAAGGAGGAATAGTGGTGGAAGGATAGAGGAAGATGGAGTCAATTTACTAGACTGACTCAGCCACAGGCTGGAAACAGTTGATGATGATGATGAATTTAATAATTAAATACTCAAATATAATATGGTTATCCCTTACTTGCAGCTTCGGGGGTAACTGGTTGAGTCTAGGTGAAGTTTTATCTCTGGGCGACGTTGTGTTCAGACACTTGTGGGTAGGGGTTGGAAAAATGTCGGCGAGAGTGTCCCGGCAATGTGAGTCGTGGTGGAACAGAAGGATGTCCCGGCAATGTGGGTCGTGGTGGAACAGAAGGATGTCCCGGCAACGTGAGTTGAGGTGGGGTGATGGTTCCGGTAATGTGAGTTGAGGTGGGGTGATGGTCCCGGCAACGTGAGTTGAGGTAGGGTGATGGTCCCGGCAACGTGAGTTGAGGTAGGGTGATGGTCCCGGCAACGTGAGTTGAGGTAGGGTGATGGTCCCGGCAACGTGAGTTGAGGTGGGGTGATGGTCCCGGCAACGTGAGTTGAGGTAGGGTGATGGTCCCGGCAACGTGAGTTGAGGTAGGGTGATGGTCCCGGCAACGTGAGTTGAGGTAGGGTGATGGTCCCGGCAATGTGAGTTGAGGTAGGGTGATGGTCCTGGCAACGTGAGTTGAGGTAGGGTGATGGTCCCGGCAACGTGAGTTGAGGTAGGGTGATGGTCCCGGCAATGTGAGTTGAGGTAGGGTGATGGTCCCGGCAACGTGAGTTGAGGTAGGGTGATGGTCCCGGCAACGTGAGTTGAGGTAGGGTGATGGTCCCGGCAACGTGAGTTGAGGTAGGGTGATGGTCCCGGCAATGTGAGTTGAGGTAGGGTGATGGTCCTGGCAACGTGAGTTGAGGTAGGGTGATGGTCCCGGCAACGTGAGTTGAGGTAGGGTGATGGTCCCGGCAATGTGAGTCGCGGTGAGAGGTAAAGGAGCGAGAGGATACTACAATATTGCTCTTTCTGACGTTTGACAATTTATTCTTGCTCCTTTGAGAAGGTGGCAGACCCAGGTTGGGTAGCCACTCACCGACTGACTTTTGACCGAGGAACCACCGTGTTAAATACTCTCCGCTGCTGCCTGGCCTTGTCCAATGGGAGAAAATGGGAGTTTTCATTGGCACGTAGGAGAACGTGGCCGCCAAGCGAGCCAATGGAAAATTGACGCTGAGTCACGGACGGTTCAGAGAACATGAAGTGTGAAGCGGTCCAGGCAGTAGAGAGGGTGGGTGGCGCGGCCTGTGCAAGTGCGGAGGAAAGATACAAGGGCCTACTGAACAGTGAGGCACAACAATATAAATACAACAGTATCTAATTGAATTTTAAGTAAATATATCTACTTAACACTTCCACTGCTGACAGAAAATACATGGCCCATATAATAAATACAGGCCATTTCTAGCATAGTTTGTGATTTTTCTAATAACAAGGTAAATATGATATAATAATGATACCTATATCCTTTTAAAAATCAGATTATACTCTTTAATTTGAAATATGGATGAATGATGTATGATAGCAAAAATAAATTTAATAAAAACAAATTTATATGTCACTTTTAGTAAAAAAT
Organism: Timema podura; assembly: GCA_033556935.1. Lineage (NCBI taxonomy): Eukaryota > Metazoa > Arthropoda > Insecta > Phasmatodea > Timematidae > Timema > Timema podura. The sequence goes on along the minus strand of JAVRXN010000002.1, from coordinate 12,301,754 downwards.
AAAAATTGACCAATAAACATTTTTTGTAATAATCACAGTGTAATTAATAAAGTATGTCAATAAAGGCTAAAGTATATTTTAAACATTACTAAAAATTCAAAGTAGCAAATACAAAATTATATTTACTGATAAAAAAAAATCTTTGAATGAAACAATTCAGACCAGGAAGCAAAACACAAACCAACTTAGCACACATTGTACTGATATCGTGTCTCTTGCCTACTAGCTTTTCATGTTTCTTTTTTCCCTTTGCTGAACACAAGTATAAATGCGTAGAAATAAATAAAATATAATAAAAATATAGAAAAAGCCAGTTTTTTTTTTATAAAATGTCTAAAGAGTAAATGTTATACATAAGTAAATGCATACTCCCACAGAATACATGAAAAAAGCTTAGAACTGCTCAGAAAATTTCATGTAAAAACAGAGTAACCAAAAAATGATATTTATGAAAAATTATAGAAGCGTGAATAAATAAAAATAAGTAATGAGATGATAAAAACAACCATTGCATAATATGTAAAAAAATATAAAACGCAAACAAAAGTCACAGATTAGAACATGAAGTAATCTCAAACAGGTCGCTATAACCTGAATCGATGGATTGATTGTTGAAATCTAAATAATGAATTCATGTGCGATCTAGTGGAAATGTTGGTACTAAATATCCATAGACAATCTCCAAACACAGCTAGAGACGTATTAGAATGTTTGAATACTTTTAAAACACATGACAAAACGGAAGATGTTTTAATACTTTCCCCCGCGTTCCTTGTGAGTTCCACAAAAAGTTTAAATACAGCTCTAGCACAAGAGTGTAAGCGTTCTCTTTGAAATATATGATGTGAAACCACATTTTGGAAAAACCAGTCCAGAATTACAATGTCAGCTGTTTTGACTATAAACTAGAAAGTTAATTGTGGGTGCATAAATTCTTAGGATTAATAACAACCTCCTGCGGCATTCGACTCCTGGCCCTGATTCTGATGGTTGTTAGTTATTAATATTTACAATAAAGGATGGCCTAGCTACTTTTTTTTGAATACAGGATATTCTCTTTAACAAACAACTGTCTCTCACGCGATTCCTGTACGACCTGGAACTCAAGTTAACTTCTCTATTCACTCCACCCACAACTGGTTTCCAGTCTGAATATATTAATTTGCTAAGCAAATACGAGCTAAAAACTCAAATTTTGAACTGAACTCATTGAATCTGAAGTAGGATGTATTTAGATTCTAAATTTTGAATCCTAACTAATATTCGGATTCGAAATTTCTAAGGATCACACAAACAGTTAATGTGAATTGTTGTGTATAGGATTGTGCGGATAGGATTTTTCACTTTGTGCCAAGTTTGAGTGAACACATCGAGTTGCATTTGTTCTTGAAATATTTCAATTAAGTTTCTTTTAATAGATCTATAAATACAAACATTTTTGTTGTTAGAAAAATTTAAATATTGATTATTTGCTATTCCATCCTTAGAATTTAATCAAATTAACTGATTTTTGCGATAAAATTGAAAATTCCACCTCAAATTTTTCAAGTTTTGTGAAAATCTTTTGAGTCTAGTTCTAACAACTTCCATAACGTTTCTGGAACTAGAATCTTCGAGTACCCATACACCCCTAGTTAGTCTTTCTTTACGAACATGATAATTTTTTGGGGCTCATCTTATATTCAGGTGAATATATACATGCAAAAAAATGTTATCTTAATACATTTTTATGTTTTCGTATTTTTAGAACTGGACACGAAAGCCCAGAACCTGTCGATGCTGTCACAGGTGTACAAAAAAGACGCAACCCACCTCAACACCAAGTCCATGTACGTGAAAGCTGCCGCAGGATGTTTCGTCGTCCTGGTCTTCGTCCTCTACTTCTGGGTTCTTTGAATCCTCCCTCTTCTCGATTGATACAAGGGCACGAGATGTTTCGTTGAATCATGACTGACATTACGAGGGATTGGTCCTACTCCCTGTCCCTCAATTGTTTCACTTTTTATCACCCTCCTCCCAATCTTGTAAATAATACTGGAGATGTGTGAATACTTCTCGTAAAATCTCTTTTATAATATATATATTATTATTATAGTTTTGTGTGATGCAACGGTTTGAGGTAGAATGTATGATGTACTTGTGTTTTGGAAGAATATATATTTAAATCTCCCACAACAAGTTTATTATTGCTTTGTAACATAAAAATTACTATACTAGGCAAGTGTGATGCTTCTAAACCTGACTTGGCTAAAAAAAACTAAAAAAACTTCACTTTGTAAAAATTTTCAGCTTTGACAATTTACAAGGCTTCGTCAATGAAAATATTGACAGCTAAAATATTTGATTTAAGGGTCAAATTACTTCCATTTTTTTTACAGGGCGTACCTTGTACCCATTTTCACACATGCAACATAAACAAGGCACATTGAATGTAAGAAGACAAGGAGAGCATGTTATCTGTCACCAGGAGAAACAAGATTAGACTGAAGTTATTTGGTTAAGAGTTGGGGGTACAGTGAGTACATGAGATAGTAGAGAGATGGAAGGAGCAGATAACAGAAAGTGTGCAAGTAAGAGGAAAAGAATGGAAGCAAATAAAGGAGGAGGAATGGTGGAAGGAATAGAGGAAGATGAAGCATTTTATTAAACTGACCCGGTAACAGGCTTGAAACAGTTGATGAATTGTTTTATCCTCAAAAAAATATCAAATTGTGTTATTTATATAACTTTTTGCACTCAAGTAATTAAGAAAATGTTATTGCACAATTGTTTGTAAAATTTTATTCTAATATGATAAATCAAGTTATCATCACAACATGCATTTATATTACTTCTGATTTTCTATATGACTATTAATTTGTAATTTACTTATGTCATTAATTTAGAGGGATGGACAGGAATGACATTTTTATATCGGAACGTGACAGGAAACGAGTCGAAATTTCGGGATCAGGACACGGACAGGAAATTATAAAATTGACACTTTAGAATAAATTTAAATTAAAAATATATATTGATTTTTAAACTAATATAGTAAGACTTGCAAACGCTTAGACATTTCATTCATCATCCTGAACAGCAACCAGCCACTGGCTTGGTCTGTTTGGAACATAGGCCTCTCTGCCGCCTCCTTTCTTCCCCCTTGGTCCTCCCCCACCTCCACCTCCTCCTGGGCATCATCTTCCTCTTCATTCTACTCACAGTGCAACCTCCTTCCTAACCCTAAATAACTCGAAGGTGCAAAATGTAACAACAACAAACTATCAGAGTCGGATGCATGAGTCGAACAGAGTAAAACTGATCTGAGACCAAACGATTGTTACTCAGCGAGTCGCAACCCACCTGGTTGTGGAAATTAAAAAAGGACAAATGCTTTGCTCATCAGTTTGTAGTAGAAATGATGCATTATTATACCTTATGCTGGGATCACAATCAACTTAACAAGGATCTCCTCGTGTGTTTAAATGGAAGCGATCACGATGCAGTTAACTTAACTTAAGAGATGTCCTTGGAGGTCTTTTACTTTAAGTGAACGTTACTTGAAGGGTATCACGTGATCTAGCAAGCCATTAATTATACGAGTGACGTCAACAGGGCTATTTAGTAATTAATTTGTTGGTATTATGACCAAGGTTTACTCTTTAGCTTAAGTTCTAATGATCAGACATTAAAACAAAATAATTAAATTAAAATAGGAAAGCTAAATTTATCAAAAAAGTTTATTAATAGATATTTATTATATCCATTAAAAACTAAACATTCACAGATCATCACTGTACAACTAGTACAAATCACAGATCATACTCGAAAATGAAGATGTTTGGCTCAATTTGTTACGTTAAGTTATGTGAATCGTGATCACACATCTGTTTTTTTTAGGTTAAGTTAACTTTAAGTGAACGTTACATTACGTTGATCGTGATCCCGGCATTAGAATGTTCATAGATAGGAGAAGCCAGGGATACCAAAGTTTAAGTAGAATATTAATGTGATGTTACAATTTAATTTTAAGCATTAGTTATTGTTAAAACAAATAATCATCCAAGAGAGTGATATTTAAATTTAACCCTTTTGCTGCGTATTTAATTTTTACTTCTTACCTTCAGAAATGGTAATTATAGGTCAAAAATTCGAAATCTTAAAATTTGCATGATCATGATTATGATTAAATAATGTGATTTTCAACTAGTAATGCATTTTAAATATTAAATTTAGCACCACATTGTCTATAAATCGCATAATATATATTTTATATCAATAAAATTGTATGTCACATTTTACCCAAATAAAAATTATGAATATGCCAAACCAATATTAAGTCCGAAATAAATTAGTTGCCCAGGGGCCTACAACAATAACAGGTACAAATAAACAAAGAATTAAATCCTACTACTTTGAGAGAAACCCAAGGTTAACACAAACTCAAGATGCACTCCTAACCTTTTTCATAAACCAAACTACAGTAGCCCCATCGCTTCTTTGGTTTTACATGACAGCTAGCAGATGGTATCAGTAGTGCCAACATTGACTGAAAGTAACTTTTGCAAATAATTATTATTTACAAATATGTTGACAAAGTGTCACTATTATTATCACTAAAAATAATATTAATCACTTTTAACAATACTTCCCCAAGGGTTACAGTATAATTTTATTTTACATAATCAAATTTAAGAAGAAAAAAGTCTAGTAAATTCATTCTAGTTTTTCTTTTAACTCTTGAGGCAATTACAGGTTAAATAGAGCGTGAAATTTTACATTTAATGATATTATATTCAGTTAATATTTTTATAACTGGCCTCGCATATCTTTAACATAAATAAATTGTTTGTGATAATAAAGAGGGAAAAACATACTAAAGGTTTGTGAAATAATATAAAGTTTAAATTTGGTAAGCACAAGTATTAAAACTATTCGCCGCCCAACCAGCAACAAGGTCCCCTACGCCACCAACTGGCAGCATAGCTTCTATTCAGTGGCCATATTTGTTTTTAGAATCGAAGGCTACTATTAATGATCTCTTGCATTTAATAATTAATTTGAATTAAACAGCAAAAGCAAATTTCAAAACTATACAAACAACCAAACGGTTATTCTCATAACCAAAATCTAACAATTTTAAATAGACATTATAACAGTGAATTATCGTATAAAATACAGTTAATAAAACCGTGTGCGTGTGTCTACAAGTTGAAGCAAACAAAATATTTTATAATTGAGTATTTAGGCGTGTCTATGCCACCGTTAATAATTTTATTACAAATTTTAATAGTACAGTTTCTTTTTTGAATATTAATTCGTCTTCTTAGTGATCTGTGTGTTCTTTTGTGAATATTAGTTCGGTGTGTGAACGTGCTATCCTTGGAAAATAAACAGTTTTTTAGTGATCTAAGGATAATTATTTATCTAATATAACATTAAAGCGTGTGATAAAAAAATTATACATTATTTGAAAATTTAAGTCTGTGTATCAAGACTATAAAATATATCTTTTAACCCCAAGATTGTGTTGTGTTGCCCCTAGGCTAAACCTCGAGTTTTAGGATTTTTATAATATTCCAAAAAAATCTGTGAAGTGTATTAAAAAATACTAGTGAGTCTTTCTCCAGTGTTGATCAAATAAATACCAGGCTAAGACTTCAAGTTATAAGTTATTGTATTTTTATTAGAGACTTTGCTCTAACTGTTTAAGAGAAGTAAATCTAAAATAGATTTTTGTTGGTTAGGATAGCTTTTGATTTGTCATTGTCATATATTTTATAGGCCTAATCATATTTTCAAGGATATTAATTTTTGTTTGTTAAATTATATAGAGTCATCATAAATAGGCCTACATATCAAAACAATATAATTTAACAGATTGTAAAGGCGAGCATAAGCAAAATGGATGCAAGTGAGACCCACCCACCTATCATCATTAACCTGGCTGAAGATGATTATTATTATTATTAGCACCGCGTCTTACTACCCGTTCAGGTTATACACACTTACGCTAATGTGTAATGGTAGGGTGATTGCGAGATGAAATGGAGGACCTACAGTTTAACATGGGATCCGAACCACGGTGGAGGTCTGGTATTCCTCACATTCACAAGTTGTGATTAATACACGTCTTGTTAGAGGTGAAGGAAGGGTTCGGCAATCAGATAAATCTGTGCCGGGACCGAGGATTGAACCCCAGACCCTTAGTACAGAAGTCCGACACCTTACCCCTAGACCACCAGGTCCAGCCAAACCATAATATTAAATTCCCTTTCTTTTCCAGATTTTACAGAGATAATTACAACTTTTCCAGTCACTATATATTACAAACAAAATAATATTGTTCGACACATACTCATTCTGAAGGCGTTAAAAGTATTTCAGCTAAAGCGATGGACTATTGGGTGGTACAATCTTAGTTAGATTTCATTGAGAACATATTGAGTCGTTAAAATATAGCATTACATCACCATAGTTTAAAATCGTTGTGAGAGACATTCTTTTTAGTTTATTCTTTCTATAACCTGATAAAATTCTCATACATGCCACAGCCATGACTTAACTTTGACTGAAGATGCGCTGTAGAGCAATGGAAGACGACATGAGACACACATGTTGACCTTGAGAATTGAGATTTGAATCCTCAACTGGGACAACTATGTTGAAAGAGATTCGTGGTGTGTATTAATCAGGAGAAAAATGTTATTTTGACTACTGTAAATAGAAGTTGTACACTTTTTTATTAGTGATTATATTGTGAAAATTCCCCAAATTTGTTAAGGTTATTAGACTTTTTTCTGTTTTCCAAGTCGCTGGACACCCTGATTAAAACCACTTTTTTTTTTAATTCCATTTGAAATAGTTTCACTTAAAAATCAAACATTTTTAAGGATTCAAAGATTCTAGGGTGTGCAAAGCTTCGAAAAAAAATTCTGGCTTCGAGGCTTCATCAATAAAAATATTGATAGCTAAACTACTCACTTTATGTTCAAATTTAGCCATTCTGAGCTTTTCCATACATTACAAATTAATATTCATATAGAAAAAAAAAAGATTTAATTGTAAGTTGTAATAATAACTTGATTTGACAGAGTAACACAAAATATTACAAACAATTATACAATAAACATTTTCCAAGTAATTTTAGTGCATGAAGTAATATAAATAACCAAAATATAATATTTTTTCAAGCATAAAACTACTAAAAGAAAATATTTGAACTTCGATTCGGCTTCAAGACTATTTCATGTATTAGATTCAAGTTCGCTTTAATTGAAAAAGTTGAAAGATTTGAAAGAAAATTTAAGATTCAAATTCAACATAGTATTCAATCTATTTCTGATGTTGTTTTATCAACACATGGTAGGGAGGAATGTCTAGCTTGGGCGTCTTTAACATTTTGCTCAGCATCAGAACTATCAGAATTGTCCGGGTGATTAAATAAGAAATTATTTGTCTTGTTCATTCCTCTATTGGCAACACCGTTCATATTTGTTCTGGTGAAACCACTGTGTCCGGTTCTGTTAAATTTGTTGGGAAAGTTTCTGGATGTTTCATCATATTCTTCAAATTCTTCGTCTGAAAAATAATAACAAAAGTTGTGTAGTGTAATTAGCTATGATGGTTATGTGATAATAATAATGTGAACGAAATTACATTATTTTATATCTAATTCATGCACATCATCATCATCAACTGTTTTCGGGTCAGCTTAGTAAAATGCTCACATCTGCCTCCATTCTTCCACCATTCTTCTCCTTTCACGTGCACACTTTCTGTTATCTGCTCTGCCCACCTCTTTCTTGGCCTCCCTTGTGGTCTTTTCCCTACATAGTTCAACTCCATCATTATCTTTGGTATTATTTCCTTTTCCATCCTCATTATATGACCATATCGTCTAAGTCTTACTTAATCTTATCCTTCAGACATTTTTAACTCTCTTACCTGAATCTAAAGTTTCAAACAAATGTTTATGATGTTTAAGAACAACGTAAACAGTCGGGAATTCGATGACACACTTCCGGCAAGGTTTTCTTTCAGGCTGAGCGCTGGATCCATCTCGTAGTACCACACACCTGCCTTGGGAACCTTCTCAGCCTTGAGCATCAGATGTACCCCGCTGAGACCTGCTGACTGGTAGAACTGGAGGTGCTCTCGTAGAGACAGGTCACATACCGCGGGTCCAGGTACTTGTTGATGTGACTGCCAAATACGTACGTTCTCGCCAAGCCTTGACAAGAATACAAGTTTTAGATTGAGTGCTGGAGATCAAAGATGGAACCTCCAAATCCTCAAACCTTTAGGATGCTCGAAACATTTTATTTTAAAATTTTAGATAAAATCGTTTTTAGTACTTTTATACTGTGGTGATTATTAGCGATTATGGTTTAGTTATTGATTATACTATTTTGAATAAATATTTGACATTTGAAGCATCACGCTATTAGTAACTGTGATTGGTGTTCGAGCCCTGTTGGATGTACTGAGCGTGGTTTTTTCTAAATGGTTTTACACTCTCCCTCCTTGCAAATGTGAGTACACTTACTCTATATTCAACCTTAGGCATCCCTAACACAGCGTAATTAGTACATGTTATGTGTTTGATCCAAACATGTAGTGGGACGCGGTGCTATATTTAAAATAAAGTTCATTCTTCCCCTCTTATGCGCACATTTGTTCTCTCACCTTTCATCAACGCACTTGCTGTTCTCTCACCTTTCATCAACACACTTGCTGTTCTCTCACCTTTCATCAACACACTTGATGTTATCTCACCTTTCATCAAACACTTGCTGTTATCTCACCTTCATCAACACATTGATGTTCTCTCACCTTCATCAAACACTTGCTGTTCTCACCTTTCATCAACACACTTGCTGTTCTCTCACCTTTCATCAACAACTTGCTGTTCTCTCACCTTTCATCAACACATTGCTGTTCTTCACCTTTCATCAACAACTTGATGTTTCTCACCTTTCATCAACCCTTGCTGTTATCTACCTTTCATAACACATTGATGTTCTTCACTTTCATCAACACACTGCTGTTCTCACTTTCATAACACTTGCTGTTCTTCACCTTTCATCAACACACTTGCTGTTCTCTCACTTTCATCAACACACTTGCTGTTCTCTCACCTTCATCAACACACTTGCTGTACTCTCACCTTTCATCAACACACTTGCTGTTCTCTCACCTTTCATCAAACACACTTGCTGTTCTCACACCTTTCATCAACATACTTGCTGTTCTCTCACCTTTCATAAAACACTTGCTGTTCTTCACCTTTCATCAACCTACTTGCGTTCTCTCCCATTTCATCAACCTACTTGCTGTTCTCTCACCTTTCATCAACCTACTTGCTGTTCTCTCACCTTTCATCAACCTACTTGCTGTTCTCTCACCTTTCATCAACAACTTGCTGTTCTCTCACCTTTCATCAACACACTTGCTGTTCTCTCACCTTTCATCAACCTACTTGCTGTTCTCTCACCTTTCATCAACATACTTGCTGTTCTCTCACCTTTCATCAACACACTTGCTGTTCTCTCACCTTTCATCAACACACTTGATGTTGTTTCCTTGTGGGAAGATCCACTCCACCCTCCACCAGATGATGTTAGTCTTCCAGTCCAAGTATGTGGTGTTGTCCTTGTGTCGGGAGAAATTCCTGGGCAGGAAGTGCCAGCGAATGTTCCTGGATGAGGCAGCTCCCTTCAGTTTGAACAAATGCTGCAGAACAGGTCCACATATTAGCTCGACACTAGCGAGGATCCTGACACTCTGTCATCCATAATGAGAGTCCTTACATAACTCCTAAGTAGAAACAAAACTCTCAACTTACGTGAGGTATATCTTTTTCATGTCTGCAGTGTCCTTTCAATGGATCCCTCGAATACTTTTCAACGTTTCGGGTCATTTCTTCTAAAAGCATGTAGTCTGAAAAGTTGAGCACAAAATATCACAGCGTAAACAAAATAAACTTAAGAAACATTTTTGAGTTTAGAGCGTTAATTTTTCCAGTTCCACGTCTTACTAATCGTTCAGATAATAAGCATATGTACCGATTATGCTAATATGATGGGTTTGGGAAGGTTTAATTTAAAAGAACTGTAAATGCATTTGCTAGGAGGGAGAGAGTGAAACAATTTAGAAAAAGTTCCCCTCAGTACAACCGACAATGATTCGAACTACATTTTCCCTGTAATTGGATGTTGTGAGAGTGACACCTTAAACTATGCGACCACTGAAGTGGATCCCATAAAGTTTAGTCTTGTTATTTATTTCTTGTGTGCCTTGTGTAACTCCTATAAAGGAGTAATTCCTCCAATTTCAATCTCAACAAATTCTAATTACACATTTCACCAAACATGAATGTCTTGCTTGGCTGACATTTGAAATTTGTGTCATATTTGCGATGACCTGTGCAACCTATTGGATGGTTTACAATGTTTTATTAAGAGGTGTTAATGGTTAGTCATAACATTATGAAACAAATTCGTTCCTAAGTTATCGTCCAAACTTTTTGGGGTTTGTCTTCTAACCTTCCTTATTACAAGGTTGTGATCTTTGATAGATGTGTACATATCATAAATCCAGCATTATTTTTAATAATTAATTTCCCTATAAATTAATTATTTTTAATAATTAATTTCCCTATAAATTACTATTGCTTCACCTACCACTTTGGAGATCCATATTAGTGAATTTAGAAAGTTGCTTGAAATCAACTTTGTCTCTCACACCGGAGCAACTAAGTTCCTTTTTGTGAATATTCGCACATGCAATGCAGCATGTTTTAACCTCACACTTGGGGCAAGTGTACTTGGCATCTTTACAAGCACAAACTTCACACTTGCCTAGCCTGTAAAACAACATACACAATAATTATCACATGTATATGTGTAGTCGAAAGATATAATTAACACATAGACACAGTTCACTAAAAAAACTATTTAATTATTACTTACCTACCGCAGAGTGCAGCCATTTATTAATTCAAATTCAAAGCGTGCGACCATGGACAGTTATCTCTATAGAGTTAAGGGGAAACCGTGCTAACTTCTCTGCCAAACGCATTAGCGCTACTGTCGAAGAAATTAGAAATACAAAGTGGTTTAATTTTTGATATTTAAAATTTCAATTCATTTGCAGTCGCCATTTTTTCTATAAGTTGCTTTAAAACCGTGAAAATTGGAATTTAAAATATACCACTATTACTTTTATGAGTTTGTTTTAATTAATATTATGTTTGAAATGGTTAATTAAGCTAAAGTAATGATATATACAAAATATAACTTTACAAATGTACATGGTACAGTTTTGCACTTTAGTACTTATTACAGTTTTACTAATCTGATAGCATTAGTTCATCTGACAACCACCTAGCGCTCAAATTCCTGTTCTAGTCATACTACAGAGAGTTACCATTTTATACCTTACAATGTCCATGAATCTAACATTAAAACAACATTGGAAGGCTGTATTTAGTGCTTACCGTTAAGCTCCTAATATAAATGGATAGACCTGTGGTTGAAATTTTTAAGTTGTCATCTGCATACCATTGTGCAAGAGAGAAAAACTTTCGGGTATTTCTTTATCTCCTACACCCATACGAGGCAAAGTGGCATTTTGACATCGTTCATTAATTTGATTGAATATATGAAATACATCAATGTCTGATTAGTAAAATGAAATAAATTAGTTAGGAAAAGCTTTGAAGAGAATAAAAAAGTTGAAACTGTTGAGATTTTTATTTAAATAAGTTGATGTAGGCTAATATATACGATGCTTTTGAAGGAAGTTTGTTTGTAAGGCTTTATCTCGTACTAGAAGAATAACCTATAGTCGTATTTAGGTAAGATAAGAGAGCTTCAAGAAGGGAATTTCTATATTTATTCTAAATGGCCATTTATCCTACCAAAATACTAATATAGGATAGTATTTTGGTACGGAATAAATCCTTACAGATTGGGATTCTTACTAAAATCATGGTTTAGTAGATACCGTAATTCGTACAAGACTATAACCTAAATTATCAGTTGAGCGTAAGACTTCCACACAAAGTATGTCATTCAAACAGATTCATACGGTTTTTAGCCAACGCGTTTCATTATAGGTATCGAACTTTTAACATAATATGGTTTATGAAGGTAATATACCAAATATGAACCAACTTTTTTAAAAAAGGTAATTTAATAATACTTTCTACAACCTATAACCTAAGCGGTCGTAATGTAATTAAGTTTTAAGATACCTTATCCATTATTTATCGAACTTTCAATATAATATGGTTTCTGAAACCAAAATTCAAGCTAATAGCCAACTTTAAATATAAGTGAAGTCTTGGTAGACTGTAAACAACATGGATGATAACTACATATTTAAATATATTAAATATTTTATTCGTATTTGTACAGTATTACCTGTAAAACTGAATTGTATATCCTTTAATGTAAATGATTATTCAGGCAAATGTGGTATGATACTTCACTATTTTCAAACAATAACACTTTCATTTATCAGAGACACGTTTTCGCAAAAGAACATTGAAAGAAACCATTAAATCTTCCCCCACCCCCTCAATGAAGCAGACGATAAACTTGACCCTCACGTTTTGGTCTTTGGCAATGCGTATGTATGTTCATCCCGTATAATCTAGAGATCACTGCTCAAGTTAAAAATCACTGCTCTACCGGTATACCAAGACATAACCAAGTCAAACCTTTAAACTTGCCTATATGTATGATCTATGGATTCTGCGCCATACAATTTGCAATGTTAGATTGTAGAACAAAGTCTGAACAAAATGGCTGCAAATAGTGGTGGTGTAGAATGGGCTTCAATAGTAAAACCTATTTTAGCTGCATCTTATGGATCATTTAATAAGAATGATATTCTTGAATTAGCTAAAGCTATAATAAGGAGGTAACTATAATATTATTGCTTAAATTGTAGAGCATTCTTTCCCATTTAGGCCTATTAATAAATTTATCATCTATCATTGATTTAGCCTAAATATTTTACAAAATATTGCAGTGATCTTTCTCTTAAAGATAATTAAGCTCTTTTGGGGTCTCTATTATTTTAAATGGCGTACAAATGAGTTAATTTGGTTATTTCACAATGTTATGCAATATTTTGACCAGGAAGACCATTTTAGATAGGGCTGATCATATTGTCAAATAGGAATTGGTCAGCCAGATTTAATTCTTCTCTACACCTCACACACCTGCTTTATTGTAACAAGAAAGATAAAATATTGAATTTGAGTCCAGGTACAACATTTCAACTAGCCTTCTTTGTGCTCGGAAATTAATACACCTGTTTTGACAACAGTAGTTTTGAAAACACAGTCCACTAGTCACGCGTTATCAAACTTTATATTCCTAAGTTATTTTAAACCTATTTTTTTAGATGATCATACAGGTGATATCACACTTGACTCATGCCACTTTAGGCTCTTTTACATTATGATGGCACAATGTATAAATATTTTATTCACTTTACTATAGGCTACACACAAAAAGTAGGTAGAATCAAATGACACCAAGGTTTATAAATTTTTAGCATTTAATAAAAACTAAATCCAAACAAAACTCTACTACAAATTACCCAAATCACTTTTGACATGTAGGGCTTAAATTTATGATATGTGACTTCCCATGATGCTTTGTCTGAACTTATGATGCTGGGCACAATAAAGATGACTATGTGTAACTTTCCCATAATGCTTTGCACTACACCTATGACCCATCGCACTAAAACTGATGAGATTATTGTATGATTTATTCCATCCACGTTTGTCAGCCTGGATATTAAATAGTTTATTCTATCTAAAATTATAGGGCTAAATTAAATTAATGAATATAAAGTTGTATTATGCAATGTTGTCATCAGATGTGTAATACCTCGTAATTTAGGGGAGTGGAATATTTTCTTATTTACTTTTATTAAAAAAAGTTTTGTTTGTTCACTTTGATTCTACATGTTTTTATGTTTGAAAAAATGTCTGGCGTTTTAGTAAATTTTAAGGAAAAAATTAAACTTAAAATGCCAAAACATTAGCTTAGATTTGGCATATAACAAACATCTTATCTCTGAAAGAATCCACACTCGCATCCCATCCACGGTAGGAGAGTTGACAACTAGCAGAAGGTTTGTTATGGAAAACATCGGCTGAAAGTCCCTAATAAATAGGCCTATCTACCTGAATTATAATTGATTATTAAAATAAAATTAGACTTAAAAGTTAGCCTAGTAGACCTAGTACTATCTCATTCTATGATTTAAATTCTATATTTTAAGAACAAATCAACTATCATAATTAATTTAGTAAATAAAGAGCTAGGTTTAACTGGATAGAACTAGCTCAAGATAGACAACGTGTCTACTGGGTTACAAAAGTCACGAAAATTATACTAATTGTAGAAAAGGTCACGAAAGTCCTTAAAAAGCAACAGATTTTCAATAGTTTGGTCATAAAGTCAAGGAACACGTTGAATGTTGAACCACTCACTACCCATAATGCCATGCGCTAGCCGCAAACTGCCGATTGTTTTTACCTTGATACCAACCAAGGACAAAGTTAACATTTGCCATATAGTTAGAGTTAAATGTTTTGTGGGAGTGCATTATGTCTATATATGCATTATATGATGTTCAACCGTTTACAGAAGGAATTTTTTGGTCAAAAAAAGTCACCAAAAAGTCACTAATTTTTGTTTCTCCAACTCAATAAACCCCTGACAACATACAGTGTAATGAGGTGGACTGGATAGAACTAACTCAAGATAAGGATAAGGTGTAATGAGGTTGGACTGCATAGAACTAGCTCAAGATAAGAATAAGGTGTAATGAGGTTGACTGCATAGAACTAGCTCAAGATAGGAATAGGAGGTGTACTTTAAAAATGTTGCAGTGAACTTTGATTTCATATGCCATAGAAATGCCATAAATCCTCAACTCAGAAAATTACGTATTGTCATTTGGACGGTCATAAGCTTCTTTCTAAGGTTATATTCAATTTAGTTGATAAACCATCTTGCTTATACACTTGTTTTTCAGCGAGAATGAACTTTCCAACCATGAAGCAGAGTATGAAACCTTCTACACGGCATTTGCGGCTCTGGCTGCAGACTACATCAGCTCGAGTGCTAGTTCATGTAAGTATGGACTAACGCAACCTTGCAGACAGGGTACTTACTGTAAGAGCTGCAGACAACCATCTATTAGATTAAATAACAATAATAGGCTCTAACTTTAATGTTGCTTTCAAAAAGTAGGCTCCTCGATTGACACCTAAGAGACACGGTTGAGATGCTCCTCTTACAACCAGCAATGAAATGTTTCACTGGCCAAATGCTCTTAAGGCAATGGTTTCCAACCTTTTACAATTTTTGTATCTTGAGACCTTGATAACCCAAGAAAATTAAAAAAAAAATTTAAATTATTTTTTTCCCTGCATTACTAACTCATCCATGCTGTCTCCACTTAATTATCCTTGTTGATTACATATAATTTAGAGGAAATTCACTGTTGATTGTCTGGAGGAAGAGTGGGAAACTGTTTAGGAAAAATTACCCCTAGTACACTTGGGCAAGAATTTAAAATCTTGTCCTCTACTTCAGCGACAATCCAAACTAGACTAGCGTGATGTCAAATCTACATGCCTACCCATGCTTATTTAAGTATTATACAAACACGACCAAGATATTTAAAAAAAGAATCAACTAGCCCAGTGGGCATTTTGTAAGTTATGTTAGCAGCGCCACTCGCCCAAAAAAAAGACTGCAATAGTAAATATGGTCAGTAAGAATACTTTCAGAGATGGACAAACTCTAGCCTCATCATCATTATTAACTGACTCAGACCTGCGGCTGGATCAGTTTACTATTATTATTATTATTATTATTATTATTAGCACCGCGTCTTACTACCCGTCCGGCTTATACGCACTTACGCTAATGTGCAATGGTAGGGTGATTGTTAGATGAAATGGAGGACCTACAGTTTAACGTGGAATCCGAACCACAGTGGAGGCCTGGAATTCCTCACATTCACAATTGTGATTAATACACGTCTTGTTAGAGGTGAAGGAAGGGTTTGGCAATCAGATAAATCTGTGCCGGGACCGAGGATTGAACCCTGGACCCCCAGTACAGAAGTCTGACACCTTACCCCTAGACCACCAGGTCACCAACATCAGTTTACTAAAATGCCTCTGTATCCCCCTGTCCATCCACCATTTTTCTTCTTATAGTTGCTTCCATTCTTATCCTTACACTTGGTGATCTGCGCCTTCCATCTCTCCACTATCTTACATACTCCCTGTACCTCCACTCTTTCTCTAATAACTTCATTACTAATCTTGTTTCTC
Source organism: Timema podura (assembly GCA_033556935.1). Classification (NCBI taxonomy): domain Eukaryota; kingdom Metazoa; phylum Arthropoda; class Insecta; order Phasmatodea; family Timematidae; genus Timema; species Timema podura. The sequence continues at coordinate 12,285,394 of JAVRXN010000002.1, read as the reverse complement.
CTGGTGACAGCTAATATGCTCCTCACAAACTTCATTCCCATGTCCCACATTTTCCTAGTCTCTTACATACATTATTCATGTTTCTGCTGTATATGTGACTTAGAGCACAAAGTATTGTAACCCCCTAGTTGGAAACCAAGTTGGGTGGTTTTCCCTAATTATTTTTCCACACGCTCCACACAAATGCGGGTACACTTCCTATGAATTAGTTTATATGCATATAACCTGAAAAGGAAACAGGACACACAGAAGTAGCAAAAATACTATCAATGTCATATATCGAGCACTACTTCAAACAAAATAGGTGCCGTCCCTAGCAAGCTGATGGGACAGCCGATTATGGTATCACCGCCATTTTGTTTCTTTCTATCTTGAGCTCATTCTTTTTTATCAAAAGGTTTTCTTTTCATAAACTGAACCTGTTTAGCACCAATTAGTCTTTGAAACAAACATATGTAAAAAATGACTGTATTCAACCATTATTCGACCTTGCCGTTTTAAACTTGCATGGAGACCATTGGAACACATTAACTGTGTAAGTTGATGTCTTTGCTGTAGCTTAAAAGGACCCCTAGACACAAGAATCCTAACCCGGGATTCCAGTATTTGTGGAAGGGGGGGAGGAGGGATTACAAATTCTTGTTGACTCCTTAGTTCAGTTGGTAGCATGTTTTCCTATCAATCTAAGGGTCATGGGTTCGATTGCTGGCATGGCAGAAAAAAATGTATCATTGGTGAAATGTGAGTTTCCATTCACAACGTAGTTAACTGTTGTGTGGCTAGGTGTTGTGTCTGGTATGGATTTAAGTTAGTTTGTAAGTTGTGTGTGTTGATATAATCACTCAGAAAGTACATTTTAAATACCACAAATAAATTTTTTTTTTGTTAAAATCTGTCATTTGTACACCAATGATAACTGCCACCAATCCTAAATAAGCTTGTTTGGTTGCGTAGTGTGCAAGGGGCAGGTGGGTCTGGTCTGCCAGGCGTGTCGCGTCCTCCTGCAGTACCTGCTGTCTCGACTACAAGCGCAGAGCATCGGAGAGACGGTGGCGACGACTCTGTCGGCCAAACAGTTGCTGCAGCCCATCCGGGCGCTGTGTTGCGGCGAGGGTATGCTGCCCCGAGCGGACCAGATCTCCCTCACTACCACGATGAAGAACGCCAAACTGCCCGCTCACATAAAGACCAGCACACCTGGTCAGTTTACACTCAAACATGTGTACATTTTCATTGACGTATAAGGTGGTATGAAAAGACGATGCTGAGCTCACATAATTTAAGGATGATTGTGAATAGAGTTGGGTCAAATTCACTGTTTTACGACCCAAATCTCTAATTCACCTTCGAATTTGAATCTTGGGGAAAAATAATGAACATATGAAGAAATATATATTAGAATAATAGAAAATACAAATAAGAACTAAATGTTAACTTTTTTTCTTATAATCCATTCATATAACATCATACATTCAGTTAAGTGTTAAATTACTGGTCTGGGGTCTGGTTGTAAAGTTATTACTATAATTATAATTTGTCTCAACCAATGAGCAGTATTAGAGTTATACAATAAATTTCACTTGAAAGATTAATTTTTTTCTTAAAATCAAGTCTCGAATCCAAAATTTTCTTGAATCTTTAAGGATTGGAAAGCTTTTAGGGTCCCATCCTTAGTTATGGATGTAAACCATATCAATTATATTGTAAATTTGGAGAATAATACCTGAACACAGGGTATCGAATCAGGGACTTGCTGTCTAATGCTCCACCAGTGAGATTAATTAGGAGTCATCTTGTGCTCAGGGTTATTTTAACTCATGTTTAAGGAGAGTCTGTGATGGATGTATATATTTGTCAACTATCAAACATAGATCAAACACTAAAGCCACCGTTAACGCGGGAGCTGCACACGTCAATCACAGACAGACAGACAGACTTTGTGAACTTGTATTTATTGATGAGTGTTATCCTCAGGCGAGAAGGACGCAGCTAACAAAGAAGCAAAGCGGTCAGAGTCGACCTTTCGACCTCGATCCTAGAACAGATGACGACACCCTTACATGACTTTGTCCATCCCAGAGCCACGATCCCGACACGGTCGAGACCTCTGCGGCAAAGAACGCAGAGTCAAACAACTTGAACACAGGAACAGACTCGGGCCAAGACACCAAGGTATCATTGTTTGTACCGTATTTTATCTGACTCTAAGACGAGTTTTTCTCCCAAATTTGTAGCTTCCAAGCTAAGGTTCTTAAAATCGCAGACTAAGGATTGGGTTTGGCCTACATCAAAAGGTAACATTTTACATCTTTATTTAATATTAATTTAATAGTGTAGTCTGCCTTTTTTAGAGATTTTATCCACTTTCACGGATTTTAAAGGTATAAACAGATCACAGGATATTTGGTTATTTTCACAGATTTTAAGGCTATTTTTTGGTTATTTTAAAAATAACTATCTAGTTGTGCCCGATATGATATTCAATAACCAATATCGACTAGTATGCAATAATTGATATATATAATAGTAATCTCGATACCTACCATTTTATATTCAAACGGTTAACTTCTCAAATGGGTTGGGGCTATGATGGGCATAATCGAATTGAATTTTATTTTGTTGTGCTGTTTTTGATTACTTTTTCAATTACTTCACTATGATATTAAAAATTCAGCCATTCACAATCGAAATAGATTTAAAAACAAGTAATGAATCATCAAATTGTATGATTTAAGTCTTTAAAACTTTGCCTACATAGCTAGCTGTCAAGTAATTTGTGATGAGAAACTCTAATCAATTTAAAAAAACAATTGATCATACATAGAGTTTACAAGACAATTTTAGCGATACCAACTTGAGTTTTAATTGTGAAACTCCACAAAATATCTTAATTTTGAATAATATCGAGTAAATTAATTATCTTGTTGATTTGATGTTTATGGATCATCGGTTTTAAATAAGAATAAAGATGCTTGTTTAACTATCACAAGTTTTTTACGCTTGGCTGTCATGGCGGCTGACTTATACGGTAATTCATAGAGCAGCGACAATGGTTTTTTTATACGTGTTTTATAATTTTTACTGTACAATCATTGTGAAAAAATGTTTTGGATTGTCACGTAGCTATTATAATATATTTGTCATAATAAAAATTAACTTCTCATTGTTTTTATGACACTTTTTCAAAGTTAACATTTTTATGTAAAAGAATATTTGCGACAAAAAATAAATTCCTTGGCTAATTCTGCAAAGCTAATTAGATTTTAAGTCATATAGTGTTTTGTTTTGTAAATAAAACACCATTTGTTAACATTACAAAATAAGTCTACCATGATTTTTTTTATTTTTTTATTTATGATAAAATAAATAGCACTTTAAAAATCTATCTGGAATCACTGAAAAACTGGGGGTCGTCTTGGATTCGGGTAGATACGGTATTATGCGGCACTTGGTTTTATTCCCTTGCTGGACGATAGAAATACAGGGCTGCCATGCAGAACCGAGAAAACACAGGGGAAAATATAGGATAAATACTAAAATATTTGTTAATTTGGGACATTGGACTTTAAAGCTTAAAATAGTAGGTGCTCGTTTTGGTGGCCTCATGATTAAGCTACTCTCGCAATAGACTAGACTGCCAATGACTGAAAGATTGTGGTTCAATCCTGGTCAGGTATACTGAGGGTGGTTTTCCTAAATGGTTTATCATACTTCCTCCACACAAATACAATTACATTTCTTCTAAATTATAGTATCCTCTTCCTAAACTTGTGTAAAGACTGGTCGAGTGGTAAGATATGTCGCACAAACACATCAACTATTGAAGTAATGATTCTCTCCTCTACAGAACTTATTCTTGTTTCCAGAACCTGTTTATCCAGAAGAATGTGTCGAGTCTCCAAGCGCTGAAGGCGGGGGATGTGTTGATCGACATGTGTCTCAATCTACCACACCTGAACCGATACATACACAAGTACAAGGACGCTGTCGCCAAGAAAGGCTTCAGTCTTCCGTCCTCCCACTCGGAGGCCACTTTGGTCAGGCACAGGTGAGTTGGCTGGCCTGTGATGGACCCACAAATGTGTGTTTGAGAAACAATTTACATTAGGGAGGTGGGAAGCCCATTATTTCGATTCAAAACTAAGTATAGTCAAATAATATGTAGGGGTTTGCGAAGCTTCGAAACTTTGACTTGGCTTTGAAACAAATATCAACTTCTACTTAAAATTCTGTCTTTGACAAATATGAGTATTAGTCATTTATTGACATTTTGAGCTGCTACAAAACAATATTCATAATCATAATCAACTGTTTCCAGCCTATGGCCGGGTCAGTTGGTTGTTAAAATAACATAATTTATCAGAATAAAACAATATATAACAAAAAATTGTGCAATAAAACATTTTCAAAGTAATTTTAGTGCAAAAATATATATAAATAACCAGAATATAATATTTTTTCAAGCATAAAACATCTAACAAAAAATATTCAAACTTCGATTTGGCTCCGAGAATATTTCTTATATTCAATTCGAGTTTTCTGCCTTCGAATTGAAAAAGGGGACTTCACACATCCCTATAAGTATGAAATATTCCTGGATCTGAATCGAAGCTCAAATTATTTTGTTAAAAAAAGCTTCTTACTTGATTGTATTTATCCATGCAAAGTTGAGGCTGACAAAGTTTTCGAAGTTTCATCTAAATAATAATATGTACTTTTGTGCTTATTCCAGTCTGCAAGCTCTGGTGAACGACACAAGCCTGACGTGGAGCGCTCTGTCTTTACCGGTGCTCGAACCCCTGACCCCAGACAAGTTGGAGAAGCTGTGTGTCCTGACCATGTCATGTCTATACTGTGCTGTATCCAACGCTACGGCCAGTAGCTTGCTTGGTATCTCCTCCGCAGTCTCCCCCAAGTGCACCGGGACCAACCCAGGTACTAACCGTTATATTTCATCCTTAGTGAAGCCGAGATTATAATTACCAATTAGACGTGACATGTCCTTTTTTACAATTCAAAGCAAAGTTGAATCAAAGAATATGAAATATTCCCATAGCTGAATCAAAGTTTTAATAAAAAGGTTAAAAAAAACTTTCACATAACTAGTAAATGCCTCTATTTCCCACCATCCCTACGCCATTCTTCCTCTTTTAATTGCTTCCATGCTTATCCTCTCACTTGCGCACTTTTTGTTACATGCTTTCATCTCTTGTCCTCCCTTACAGTCTTTTGCCTACATATCTCATTTCCATAATTTTCTTTGGCATCCTCTCTTTCTCCATCCTCATTACATGTCCATACCATCTCTGTTTTGCTTCCTCTACTATCTCATGTAAGGTGACCTGGTGGTCTATGGGTAAGGTGTCAGACTTCTGTGCTGGAGTTCCGGGGTTTAAACCTCGGTCCCGGCACAGATTTATCTGATTGCCAAACCCTTCCTTCACCTCTGACAAGACGTGTATTAATCACAACTTGTGGATGTGAGGAATGCCAGGCCTTCACTGTGGTTCGGATTCCACGTTCAACTGTAGGTCCTCCATTTTATCTCACAATCACCCTAACATTGCACATCGGTGTAAGTGCGTGTAACCCAAAGGGTAGTAAGACGCGGTGCTAATAATAATAATTTCTCATGTACTCAAACATCCTCATTTAATGCCCATACCATCTCAGTCTTGCTTCCTCTACTATATCATGTACTTCTATACCCCCATTATTTCCCAGATAACTTTATTCCTAATCTTGTTTCTCTTCATGACAGCTAACATTCTTCTTTTATTTTACCATTAACTTTAAATTGTTATATCAAGTGAAATACTTCATGATGATTGTACTCAAGATACTTTTTGGAGATCTTTTTCAAATCTTGAATTGCTCGAATACTATGGATTAGAGCGTTTCATCTCTAAAATGAATTTATCTAATAGATTTCTAGCATAAATTAACTAAGAGAGTTGACAGTTAAATATTTAAGAACCCACAATTTTCACTTCGTGGCTGTCACTGTCAACTTTTCACTCTACACGTTTGTTAAGTTTGAGTTGCTAGAAGCTGTAGCTGTCATTTATCCTTTGTCTAGGCAACAGCTCAGCCAAGGGAGTTGACGATGACGGAGGGTCTGACAACCACGCCATAACTGTGGTGGAGAAGGCTCTTGAGATATTTACCCTGGTCTCTGGTATCATCAAGTCCTCAACAAGGACCGGTGGTCAGGTGGGTACTAGATCTGTTCAAGGTCAACAACTCGGTGATCCATGCGGGTGTTAGTTACACAATCTACACTTTTTTTTTTCACTTTATCAAACATGTAAAAGCTATTTTTTGAATACTCAAGTTATACTTAAAACTTTAGGCATTTTTAATTTTCATTCACCTATTATTTTATTAAAATAATTTTTCATATAACAACACTTAATCACTACTCTCAAAACTAACATCACTTGATAGTGACGCAAGGTGGAAGACCAAAACCAAGAAGATAAAAATATCTCAATCTAGCTCAACTATGGTGTCATTTTCTTCTTCTTTAAATATTTGGACGCAACATGGCTGTGAAAGTAGCCAGTTCAAACACTTCTCTTGCTAATAATCTTTGGTTTAGTTAAATCAATTTTGTTTGAGAAATTATTTTTTATTAGCACAGTTGGTACTGTTTATTTTTTAGCCAATTTCAGGATGAAGGCAAACAATGACGATGTAGTTATTGTTAATTTACATTTAAATCATTAAAATTTACCATAATTCACATTTAAAAGGTAAAATAATCAAATTCGCAAAAAGATTTTATTTTATTTCGTGAATGTATTATTACTTAAAAGATGCTGCAATGGTCATTAAATATGTTTTGATAGTAATTTTAACGTGCTGAATAAAAGTTGTTAAAATCATGTCTCGCGAAATTTCGGTGTCTCTAGCCTTAGGTCCATGTTCTGCCGCTAGCAGAGTAGTACATCCCTGTGGTGTGTGTTGCGTTTATAGGAACTGCAGAACCACCTGCTGATGGGGTCATGGGTGCTGATCACAGGGCTACAGACCCAGTTGTCTGCCTCCAGTTTCCTGCCTGCTGACAAGGGGAAGGAGGAGAAGGGCAAATCCCCCAGTAAAATGAGAGAAGGCTCCTCGCGGATCAATCTCATGAAAGTGTGAGTAGACCTGTGTTAAACATTAAAATATTGGCACCACAAGAGCTGGCTTGTAATTAAGAATGTCACCCCCTTCGGTGGCCGACCGGTCTATAGCGTCATGCCCGCAATAGATGGGGATATTAGGGTGGGTTGAATCCTGATCTGGTGTACTGAGGGTGGTTTTTCTTAAATTGATTTACACTCTCTCTCCAAGCAAATACTATTTGGATGAAATATTGCAGAAGTAACACTAGTGTCAGCAGGCATGTGTTAAAGTCCACTTTTTCAATTCAAAGCAAACTCTAATCGAATATATGAAACAGTTCTGAAGCTGAATTGAAGTGGGAAGATTTTTGGTAGTTGTTTTATACTTGAAAATATATATTATTTTAGTTATTTATATAACTTTACACACTAAAATTACTTGGAAAATGTTTTATCGCATATTTGTCTCTAATATGTAGTTTACTCACTAAATAATTTTATAATTATGGAAATTGATAAAAAATTATGAAAAAATAAAAACTTAAGTGTAAATTTAATGAAGAAAGCACACCTAGGCTTCACCTTTCATTTATATTTAATTGTATCGCGTTGCTTTCTTTAAATTGCTATATTGCTAACAAGATTAACATATTTATGTTAAACTGAAAAATTAATTTTCTATCACAATATGTAACTACATTATTTTAGATTTTGATCATAATGAACATTCATTTGTGATGTACATAACATCACAGAATGACAGAAACTTAACATAAATGTGCATTTTTTACTTGCAAAGCTTCGTAATTGTCGAACCTGGAATCTTACTTTCAAATCCAAGTCGTGGCTGACAAATTTTGAAACCAGGTCAAAGCTTTACACACCCCTATTTGTTGACTGTCACGTTCATCAAAACATTTTGAAAGTGTGTACTCTTGACGTTGTCGATTGTTTCTCCGCAGTCAACAAGGGTTCGGTGTACTGTCAGTGGCGCTAGCGTCCCGAGCTCTCACCATGATGTCTGCCTTGCTAGACGACCTCCAGGTGGAATGTGCCTCCAGTGACATCTACGACGTGCAAGGTGACCCCGATATGGAGAGCGAACCTGCGGGTCTGGACATCCTGGGACACTACTCGGCCCAACAGAGAGCTGCCAAGTTTCTGGGCGCTGCCCCGCTCAATCAACTGCTCTTCTACCTCGCTACTATTAGCTACAGGAAGGTAGAGTGCATTTATCTTGTGGGTCTTTTAAAACGGCTGATTATAAAAACAAAAAACTGTCTGATGGCTTAAAAAAAATACCACAATGCACTGTAGAGTTTACGAAGTCCACTTATTATATCTGAGCGAAGTGTTCTTAAAGCCCGATCAAAACAGGTAATTCGATTAAAATTTTAGTCTTATGAATATTAATTTGTGGTGGAAATAACGGCACAAAATTACAAAAATTGAACACAAATGTGTACCTATTTTAACCTTAAATATCATTATTGTCGAAGCTTCATAATTGCTGCATCTGGAATTTTACTTTCATATAGAGTTGGATCAGATCCATTATTTTATGAATCCGAATCTTCAGTTTACCTTTTAATCTGAATCCGAATTAGATTTTTTCCCTATATTAGTAAATATTAGTCTATAATATATAACAGTCTAAATGGCAATAATTGAACATTTTAGTGCCAATATTTTTTATGTTTTCGAAGCTTCGCACACACCTATATTATGTGGTGTTGGAACAATCAATTGAATGCTCGGTTGTGTTGTTTTGTAGGCCTGCACATTGAAGAGAATCCAAAAGCACCCGCCTGAAGGAGACACTTTCAGCACATCAGACTCCACGACTTACTATGAGGATGATTTGATGAGCTGCTCGGACGAGAGTTCAGGAGACGATGGTGAGGTGTTCACTTTTAGTTGGCTAGTTCATATAGATACCCTGAAACACCTATATGGTGTTGCTTTGAACAAGTTATGTCGAGGAGAATATTAGAGATGCCATGATTCCAATTCTCGATTCTTAAATATTAAGCTCAATTTATCGATTATCAACTGATCCATTTATTTAAATATTTTACTATAATGTGTTTTCAAATCAACTATAAAATGCTAATAGTAAAAAACTAGTGGCCATGCTTGATTTGTGCCAGTTCACTAGGACACAAATGGTAACGTAGAGTACATTTACATTTTTCTAGTTCTAAATTGAAACAGCAAAAATAAAATAATATAGGTCACCATTAAAATTACTGCATTCTCACTATTGCTGTTTTGTTTGAAGACCAAAATATTAATTTTCTTGGATTTGAAAACAAAGACTTGAGGTATAGGAAATCCTGATATTAAGATTTATTTTATCGAAACGTCAGAATCGAGAGTCAAGGAATTTAATTAGACATCTCTAAAGAATATCCAAGTAAAAGTATTTTGAGACCATTTTGCTGAGTTTGTGTGTGCCAAAACGGCAGTCTCAAGAGACTTTAGGGGGAGTTTTAGGAATTGCGAAGTCCACATTTTCAATTCAAAGTTAAAAGTAAAGTAGAATTGAATATTATATAAAATGTTCTCGAAGACAAATCAAAGTTCTAATATTTTTTGTTGATGGTTTTGTACTTGAGAAAAAATATTACATTTTGTTAATTTATATAACTTTATTACTAATATTACTTATATGTTTTATTGTACAAATTTTTTGAAAAACTTAAATTTTAAACTGATAAATCAAGTTATCACAACATGATTTTTTACCTAAAACATTTATTACAATTATATTGCGTTGCTATCGATATTTGACTCATTTCCATCCGATATTTTGACTCATTTCCATCCGATCCGATATTTGACTCATTCCCATCCCGTTCCGATTTTGATATTTCCATCCGTTCCGATATTTGACTATTCCATCGTTCGATATTTTGACTCATTTTCCCATCCGTCCCGATATTTTGACCTTCATCCCGTAATATTTTGATCATTTCCATCGTTCCTGATTTGTCACATTTCCCATCTGTTCCCATCGATCGATATTTGATCATTCTCGTCTGTTCGTCATTAAATTTCATTCTGTACATCCTAGAAAGAATGTTAACACTTAGTTACTATTGTATTTTATATTATTATTAATATTTCCCTTAGTCATAATTTTTTTTCAAGATACAGATTTTGTTGGTTAGTAGTGGATTTGACCAACTCTAATTTTAAACACTTGTCCATCTCTGAGAATGTTGTGCTTTTCAGACGATGACAGTGAGCCCATTCTGGGGCTGTGGTTTGAGGAAACTCTGGCCCCTCCGGACAACCCACCGGGTAACCAGGGCACCCAGAATAACGGGGAGAGTGCGGACGGAAACAAGCACAGCTCGGACAGGACCGGCTCCATCGTCCTGAGAAGGGGGAACCTCACGGGGTAGCTACTCTGTCTTTCTCTTCCAAGTGACTTTATTTGATTGATCAAATGTTTGTTGGTTAAGGTTTTCCAGATGTAAATATAAAATCTTATTAAACAGTGCTGTCAGGTAGGGCCTAACTGGGGAACCGAGAAAACTCAAAATGTTTTGGTGCCTCAGAAAACTGTGAATTTGCAAAATCCAATTTAAAATACTGGAATATTTGTTAATTTGGGACATAAAACATGATTTCTTTTTTAAAAATATATATTAAAAAAATCATCCTATAAATGGTTTTATAACCCTGGAAAATCTAAAAAAAAATTATTTTTTGATTAAAACTTTTCATAAAAAAAGTTGTTTAGACTGTCAAATACTTGAAAAGTATACATACATTATACAGGCCTACAAAATAAGGCATGGCCTGCATCAAATATTATAAATACATAATATCAAAGTAGATCTTATTTACTATATCAGTTTCAACTCGAAAATAGGCCATACACTAAAATTAAGATCATGTTGAAAGGGGGTGGGGGGAATTGTCTGAAAATGAATCCTTTAGGTTTCTCCTGTTTATATTAAATTAAACATTGGGAAGAGGATTGAAGGCGAGGGCCCACACACTTACCAGGAAACTGTAGCCTTGAAGTTCACAATTAAAACACATAATTATGTAATTTCCTGAATACCTAAATCAATTCCCTTCCTCAGCAGAAGAGAGTAAAACACAGACTGTACTATGGCAGCATGGATGGAGGTAGGTCAAGGTCACTTAGATACTGTTGTTGCTTGCTTCTTGCTTATTATTGTTTTGCTTAGATATTGTAATTGCCTGTTCAAACTTGGGTCTTGACTGGCTCTTGGTAGATGGTTACACTGTTTTATACATATTTATTTTAAATTGGAATTATCAGTTATCATTTATTATTGTTTGTATAGAAATGACTTGAATGCTGTGACCAGGCTTGTTTGGAAAGAAGGGGTGAGAAGATTGTATAAGATTAAGACTGGAGGGGGGGCCGGAGCATGTTCCCACCTACGAAGCTGGGAAGCATTGCAACTATTAGGGAGAACTGTATAGCTCTAGTTCTATAGCATGAGTCAAAATCTGAACTATGGGATTGGGCATGGAGCACTATTGGTTTGTCAGGGTCGTCGTGGTTGGTGTCAAACCGGTGACCATTAATTCGTGTCTGAGTGTTCCTGTGGTGAGGTCATTGTATTCAGTGATACAGTAGTTGTATTGTAGCTGGTATATAATATTTTCTGTAGAGCAGTCGTAGTGGCCTTCCATGGGATATTCCATTTGTGTGAGTCTGCCATTGAATGAGGTGGAAGGTTGGTGAATTTACAATGTACTGCATCTCGGCTTGTCGCAAGGTAGGAACCTTTGACCTTTGGAGACAGGTAGAGTAATTTAGGGTGAACCAGAACGTTGTGGAGATTAGGGGGACATTTGAATGTGATTCTTGGAGCAGTGTTAAGAAGATTTTTTTTAAGAGGTGATGCGGTTAGAATATTGTAGGATGTGTTTAGGATAAATTTGAGTTTGTCTAGTCCTTCATATACTGGTGGTGAGTGTATGTCATTGGAAGGTTGTTTCTTGATAGCTCTTGATTTGGATTTGACTGTTGACTATGTGTTTAGGGTATTCTCGGATGTGAAAGCCTTGAAAAGTTGATGACGTTCCTTGTTAAGGTCATTCGACCACCACCAACATTTTATTGCATTCTTTTAATAAGTGTATAAATATAAGCTATAAATTATGATTCAATGATTTCAAATAATTACAGTTCTAGAGCTATAAGTAGTCAAACTTACTATTTTATCCATTTTACTTACAATTTTAAGGTAAAGTAGTTAATGCATGGGGATTAAATTTGTTCTAGCTAGATATGCATATGAAGTGTATGCAATGAAGTACTTACAATATTTTAAATAAAAATAGTTTTTAATTTATAAGCTACATAATAGTTGTAAAATTACATCATTTTTGATCTTATATAAGTACTTTTCGTTTTACACCCCAATACTTTGATTTTATATCATTTTGTAGTACATAATGTCGTTATTTCCAATTTTTTGGTTTATTAGCCTAACTCTACTTTTTATTTTATTATGTACACCGAATTGATCAATGCAAGTGAAAGTTTGTCTTTTCCTGAAATGTCTTGGTTTGACTGTACCTACCAATGACTCATACAGGCCAACCAAGGAAGGATCAGGCTAACCCGATTAATGAATCACCTTTAAGTGCTTTTTTTTAAGCACCGCGTCTTATTACTTGAGTGACGAGTTGTGACATTTATTTTGTCCATTTTTCCTTCCTATAGTAATTTGGCACTTGGATAATATTTAACTGTGTTAGTTTCGTTCTTCAACTCAGTGTCAAAGGAACTCATCTCTTGATACATCAAAATGCTTCTGATTTTAAACCTATTTTTTATCTGAATATTACAATTAACTTCATGAACGTATAAAAATATATGAGTTTCACTTTATTACTGGTTGTAAATTTAACATTAAAAAGTATATAAAAAACTTATATTAGTGTTGAAAACATATCTAATGTCACATGAGTACTGCATTTCTTTAGGTATTTTCTAAAAAATATCTTAATTTTGCATGTTTATTGAACATAGCTAAGTTCAACCCTGAAAAGCAACAGGCATCAAGACCAAGAAAACGAAACAAAAAGGCGAACTCGAACAATAATCGATATAAACTTAAAAAAATGAAAGATTTGATCTACAATGTTTTCAGGTACGTAATAAACTCATAACAACGTAGGAGGTGGCTTATATACAGTAAAACTCCACTAATCCGAACTCCAGTCATCCAGATTGCTATCATGAAATAAAAAATAAAAAAAAAGGAAAATACTGTACTGTAGAGTACTGAAATTTGTCACGCTGCATCTCTGCGATTGGCGATGGTATTCCAAGGCCAAATGCCATCCCCCGATTCAAATTCATTGTATTCTTGTTTACAGTAGCAATAAATTCAAACTTACTGTATTTTTTTACTGCAGTATTATAATTGTTTCCACTTTGCTGTGTTATTGCAAAAAACAATAAAAAAAAGTAATTTTAGAGTAAATTTTGCGTTTTATTTCGAAATATTGCCTTAATTAAATGATTAATACAATCATCCATATTTCTGCATATCTGAATCACGTCCGGCAATCAATCCGCATAATTGGAGCTCTACTGTGTCATTTTCTTAAGACATAGTAGCTGCCTACTTGTTGAAGTTGGTAAGGAACTATATAATACATTTAAATTCACCACAAAGCTTTTGGTTTTAATTACAGCTTCCTTAAATAATTACAAATGAATATCAACACACAAGCTGCAAATCATTTTAACTACGGGAATATTTGTATGGAGGAGAATACAATCTAATTAATTTAAATTGTTTGAAAAATAACACCTCGACACTAGAATAAAATTGATCTTGGCCGGGATCTTAGTGCATCATTGTTCTAGCACGGAGCTATCCAGGATTCATCCCACGCTCATGATCTCATATCCACGCACACTGATGATATAAAAGTGGAGTCAGTTTAGTCAGTGCAGACTATAATATTTAACTTGTGAAGATATCATAGTATAGGCATTTATCAAAGGTACAGTTAGGTTAGTGGACATATGAATAAGTGAACCCATTTCTAGTAACTTTTCTAGTTTCCAAATAATGATCTTATTAAAATCAGGGTCTAAATCATACATTCAAATTATCCACTAAGAATCTAAGTTTGAAACAGAGCTTCTACTTGGAACCCACTATTGTTTGTTGTTCCGGGGCCATGTTACCAGTGGTTGATAATATTATATTTTATGTCCCGGGTTCTTGTTACCAGTGGTTGATAATATTCTATTGTTTGATGTCCCGGCGCCTGGTTACACGAGTAGGACATGAGTTGTACCAACTGGTTGAACTCATGTATATGTGAACAAAATTATCAACAGCCAACTGGTTGACTCCAAAAGACCAACTTAGAAAATTGATGCCTTACTAATGATGATTTTAATCCACAAAATTAGCATATAACCCGAACTGGTAGTAAGACGTGGTGCTAAAAAAAACCCACCAACTTGGTATTTTTTTCCTTAGCATCTCACTCCTCGTTTGAGCTATACTCAGGATAAGGAATGAGAAAGGTAGAATTTAAGTAAATGTGCACTCATTTATAAAGTTTCCCACTCTCTATACACAAATGCGAGTTCACTTCCACTAAATTCAGCTTTCCTAATTAATAACTAATTAGCATAATTAGTACATGTGAGTATACCCCGAATGGATAGTAAGACTCTGTGCCAAAAGAATAATAAAAGAACCCTTAAACTTTCACTGCTCAATTTATTTCATTAAATTGCTTACTAATACATATTTTTTTCTTCTAAGAAAACATTTGGTAAATATAGGCCTAGTAGGATTTGGTACAATAAATACTTTGTGACACGTGTAATAAGTTCATTATTTTTAAATTATTAATATTCTTTGAATCTTAGTAGCCAGGATTCAAACTCAAGCCACAACTTCCGGGTGAGCCGTACGGTGACAATTCATTTTCTAAATTACTAAATAACAGTGAAGTTACTTAGTGGAAAAAATAAAGAAGTAGTGCTTTGACAACACTGTTGGGAACAAAGCTGGCAATCCCAGCTTACTTTCCAACTCTGGCTGCCCATCCGCCCCTCCCCCCTTTCACAATACAACACTTCCTTTCAACCATGTTAAAAATTCCCTGTCAAAATTTTATAGCCTATTTATTCCAGGAGAAGCTTGTTGGACGAGTCGCCTTATGGTCTTCTTCTTCGGAACATAAATGTTTGGCTCTGGTAGCTAGGCTATAGGATAGAGAACATTTTATGTGAAGAGGATGGTTGATTTAGAAATGGAGGTAATGATGATTGATGTTTGGTTGGCTTTTTGTGGACTGTGGTGCTTTTGTTTGCCTCGTGAAGGTTTAGTTCCACATCCAAGACAATGGCATGATGTTGTGGAATGTTCCAGGTGAATCTGAGGGTGCTAAGGTTATTTAACCTGTTCAGGAACTCTGATAAATTAGTTACAGAATCTGTCCAAATCATAAATATGATGTCAGTAAATACTGTGTTTTAATCTCTTCTGCTGAAGAAGGGAACTGATGTACCCCAAAAACTACATAATTATCTGGTTTATTGTGTTTTAATTGTGAACTTTGAGGCCTACAGTTTTTTGGTTAAGTGTGTAGGCCTCACCCTTCCATCCTCTTTTCAATCTTAAATTTAATATCTTTTAAGTTTGAAAACATTCAATATGTACTATCAATGTTAAATTTTTAATTCAATAGAAATTATAATTTAAGTAAGGGCCATTTAAAAATAGTAAAAGTAATGATTATTCAAGTATTTACTTATCTATTTTACTATTTTTAATTTTCATTACCTTGTCATGGCAATGCAATCGAGGATAATTCAAAATGGACGACAATATTGAATAAGTGTATTGGTTGAAAGTAGTTTCAAAACACTATTACACGGTTATTGTGAAATTTGATATTTTACTAATTTGTTGAGTATCAAATGATTTATAAGTGAAACTGCTGATTTAATAGCTTATACTTACCATCGCTTTTAAAAATCGATTTGTATGTTCATCAAGAGAAAGCTCGAACATGTTTTGAGCTCAATCCTACGTTATGGCGAGCTTGGCTCGAAGCTTGATATGTGAGTACTCGCAGAGCCCCAGTTGTAAGGCTTTCTCTCTCTCTCTCTCATGCGCAGTACATCCTGTTGGCGTCTCAGATCTTCCAGTTTATGGACAAGTACCTGCTTAGTAGCGAGTCCTCGTTCATGATGCGCTATGTCCAGGCAGGACTAGCGAGCAGCAGATGATCATCTTGGCCGCTATCATACGGGACTTGGACCGAGAGAACTGCTCGGACAGAAACAGGTGTGGGGGCAACATACCCTGTTTTACAAATATGTACATTTTAGGGGTGTTCCAAGTCCACTTTTCATTTGTAAGTGAACTCGAATCAAATATATGAAATATTATATAAGTTAAATTGAGGTTTAAATATTTTTGTCAATTTTTTTTTATGTTTGAAAAAATATTATATTAAGCTTAATTCTATAACTTAATGCAATTAAATTATATAGAAAATGTTTTAACATACAATTGTTCACAATATTCCATAACAAGCTGAAAAGTTTAATTTGTAACATTTGAACAGCTCAGAATGGAAACGATTGAACATAAATTTAGTATTTTAAATGTCAATAGATTTATTGCCCAATCCAGCATTTTTTTTTTATTTCAAAGCACAGTCGAATTTAATAATGGTTTTGAAGAATATAAATATCAACCAGTTAAAACTGTGTGTATTTTAACTTTGGGTAATTAATTTTAAGCCCAATCTGAAGCTTCAGAATCTGAATATTCCTGGGATAAAAACCACTACCCAAAAATATTCAAACTTTGAAGATAAGATTTATATATTCACCTCAAGTTCACTTACAATTGAACAGTTGGACTTGTATACTGATAATTATTCTAGCAAAAGTAAAATGTTTCTAAGCTTCTCACACCCTTGCACATTTAATATCAATTGTTGTTTTATTAAGAGCAATTATCATATTTCGTGGCCTCCCCCTCAATCGTCCTGTTTTCTCCTGTTGCAGGAACTATATCTGTGTACTTTGGTGCAACCTTAGGATCCTTGTATAGCGAGTTCTCTCAGGCCCTGACTCGCTACACTCACAACCTTCTGGCCCGAAGTATCCTCAATGAGAGTCTCCAAGGAACACTTCTGAACCACCTGGGGGTCAGCCCTTGGTCGCAAGAGAATTCAACCACCTGGCCTCTCCAGGTGTACCCCCGCACCCTTGCGGTTTTGGCACAGGTGACAAACTACCAGCAATCGAGCAATACATTACAATACATTACAATAAGTCTGCGCAAGTGTAATATTTTAAGTTTCAAGTTGTCGTTTCAAATTTGAAATGATTCTGAATGAAATATTCTTCGACAAATTTTTAAATCTAATCTGATTCAATGGTTTTATTTTGAAAAGGCTTTGAATCAAAGATTTCATAGTGAAATGGTTTCAAATTGAATTTAAAGTTAAATTGTATTAATGCCCAATTTATACAATTATTGTCATTAAAATTTTAACTAAACAATAAACAGATAATATTACTTGGTTAAGTTAAATAATATCATTTTATTAGTTATAATGTAGATATAGTAATATAATTTATCTGAAATATAAGGATGTTTTAAATATGAACATATTAATAGAGATTTATGGAAGTGTGCGAAGTCCACTTCTTCGATTCAAAGTGAACCCAAATCGAATATATGAAATATTCTCAAAGCTGAATCAATAGTTTGAATATTTTCCTGTTATTTTATGATTGATTACATCTTATATTATATTGTACTTATTTATATAACATTTTACAATAAAATAGCTTAGAAAATTATTATTTTTGTGCCAATTGTAAGTTTTTAAATTTTAATCTTCAAGCTTCAAAACTCTGATTTAATTTTGAAACAAATACCAGCTTCTACTTTACTTGTAAAATTGATAATTGAACAATACAGCTCATTACTTGATAAATACTTGCTTTTACCATTATGAAACCATGATAATAAAAATATTGACAGCTAAATTATTCAATCTACGTTGATTCGTTGCCTATTTTTATCCTTATATACATCATAAATTAATATTCATATGACAATATCCAGAGTAATTAGTGTAATAAGTTCAAAAGATAGCCACAATATATTTTTTCAACCTAAAACCACTACAGTGAAATATTAAATTTTTATTCGGCTTCAAGAATATTTATATTTGATTTGAATTGCTTTGAATTTAAAAAGTGGATTAGCCCACCCTAGCCCACCGTTAATCAGTCCTCAGATATGAGATGGGGCCCACCCTAGCCCACTGTTAATCAATCCTCAGAAATGAAATGTTCCTGAATATTCACGACAATGATAGAGGGCTGGTACTTGAAACCAAAGAGCCTAGTTTGACCTGTTGTCTGTCCCCAGGTATTGTTATTGAAGCCCCAGCAGGACAAGGAGGCGGCCATCATCAGCATCTGGCATCGCCTGGTCAGCACTTTGGTAGCTAACATATCTAACCCTCCCAACATCTTTGAGCTGGAACATGAAGGTACCTCATCACACTCATTGCTATCGATACATCTCTATGAGGTAATGGTTGCCTCTTGAAGAAAATTGATTGTTACCGACTTTAGGTTTCATTCTATTAGGTTGTAGTGATGATTTTCTTCGAGAGGCAGCCATTATCTCTTTGTCCAGTGGCAGTAGTGTAAAGTGTGAACTCTGTGAACTGTCTTTTCTACTTGTGTTATACTTCTTATTGGTGGTTCAGTACAACTATTATAGGATGAACTCAACATCAGTCCCCAGATCAGTAATTTAACACTTAACTGAATAAATGGATGTTATAATGAATGAATAAGAAAGAATGTTAACATTTAGTTATTGTTTGTATTTTCTATTACTAAACCATATTTATACTTAGTACTCTTAAGTTTATCTTTTATCCAAGATTTGGAATCTGAATTCAAAGGTAAATTGGAGATTCTGATTCGTTAAATAGTGGATTCGACCCTATACTATTATTTACATAAAAAGTGTTTTGTTGTTGCTTTTTGATGTAGGCCTACTAATAAACATAACAAACAAAATATCATTTGTCAGTGGGACCAAGCCTTGAAACAACTTTTATAAAGGTGACCTGGTGGTCTAGGGGTAAGGTGTCAGACTTCTGTGCTGCGGGTCCGGGGTTCAAACCTCGGTCCCGGCACAGATTTATCTAATTGCCCTTCCTTAACCTTTGACAAGATGTGTATTAATCATTACTTGTGAATGTGTGGAATGCCAGGCCTCCACCGTGGTTCGGATTCCACGTTAAACTGTAGGCCTCCATTTCATCTAGCAATCACTCTACCATCACACACTAGCGCAAGTGTGTACAACCCTAATGGGTAGTAACACGCGGTGCTAATAATAATAAAAAACTTTTATAAAATTCAATTTGAAATATTTTTTGCATTAACTAAAATTGTGTTTTGTCCCAGACCTGAATGTGGAGCACGCCCAGTTGCTCCTGTTCCTGTTCCACTCTCTCAACCTCATGCAGAAGAAGTCCGTGATCTTGCTGACGGCTGGAGGTGTGATCTGTACCGCCAACACTGTCACCTCTGCCATGAAGGACTCGCAGCTGCTACATCTGTCTCGACTGGTCTTGCTGCTCGACTACCTCATGAAGCATCTGTATGATCCTCCTCCGGCATTGTTGGAGCAGGTGCGAAACTTTGGAGTCCAATTTTACAAATCCTAGTGAATTCGAATTGAATATATTAAATATTTTCGAAGCCGAATATAAGTTTGAATATTTTTTGTTAGTTATTTTATAATTGAAAAAAATATATATTATATTACTATTATGGTTATTAATACACACTCAAATGACTTGAAATAGTTTTATTGCACAATTGTACGTACTACTTAGTTGTTATTCTGATAAAGTAAGTTATCTCAACTTACAAGTCATCACTTCAGGTTTTTTTTTACATGAATATTAATTTGTATTGTATACAACAGCTCGGAATGGAATAATTTAACATAAATTGAGTATTTTAGCTTTGAATATTTTTATAGGAGAAGCTTTGTAATGGTTGAAGCTAGAATTTTTTCCTAAGTGATGTCGAAGTGGACATTTGTTTTGAAGCTTCGCATACCCCTAATTTATATTTAAAAAAATTGCTGTGATTTATTTTTAATTTTCTTAAACCACTTAAATAAGGGGGTACTTAAACCATTTGTAACAAAATATAATATTTTATTGGCCAATTTTTAAACCCTGCCAAACTTTTTTTTTGCTCATCATAATCCATTTATCAAATTTACACAATTGGGGTATCTATGATACGAGTGGACGATGTGCTGTGCGTTTTCAGGTACAGTGGAACCTGTTCAGCGCCACAAGCATGGTGGAGGACCCCGGTGACGCCAAGGACTCTGGTCGAGGGGTGGCCTCCGCATCTACTGCCCCTGGAAGGAGATAGAGGACAACTACCGCAAGTTTGGCCCCCAGGATGAGTTCTCCATGAAGCCAAGGTTTTATAGCCTGACCAGCGCCGAGCTCAACAACCAGGAGTTCCCCAAGCTGGATCGGACTGGTAGGTGTTTGTGTGATTGGTAGCTTGGCGCGAATACTTTATGCATTGCACCTGTACCTCTGTGTGTGCTAGCAGCTTGGTGCTAGTACCTCACTGTACTATAGTTTCTGTGTTTGACGGCTTAGTGCCAACTAGACATCTGCAATCGGATTTTTTGAGTTTGAATTGAATCTTGAATTGAAGCAAATAACTTGCAAATTTAAATAATTATCAAATCGGTTCATATCTTAGTTAAATTTGCTAAAGTTGCAATGTTAAAAAAGATACACATTAAAAAAACTTTAAATTAGTATTTGAAGCTAGTCCTTCAAGTTACCCAACATGTTCATGCGGTAAAGAGCACCTCTGTTGTGATAATAAACCATAAATATGTATCTTCAGTCCTCAAAGTTAGCACATTTGATACTTGTTATCCAAAGGTGCCATTATAGGCTAGCGAAGGTTTATAAAGGCGGCTTTTGGTAATAAAAAAAGTGCCCCTTATTTTTTGGTCACTATTGTAATAATTAATATTAATAAGTAGGGATGTCAAACTTAATTCTTCAATACCTCGATACCCTCAATTCTTACTGGTATCGAAAGATTTCATGATCGATCTTAACATTAGATTCTCAATACTTCCAATTCCTTGTTCTCAATGAAAGTACTTCCAACCAAGCAAAACTGAAAAATCCAAAATGAGTAGCAATCGATTATTTCTCTACTCGTTTATTTGCCGTTAATTGCTATAGCCTATATTTTTTTTTAATTAATGACCCTATTAGGTGAAAATACTTGTGGTTTTAGTTGGGGTTTTTTTTGCTATGCTATCAAGTTGAATAAATATGTTTATATGAGGTTGGAAAAATAATGAAATAGAAAATGTTAAAGAATCCAAAAATCAAGGTTGAACTTAGAATTGGAATCGAGAAAAATAGGTATCATGACATCTCTATTAATAAGCATTTATTTAAACTCACAAGAATTATTAGCATATTTTAGGTATATTGTGGGATTTGCTTGACGACCTAAAACCTTTTCGACTTTTTTTTAGTTTGGTTTGATTCGAGTTATCGAATCCATATAAATATTATCAAAGCTTGGCAGACTCCTCCTTACTCTATTTGAATGTTTGAATACTTGATCCTGTGTGCAGGCATGCAACTTTATCCTGGGCTCTGCAGACAAGCTCAAGTATCCCCTCCTGTTGGACGCCTTGATTGAGGTGCTGAACGTGACGAACCAATGTGGTCCTGCCGTTAAGAGGACAGAGAAGCTCAGCTTCACAGGGCTGTGCACTGTCCAGTACTGCTTTACTATTTGTTGGAGGTGGGTTGACTGTCTTAACACTATCAAACATTTAACATTCAACATACATTTGAAGTAATATTCAAATATATAAAGGGGTGTACCAAGTCCAAGTTTTCAATTCAAACAGAATATATGAAAAATTCTCAAGTTATAATCAAAGTTTGAAATTTAGGGATGTGCGAAGTCTACTTTTTCAATTCGAAGCAAACTCGAATCGAATATATGAAATGTTCTCGAAACCGAATTGAGGTTCGATTATCTTATTTTAGTTGTTTTATTCTTGAAAAATGATTATATATTGGCTATTTATATAACTTAATGCACTAAAATTAGTTGGAAAATGTTATTGCACAATTGTTTTTAATATTTTGTGTGAATGACAAATCAAGGTGTTATTATTACAGCATGCAATTCAATTATTTCAGATTTTTTCCATATGAATATTAATTTGCAATGTACAAAAAATCTCAGAATGGCTATATAATTGAATATAAATTGAGTATTTTAGCCGTCTATATTTTTATTGGCGAAGCTTCTTAGCCGAAATTTGTTTCGAAGCGAAGCTGAAACTGATGTTTCAAAGCTTCGCAGACCACTAGTTTGAATACTTTTTGTTATTTCTTTGATGCTGTAAAAAAAAACTATCATGTGGTTATTTGATACTACTGAATAAACTGAAATACTTAGATTAAATGATTAATGGCGCAGTTACTTGTAGTATTTAGTTCAAATCTAATAAATTAAGCTACTGTCACAACATGCCATTTAATTAATTAAAGCTATATTAATTTATAAAATTACCTAACAGTTAAGAATAGCAATAACTAAATTGATATTAAATATGGAAGAAGGCACAGGAAAAAAGATACATATAAAAAAAATGTTTTTACAATGAAAAGAACAGTGTTCACGCTTAACACCGCTGAAACTGTACAAAGAGTTAACGGCTGCTTCTTGAAGAAAACCTATTGTTAGCGCCCAATCCTTCTATCTAATGTATGATTTTGGTTGGAAGAACTGTAGAAGTTAGTTACTAAAGTTACTAAAACTATTTTAATATATTTATACATCAAGTCATGTGATCTGCGGCTGTCACTTTTGATAGTTATTATAATAGTATAATAAAATGTTATCAATGTTGGCTGTAAAAAAATAGGTTTGAATTTTTTCTCCTACTCTTCCAACCAAAATCAGGGTATAGGTTTCATTCTATCTGAACTCATCAGGAGAAGTGTGAAATGCGCGACGCAACTTCCTAAAAGAGGAAACAAACAAACAAAAAGGGAGAAAAAATTATATGAAGTTGGTAAAGAATGAGAGGTCACTTAGCTATCAACATATTTTAGAAACAAATAACAAAGACAAATGCAGGAGATGGACAGTGGATGTGAATATTTAATATATCACTTTATAGAAAAGGACTTAAGGAATAGTTCACTTTCAAAGTCAAGTCAAAGTGTACGCACACCCCTAGAATACATTATTGAACATAGAACATCATAGTTAGTTGTTCAGCATTGACTGTATTGAAAGTCTCTATGAACATTTCCTTGCTTGTGCAGATTGTTGCTACTGCTACCACCATCAACACCGTACATGGACAAGCTGGCTCTAGGAGAGGAGATGTCTTCCCTGCGACTCTCCTACACTCCTGTTGGGGCCCTCGTGCTGCCAGTAGAGACGTTCACGGCTGGATGAAGGTAAGACACTTCACTGGCGTTCTAGCAGCGTACGCTAGCTTTATGAGCTTTGGTCTATTAGAGATGATGTGTCGCAACGGACCTCTTCTGCACTAGAAGAGAAAGGTCGTCCTTACGAGACTCTGCATTCGGGTAGACAATCCTTACTCTAAGAGGGCTTCACCTCCCGTGTGCTAGCTTTGTGTTACTCGTCTAAGTGTGTACCACATTTTGGGGACTATGCCCCTATTCACTTGTCTCTTGGTTTGAATGGTGACCTTCATTATTTATTATGCGACAGTGCGGATGGAGGAATATGCTAAATTCTTTTATACACCAGTCAATCTTTTAAATTCCATCTGAGCCTTTATATAATAGAATGGCTCATATGTTAGTTGTATAACGTTGAAAAATTTCATAGAAATTTTTGTAGTACTTCTTTAAT
This sequence comes from Timema podura, assembly GCA_033556935.1. Classification (NCBI taxonomy): domain Eukaryota; kingdom Metazoa; phylum Arthropoda; class Insecta; order Phasmatodea; family Timematidae; genus Timema; species Timema podura. Next base: position 12,261,268 of record JAVRXN010000002.1, on the reverse strand, counting down.
CTTTGTATTTTGATAATTCTATATTTTATTATTGCATTCATCTGCTATTTTTACCCAGTGTATTTTTTGTAAAATTTTTTTCAATGGTGATTTTACTAGGTTTTAATTTTTTTGTAAAATGTGCTAATTACCGTGTCATGGCGCGTATAAAAATGCAAATAATAATTATCTTGAAAAATCAAATTTGATTTTGTAATTTTTAATCAGGAGTATGCGAAGTACACTTTTTCATTTCGAAGCGAAGTTGAATCGAATACTAAGAGATATTGCTGAAGCCGAATAGAAGTTTGAATATTTATAAAAACAATTTAATATTGAATAAAAATATTACACCTTGCAGGACTATGTAAATTTAGGTATTAAATATAATTTACACTGCTATATTCAAAATGTAAGTAATACATTTACTCTTATAAATTAAGTTATCACAAAATGTAATATAATTATTTCAGTTTTTTTTACACCATGACTAATTTGTAATATACAGTTGTAACCAAACGGCCTGAATTGGGAGGTGTGGTTGTATAAGATTGTAGTGTTCTGGATTGTGAATAACAGACCGAATGTTGCAGGTTGTTATAATTAGCTAGTAAACAAATAAAATAGAGACGCTGACCATATAAACAGTGTCAGCATTCCAGAGGGGTAAACCAGGCCAGACGGCAGGATAAATAAAGAGTTGTGTGTCCAGCTATCGAGTCTAGGGGGTCACTCTGCCCGTTTTGGGGGCTACGCGGGCTAGGACGTCGGCACATCAGTACTTGTATTTGGGGGCTACTGCTCGAGCCCAGGGTACCGGGGTTCATAAACCGTGTAGCATCACCTAGAGGTTAGACAGGCCATTGGTTATTTCTTGCAATACTTCGTTCTGTCATAAGCTTCCAAATGGTCTTTTCAATTTCTTATATATTTTTAATATCACTATCAACATAACATTTGCAATAGACATAATAGTACAATAAAAACTTTAAAATCCAAGTCGAACGTCAATCACGAACCCACACAATCACATATCCCCCCTCCCCCACCCCCCATCCTCGGCCGTAAATCATCCAAACAAGATTTAGGTCAATAGGACTTAACAAAAGGGGGTGGTGACGCAGTTTTAAGTTAAGAGAAAATATTTAAAATTCAATCTAATGATAGTTGTTTAAGGCTTGCCTTCACCGACTAGTGATATTTTGTTTGTCATATCTATTATTTAATAAACAATGGTATTTTGTCTAGTGTTGTGCAAAGTCCACTTTTCAATTCGAAGCGAACTCTGATCGAAGTTTGAATATTTTCTTTTAGTTTTATGTTTGAAAAAATTTTATACTATGGCTATTTATATTACTTCATGCACTAATATTACTTGGAGAATATTTTATTGTAAAATCGTTTGTTTATTTTTCGTGTAATCTTACAAATCACGTTATTATAACATTAAATTCATTACCTCAGAAACTGCCTCGTTGTGTAGTTGGCTAACGCGTTGTTTCGTGTAGAACCAACTGCGAGTATTGGAAGATCAAGGTTCGAATCTTGTTGGTGATGAGTGTTTTCCTTAATGGTTTCACTCTCCCTCTATGCAAATGGTGTTCACTCTCTAAATCAACTTCCAATTCCTAATCCTTAGCGTAATTAGTACTTAAGCGTATAACCCGAACGTAGTAATAAAAAAATTAATAAATTACTCAGATTTTCCATATAAATATTAATTTGTAATTACAAACATCTCATGATGGCTTAATGAATATAGGTTGAGTTAGCTGTCAATATTTTATTGCGATGCTTTTGAAGGCGGAATTTGTTATGAAGCGAAGTTGAAGTTGATGTTTGTTTCGAAGTAAGGCGAAGCTTCGCACACACCTAATTTTGTATTTTTTTTTGTTGTTATTTTGTAGCTCTACCAACTATGATAATATGATATTTTATCAGATAAGCTGGAATATATATATATTTTAAGCCAAGTCAAAGATTTTCACACCTCTAATTGTAACAGTTCTGTCAATAAATATTACAAAGACGGATCATTTGGTCAAACTTGTGTTCATAGTTTGTTTCTCTCTTGTTTAGGATTGTCTGGTGAAACAAGGAATGTACACGCAATATGCGGAAACGTTACTTAAAAACGTGTCCAAGAAAGTTGTCAACAACTTGCAATACGATGTCAACATCGCTAAGAACTTCATCAACGCTTTCTGCCCTCAGGTGCAGAAGTCAGGTGAGGATCTGGGACTTTATTGAGTGTACTGATATGTAGTACCTGCGAGATTCACCAATCTTCCACCTCATTCACAGCAGACTCACACAAGCCACTACAACTGCTCCACAAAAAATCTTATTATAGTACATTCACGACCTTAGTTTACTTGGATGACAGCTCAAAAAGTTACTAGAAATAGGCCCTAATGTATCCTTACGCCAACAGCTGACATCCGTCACTTTGAATAACTGTAATGAAAACATGGTAATGTTTGAAAATATTCATATATACGCAGACCACCCAAACTTTATTCTGTCCACTTCACTACTGAACATCAAGTCTTAGATACGGATTCATAACATTGAGGTTTTAATATATTTAACTAATCTAATAATAAGCTGGTCTGTTTGTTCCAGACTACCTAGTCCCAAAGTCTCAACTCCCCCAGTTGTCGGAGCTTTGCATCCTTGACGCAGTCATCGCCAAGATACAAGTACTCCTGGATGAGGGTATCTCAAAGCCCGCAGCAGACCCGCCAGAGGGCACCAAGTGAGTCTCAAACCTCAGCCTGATTTTGGACCATATACCTCATACTAGGCCTGACCCCTTGGCCCCAACGGGCCTGACTCCTTGTTCCATTCGGGGAGGGGCTGGGATCTCAATATAGTTATAATTATTATCTCCAAACTAATGAAAGTAAATTAAAATTTACCTAGTCCTGTTTCTTTAATGCCATATTTATTCGAAAATAGGTCACACTTTTTCCCCCACAATGAACATCTATAAATTCCTAATGCAGCCTATAATTGCTCCCTTAGATAATACATATCAAATGTTGTACCTTTTAGGACTGCATATAGTTAATCGAAATAATTATGGGTGTGTGAAGTTTCAAAACCTTGACTCCACTTAAAATAAAATAAAAAAATCCTGGCTTTAACAATAATGAAGCTTCTCCATTAAAAAGATGTACAGCTTAATACTCTATTTATGTTCTATACTATTTTTCTGTGCTGTTCAAAATTTATAATCATATTAAAAAATTCTGAATCGAATTGCATGTTGTGATAATAATCTGATATATCAGCTTATTACAAACAATTACTTTACAGTTAAAACATTATTAATCAAAAGAGGATGACATAATTGGAGATATGATACAAGCATGGAACAAACATAAGAATTTAATAATTTTTTTAAAGGGAGGTACAAGTAGGTAATTTTTAGTTTGAGTCCATTTTGAATGAAAACAAGGTTTTCTTTTGTTTTTGTTAGTTCAAGTAATACAGGTTTGTACAAGGAAAGTTTCAAATTTAATTTTTTTAAATATATCCACACATAAACCATAATACAAACATTACATACTGTATTTAAGAATGACATTTATTTATTAACTAATCAAACTCTGAAATTTAGAGATAAAGTCAATAATTTCAAGTACACCTTTTTTTTTCAAATTTTGTTAAAATCTTAAAGCCGAGTTCAAACAATGACAAACTCCACTCAAACGGGAATTGTCTATTTTTGAGTGCCTCCACCCCTCTAGTATTTTTTTTTTTTAAATTATAAAATGAAGGGTGTGAAATGTTTGTTTTCTTGTGTGTGTTGTATTTAGTTATCCATGAACCACGCTAATAAATTGTATGTGTAATTTCAGGAGCACTGAAACTACTTTGCCTTCGCCATCGACGACAGAACTAGCCAAGGATCTGCTCTCATCTGTTCTGAACCTCACAGAGTCTATCATAGCTTGCAGCAGGTGAGACTTATTGTTTTCTCTTAGCTCTCAAGGTCGCGTGAACACATGACCACTTTACAATTTCTGACAGTTTTTTTTTTAAATTAGTCAGGGGCGCATAATTCAACATTAATTCCCTGTCTAAGGATTTGTTTTAATTATTTGTATTTAGAAATCTAAAAATGTTCTTGATGGTATTTTTATAAAAGTATTTTTTTTACATCCATTGCTGTTTCAAGCCTGTGGTCAGTTTTGTATTCAAGTCATATATTTTCTACTGCCGGCTTGGTAGACCTCATATGAAAGGCTAATAAAGATAGTTAATAGGGGTGTGTGAAGCTTTGAAACCTTAACTTGGCTTCAAACTAGATCCCGGCTTCCAAGCTTCACCAGTAAAAATATTTACAGCTAAAAAGATATTCATTTTAAAAAACCTGAAGTAATTGGCTTGTAAATCATGATAATAACTTAATTTATCATATTAGAACAAAATATCACAGATTTTGCAATAAAGCAATTCCAAGTGATTTTAGTGCATAAAGTTAGATATAAATAACCACAGTAAAATCTTTTCAATCATAAAACAATTAACAAAGAATACTAAAACATTGATTTGGCTTTGAGAATATTTAATATATTCTATTAAGAGTTTTTTGAAATGAAAACGTTGGCTTCACACACTCCTAATTTATATTTACCAAAATATGGGCATAGCTGGATGAGAGTAAATCCTCACTAAAACCAATATAATAGCTTTGGTTATTTGATTCTTAAATATGTGATCCCTTATCATTATAATGATTGTACAAGTGGCATCAATAAGCCAACTACCGAGTCGAAGGTGGCTGCATTATCTGATAGCTCGTGATTTTAATAAATCACACATTTGTAGCCGACGATTTTTGCACGTCCATCATAGACTCTGCCTTAAAATATGAGTGAAGAATAACCCAGGGCACGAGACGATTCCTCGATAGCTCAGTGGTTAGAGCATTGGCGTACTAAGCCAAAGGTCCTAGGTTTGATTCCCTTGTCCAGGTGTCACTTTTCAGAATATGATATCTAGATTCGAGTCAACCCTCACTAAAGCAAATATAATAGCTTTGGCTTTTTGATTCTTAAACCAGAAATAGTCGAGCTCAGGCCCAAATATCTATTAAAATCTTTATCCGAAACTTGAAAATTCAACAACGCACATTTCCATAACACTTATCTCTTATACTATCAACGTCCCTGATTGTGTCCCAGGTCCAGCCTGCTCTATCAAATCAACGAGAGCGCGGATCCTGTAGGCAAGTACTCTGATCAGGACTTTCACGCCTTCAAAGACATCCTCGCAGTCTCGTCCAGTCGCTGTGCCAAGACCAACACACTGGCCACGGCGCTGATGGGGCTGCTACCGACCGGCGTCAGGACCGTCCTGGAACGTTGGAACGAGGGCACCGTGCCCGACTTCCCCTGGGTATGGGCCTTAACATGACCATAACCTCAAATATTAACAAGTTGACCTATGGGAATGCTGGTTTGAATCCAAGTAGAATCCTGAGTAATATTCTTAACTTATCTCTGGTTGTAAAATAAACAACTAAGTAATGGTTGGTCACAAATTAAGAAACTTGTATAACTAAATTTACTTGGTTATGTGGAGTTGAAGACCCACTTAAATGTTCAAACAGTCTAAAGGCATTATTCTCGCAATAACTAGTCTGCCGATGCTGGGAGATCAGGGTTTGAGTCCTGTTCAGATTTATGGAGGATGGTTCTTTCTTATTAAATTGTGCTAAAAATAAGTTGGGTTGAATGCTCTCTCTGACGTATCATTTACATACAAATCCTGAATCTGAATTCAAATTTGGAAAAAATGTTGATTAAAGCAGAATCAGTAACCACATAATAATTTTATTAAAATGTGTTCATCAGAACATTAAGATTTATTCACTTAAGTGTTACATTAATGGTTGGGGTCTTGCTGTTAGATTAGGCCTGCAATTTTATTGGGGATGAACCACTCGCCAATAAGCAGTATTAAATCTATTATAAGATGTCTTAGTATGAATTTATTTTAAATCTTTGATATGATAACTTCTCGAGTATCTTTGAATATTTGAATGTCCTAGCCTGTTTTGATACTAATTCCTACTTTTAGGTAACTAGTCAATTAACTGTTTTAGTATTTCATTAAGTATGGTCACACATATTTGACACGGTCAATTTTGTTCAAGAACGTAGTAAAATAATTTTAATGAATTCAAACTATTTACTATGTGTTTTTTTTTTGTTATAAAGAAAGGGGGATTACAAACAATCATTGTCGGCCGTCTGTCCAGTTTTCTAGCTAAGGTGTAAGAAATATTAGTGAATGTTCACCTTTGACAACATTGTCGGGTTCTTGCTCCCCAGAACTCGTATGCTAACGATGCTATCCCTGCGGAGAGCTACATTCTCGCCGTGGTCAACACACACATCTCCTCGTTGTCGAGCAGCGGAAACTTCAGTGTTAATCATTCTCTCAAGTTCCTGCTACACTCGCTGGTGACCTTCATAGGAGAACATATCAAGTTAGTCCTCCACTATCCTTGCTTCGTATCAAGTTAGTCCTCTACTATCCTTGCATCGTATCAAGTTAGTCCTCTACTATCCTTGCATCATATCAAGTTAGTCCTCCACTATCCTTGCTTCGTATCAAGTTAGTCCTCTACTATCCTTGCATCGTATCAAGTTAGTCCTCTACTATCCTTGCATCATATCAAGTTAGTCCTCTACTATCCTTGCATTGTATCAAGTTAGTCCTCCACTATCCTTGCATTGTATCAATTTAGTCCTCCACTATCCTTGCATTGTATCAAGTTAGTCCTCCACTATCCTTGCATTGTATCAAGTTAGTCCTCCACTATCCTTGCATTGTATCAAGTTAGTCCTCCACTATCCTTGCATTGTATCAAGTTAGTCCTCCACTATCCTTGCATCATATCAAGTTAGTCCTCCACTATCCTTGCATCATATCAAGTTAGTCCTCCACTATCCTTGCATCGTATCAAGTTAGTCCTCCACTATCCTTGCATTGTATCAAGTTAGTCCTCCACTATCCTTGCATCGTATCAAGTTAGTCCTCCACTATCCTTGCATCATATCAAGTTAGTCCTCCACTATCCTTGCATTGTATCAAGTTAGTCCTTGAATTTTAGTACTCCTCTAGGATGTGAAGGCCCCACTCCTAATTCTATTTACTGCTCTGACAATGTCCTTGTGTTTCAGGAAGTGCAGTGAAGACTCTGCTATTCGTCAGCAGGCTGTGGACGTGCTTGTCCCACTGACCTTGGACACATGCACAGAGCACCTCCACGACGCCATCCTGCGCACCTTGGAACAAGTGATTGGTGACCCTGAGACGGACGAGCACCAGAAGAGGGTGTACTGCATCGTGCTGGAGCACACCTACCACCTGCTGAACATCTTCACCTGCGAGCAAAGAGTGCAGTTCTTGTAAGTGGGGCACTCGCCTGGTCAGAAACACAAGCTATAATTACCCACAATACAACATTGGTTAAAATCAATCGACAATAAAAATGTTATTGAACAAGTTTAGCAAATGTATAATAATAACGCGCTATGAATGGTGAGTTAATTATTTCAAATGGTTACTTTTTTTTTTTACATTCATTACTGTTTCCAGCCTGGGACAGTTTTTTTTATTCAAGCCATATATTTTCTACTGCCGGCTGACTAGGCCTGTCATAGCTTCATATACCCTATAATCAAATTTAAGAACAAGACAGACACAAAATCCAGTCCCCAGCTGTTAATTTATCAATGTGAAAGGGTAAACCCATATTTTCATCAATGATAAATTTTCGGCCGTGCCAGGAATTTAACCCGGGACCCTTAGCTTACTAGGCAGACACGTTGCCAGCTGGGCTAAGGAAATAATTACAGTTCGCAAGTTTTAAGGGGTCAAACTTAATATTTTATGCTTTTTGCGTTCCATTGATAAGGTAAAGTAATAAATGTATGGGTTTGAAATTTAGCATAACTAGACATTCATATCAGGTGTATAATAAGATAGTGAAGAAACACTGTACAGTGATGTAAATAATGTTCAACCTCACTCATCTCTAATTCATTGGCATAATTGGTACATATGTGTATAAGCTGAACAGGGAGTAATATGCGATTCTCAAAAAAGTATATATATACATTTTTATATCGGAACGGGAAATGAGTCAAAATATCGGGATCGGGACGAGAGCGGGAAATTATAAAAATGATGCTTTGGAATAATTATAGACTAAAAATATATATTGTTTTTAAACTAATATTATAATACTTGTTAATCTTTGACATTATTAATTATAATACAAATAATATACCATATAAGTATAACATAGATAGGGGTGTGTGAATAGCATTTTTTATTGAAACAAATAGCAAAATTTTGAACAAATATTGAATAATACAAATCAAATAATTAATTTAACTACCAAATGGAAGATTGCAGAAAAAATCTACTTCCTCCCTCCTTCATTTTTATGCCCCAAACGATGCTAGAGAGTAATATATCTCTGTCCTTCTCTAAATCTTTCAAGCTGAGCCTAACAAATAACTATTGATAAACCCTGATTTCCACTTTTGTGGTTTTACATGACAGCTAGCAGAAGCGAGCAGATGGTATCAGTAATGCCAACATTGTCTGAAAGTAACTTAAGTCAACATATTTGTAATTAATAATTATTTGGTAAGTGTCACTATTATTATCACTAAAAATATTATCAAATCACTTTTAACAATGCTTCCCCAAGGATTAGAGTATAATTTTCTTGTACATAATCTAATTTAAGAAAAAAAAGTCTAGTTAATTCATTCTAGTTTTTCTTTTAATTCTTGTGGCCATTACAGTTTAAATAGAGCGTGAAATTTTACATTTAATAGTATTATATTCAGTTATTCATATTTTTATAACTGGCCTCGCATATCTTTAACATTAATAAATGGTTTGTGATAATAAAGAGTAAAAAAGATAAAAAATGTTTTTGAAATAATATTAAGTTTAAATTTTGTAAACACCGTGTATGGATACGATTCGCCGTAAAAACTGAAATAAGTTCCCTACGTCATCACCGGCAGCATAGCTTCTATCCAGTGGCCATATTTGTTTTCAGCATTTAAGGCCACTTTTAACGTTCTCTTGCTTTTAATAATTAATTTGAATTAAACAGCAAAAGAAAACTTCAAAACTTAACAACCAACCAAACGGTTATTTTCATAACCAAAATCTAACAATTTTAAATAGACATTATAACAGTGAATTCTCGTATAAAATACAGTTAATAAAACCACGTGCGCGAGTAAAAATTTTGAAGCGAAAAAAATATTTAATACTTGTAAAATTGTAGTTGAGTATTTACAGGCGTATCTTTGCTACCTTTAATAATTTTATTACAACTTTGAATAATACAGTGACTTTTTTGAATATTAATTCGGCTACTTAGTCTGTGTGTTCTTTTGAGAATATTATTTCGGTGTGAACATATTATCCTTGGAAAATAAACTTTTTTTAGTGATCTTAGAATAATTATTTATTAAATATAAAATAAAAGCGTGTGATAAAAAGAAAAAGCGAGTGTTTCTGAGTGATCGATATACATTATTCGAAAATTTAAGTGTATCAAGACTATTAAATAAATATTTTAACCCCAAGATTGTGTTGTGTTGGCCTCTAGGCTAAACCTCGAGTTTTATGATGTTTATATTATTCCAAATACATCTGTGAAGTGTAATAAAAAATACTTGCGAGTGTTTCTCCAGTGTTGATAAATAAAATACCAGGCTAAGATTTCAAGTTATAAGTTATTGTATTTTTATTAGAGACTTTGTTATAACTGTTTAAAAGTAGTGAATTTAAAATAGATTTTTGTTGGTTAGGATAGCTTTTGATTTGTCATTGTCATTTATTTTATAGGCCTAAACATATTTTCTTGGATATTGATTTTTGTTTGTTAAATTATTTAAAGTTATCATAAATAGGCCTACATATTAAAACAAAATAATATAACAGATTGTAAAGGCGAGCATAATGAATATGTTTTCTTCGAGAATTTCTCTAGAGGTAAGAATATTATTTTTCATTTTATAAACAAAAGTTTGAATTGTTATATAGTACTCATACAATAGCACAAAATGTTTAATTTTTAATTATTACACTACTAATCGGCGTTGACATTTAGTTGCAAGAAGGTCCTACATAGCCACAAAGGTTTTAGTTTTTAAACAGTAGGCTACCACTAGGTTAAGGGACTTAATACAAATATGCTTAGACCTTTATGAAGTGCTCAAAAAAGGAATTAAATCTGTGAGTAAAAGTTGTTTTTCCACATAACTATACAATATTTAAATAATTAAAGCATTGTAAAGGCCCACTTTTCAATTGATATGACTGGCTTCCAAAATATCGGTTAGGCCTACTTATAATTCTTCAGCCAAACTATTCAATCATCAAAGAATCTTGCATTAATATTTGGTTTAGTACTAACGATCACCATAAGTCTATATATTTTTCTATAGGAATACTAATACATTTAGATTTTTCACATTTATAATGTTATTAATAATACTATTTGTAAAAAAAACTATTAAAAATTATTTATTTATAATTATAAAAACTAATATGGGATTAAATGCAAAATTTAAATTTTTTTTAAATAAAATATAATATTTTAAAATTTTATAAACAGTAATATATTATCACATTTATAATGTTATTAATAAAACTACCAACAAATAATTATTAGTAAAATAAATAAAATTTTAAAAATTATTTATTTATAATAATAAAAACCAATATGGGATTAAATACTAAATTTAAAAAAAATAATATAATGGAAAAAATAAATAATTAATACTAGCCCTAACATCAACATGTCAACAATAAATAAAAAATTAATATATATAAATAAAAATTAAATAAAACAGTCAGATATGTTTCTTGTATAAACCTCAATTTTGGCTGTCAGAAGTGACAGCTGATAAACACATGTTTTTGCAGATCATATGGTTCGGCGGAAGGATACATAGTAACTTTTCAAAGCTATCAGAAGTCAGCTGTGAGCTGTCAGTCAGCACCACAAAAGATAAAATTGAGGTATAGATAGAGCACATTGAGTCATGAGCTTCCCAACTTGTTTGTCTAACCACAGGCGGTAAAATACCCCCTCCCCCACCAAGTTTGTTACAGAACAAAGAAGATGACTGTCTACAAGAGAGATTGAGCCAGTAGTACCTGCTTGAACAATAAGCGGAATCTATTTCCCGTCCAAACAATTGCCGGAAAAGTGTCTTTCCCGCCCGACTCTCGGGAGTGAAGAAATTCCCGAGGGTTCAAGATCCCGTCAACCTCTAATATTTTAAAATATAATGTATTAAACATTGAAAGGAGAATAGAACTTTGAGGCTCTGAGGCGTCTTTCCTCCTCTCATTGTTTAATTTAATACAGTGGCTTGGTGCCATCTTTCCTTTGTTCAATGTATTGTAACTAATCACGTCCTTGGCAGTGATGCGGTGGATGAGAAGGTGCTGCTGGAATGCCTCAAGTTCATGGAGACACTCCTGGACAAGCCGGCAGGACGTCTGGCACTCGACCAGTTCTTCAACAAGGAGACAGACCGAGACCTGGTGCAGGTGCTACTGTCGGTGTCATCTCCGCAAGGCTCTCTCTCGACTCAATACAGCACCAAGGTGCTCCGTTTCTTCAACAAACTCTTCAGCACAGGTAACACATGATTCTTAGCTCTCACTCCCAGTAGATTACAGTTCTAGCATCCAAACAAAGCAACAATAATTAGAATCGGGGAATTTTCCACTGTGTTCCTTTATTATTTTACTTTAATAATGGCAGTGGCCATTTTGTTTACAGTTTTTGTTTACTTTCTACACTTTTTAAGGTTTTATATACCCCTTAGGATACATCATAAGAATAAATAATAGTGGTGTGCAAAGCTTTGAAACAAATTTTGGCCTCGAAAATTCACCAATAAAAATCGGAACAACTAAAATATTCAATTTATATCCAATTATAGCCATTCTGAGCTGTTTTGTACATTACAAATATTTAAAAAATCTGAAGTAATTGAATTATATGTTATAACAACAACTTAATTTGTCAAATTAACACGAAATATTAAATAACAACTGTACAATAAAACATTTTCCAAGTAATTCTAGTGCATGAAGTATATAAATAACACACAATATAAAAAAATTTCAAGTATAAAACAACTAAAAGAAAGTATTTGAACTTCGATTTGGCTTCAAAAATATTTCATATATTCGATTCAAGTGAACTTTACGCAGTAAATAAAGTTTGTAATATGATTGGATTAATGAAACAGTTTTGACATTTCAAATAATGAGGGTCTAGAATCTAAAAGGTTGAGTTTAAAAATTTATTAATTTACGAATGGAAAAGAGAGAAAAACAGGAATTGTGACATTAAATTATGTGCACATTTTTGCAATTAATAGTCCAAATCTTAATCTTGATAAGATTTGTATTCAATTTGAAATTTGAAATATTAATATTTGAAAGATTAAAATAGGATTCAAAATCTCAAATCCGTGTGCATCCCATATTCAGATTTTGAGTTGAATTTAATTCTAGATTTGAATCTTAAATTAAAACATTTGAATAATTTATAGACATTTAAAATCTTTTATATATTTGGTAAACAAATTTTACTGACCTTATTATTTTATGGGACTTAATATAAAAATACAAATAATTTAGCTTAATATTTTATTATTAAATATTTAATTCATTCATTTCATTTTAAAATACTCGATTTGATTTAGTAAGAAAGATTCGGATTCGATTCTAAATCGAAAACCTTGGATTTAAACAGACCTACATGACATCACTGAGATTAAATATCTACTTTTATTACATTTCTTGCAAAGTCAGTACTGATTACCTGTATCTTGCTCTAGCGGAGAAGACTCCTGGGGACACCAGTCTAGAGCGCCTGTGCGGGTCCCTGTCTCGCTTGGCCACGGTCGAGCCAGACCTCCTCCACAGTTGGCTGCGTCATGTCATCCTGGGGACGACGGGGCCCACCCCTACCTCTGCCTCCCCCGCCTCCAACCTGCAGACTCCAACCACCACAACACCTTCCCCAGAGAAACCCTCGGAAGTGGCAGTCCAGATTGCGTCGAGCGAATCTAATAGCAGCGCCCACAGCCCCACCGAGGAGCAGCACAGTCTCCTTCAGGAGAACCACCTGCTTCTGCAAGGACTGACTGCTTACATTGTCAAGGAGAACAGGTGAGAGGAACTCCACTTCATGACCTGTCTGGACAGTTGCTCCAAATGCCCGACCTCTGAGAATGTTCTCTTTTCCCCAGCAACGTGAGCGAGGAGGTGGCAGTCACTATCTTGAGAGCGCTCATCCCCATCGGCTCACACATCCTGTCCCCGAGTGTTGAGGGCTCTGGGTTCTCAGAACTCATGGTCGTCATGGCGACGCTGGCCGACGCAGGATCTGGCAGAGGCCACTCGTTCCTATTCTCGGCGGCCACCGAGTGGCTGGAGCTGTGGTGAGTTCTGTCCGGGTTGTTGGAACACCGATATTCTATCAGTGTTTGCCACAAACACCGGTGTCTCAATATGAAAAGGCCCTATCAGAACAATTCTATACCGTACCAGACCTAACGTAACGGCTGCCCCTGTCTACTTGCAGCAAGCAATACCTGTCTCAGACTGAGGTGATGGAGAAGCTGGAGGCTGGACAGGCGGCCGGCAAGTATCGCCTCATGGTGGACTCTGCCTGCTATTTGCTGAACTACGTGGGAGACGTTGTGACTGCTCTCTGCCCCTCCCCCCTGGGACGGGCCACCTCGCCACCATGGGAGGGCGAGACACCTCCAGACCTCGACTCCGACTGGGTGGATGAGCTAGGACACGAGGATGAGGAGAGTGGCGGGGAGGACTCGGTGAGTCTATATTACTGTTGTTGGTTAATATCGTGACATGTGTTTTTACAAACTTTTACTTAGAACATTAGAATTTAGGGATGTGCGGATCGAAAGCTTTGACTTTGTTTCGAATATTTTTTGGCTTCTACTTCGATTAGAGAGTAAAATCTTGCATTCGACAATTATGAAACTTCGCCAAAAAATAATACTTTAAAACACACTTTTTTTTTTAATTCTCTGAAGTTAATTTCATTACAAATAATAGTTGTTTAGATTAGGAGGGATAGCCAGCACGCTTAACTCAATGTTTAGATAGAACACTAAAAAACCCAAACTGATCATTCTACTCTCTTGACCTGATGAAGCTGTCTGTGACAGTGAAAGCTTGTCCTTAAAAATGTATTTGTGTGTTTTTTAGTGTTCTATCTAAACAATCTCTACTTCATTATCACCAAGGTGAGTGTATTGTGTTTGTGTATTTTAGTGTTCTATTTAAACAATTTCTACTCCAGTATTACCAAGGTAAGTGTGCTGACTATCCCTCATAAGAATTAAATAGTCAAAGCTATTATTTATGCTTTTAGTGAGGATTACTCCATCTAGATATCATATTCTGAAAATTGAAAAATGACACCTGGTCCTGGGTTCGATTCTCGTGTCCAGGTGTCAATTTTCAATTTTCAGAATATGATATCCCTCATAATTTAAACCATGATTTAGCCTAGTGCTCTATTCCAAATTACGAATAATTGTTAAATTAAACATTGAAAAGACGATAGAAGGTCAAGGCCAACAAACCAGAAAACTGTAGGCCTCCAATTTCACAATTAAAAAAACAACTTTTTGGAGTACATCAATCCCTTTCTTAAGCAGAAGAGAGTAAAACACAGACTGGACTGTGGCAGCATGAGTAGAGGTAGTTCATGGTCACTTAGATACTGTTAGATACCCTAAACACATATTCAAATAAACAAAGTCAAATCCAATCAAGAGCCTATCAAGAAACAACCTTCCAATAACATACCACTCACCACTTAGTATTATGAAGGACTAGACAAACTCAAGATTTAACCTTAACACAGGCTACATACAGTAGCCCCATGGCTTCTTTGGTGCTGACTGACAGCTCACAGCTGACGGCTTTGAAAAGCTACCTGACCAAATTATGTATCCCTACGCCGAACCATATGATCTGCAAAAAACATGTGTTTAGCAGCTGTCACTTGTGACAGTCAAAATTCAGCTATATATACCTCAATTTTATCTTTTGTGGTGCTGACTGACAGCTCACAGCTGACTTCTGATAGCTTTGAAAAGTTACTATGTATCCTTCCGCCGAACCATATGATCTGCAAAAACATGTGTTTATCAGCTGTCACTTCTGACAGCCAAAATTGAGGTCTATACAAGAAACATATCTGACTGTTTTATTTAATTTTTATTTATATATATTAATTTTTTATTTATTGTTGACATGTTGATGTTAGGGCTAGTATTAATTATTTATTTTTTCCATTATATTATTTTTTTTAAATTTAGTATTTAATCCCATATTGGTTTTTATTATTATAAATAAATAATTTTTAAAATTTTATTTATTTTACTAATAATTATTTGTTGATAGTTTTATTAATAACATTATAAATGTGATAATATATTACTGTTTATAAAATTTTAAAATATTATATTTTATTTTAAAAAAATTTAAATTTTGCATTTAATCCCATATTAGTTTTTATAATTATAAATAAATAATTTTTAATAGTTTTTTTACAAATAGTATTATTAATAACATTATAAATGTGAAAAATCTAAATGTACTAGTATTCCTATAGAAAAATATATAGACTTATGGTGATCGTTAGTACTAAACCAAATATTAATGCAAGATTCTTTGATGATTGAATAGTTTGGCTGAAGAATTATAAGTAGGCCTAACCGATATTTTGGAAGCCAGTCATATCAATTGAAAAGTGGGCCTTTACAATGCTTTAATTATTTAAATATTGTATAGTTATGTGGAAAAACAACTTTTACTCACAGATTTAATTCCTTTTTTGAGCACTTCATAAAGGTCTAAGCATATTTGTATTAAGTCCCTTAACCTAGTGGTAGCCTACTGTTTAAAAACTAAAACCTTTGTGGCTATGTAGGACCTTCTTGCAACTAAATGTCAACGCCGATTAGTAGTGTAATAATTAAAAATTAAACTTTTGTGCTATTGTATGAGTACTATATAACAATTCAAACTTTTGTTTATAAAATGAAAAATAATATTCTTACCTCTAGAGAAATTCTCGAAGAAAACATATTCATTATGCTCGCCTTTACAATCTGTTATATTATTTTGTTTTAATATGTAGGCCTATTTATGATAACTTTAAATAATTTAACAAACAAAAATCAATATCCAAGAAAATATGTTTAGGCCTATAAAATAAATGACAATGACAAATCAAAAGCTATCCTAACCAACAAAAATCTATTTTAAATTCACTACTTTTAAACAGTTATAACAAAGTCTCTAATAAAAATACAATAACTTATAACTTGAAATCTTAGCCTGGTATTTTATTTATCAACACTGGAGAAACACTCGCAAGTATTTTTTATTACACTTCACAGATGTATTTGGAATAATATAAACATCATAAAACTCGAGGTTTACCCTAGAGGCCAACACAACACAATCTTGGGGTTAAAATATTTATTTAATAGTCTTGATACACTTAAATTTTCGAATAATGTATATCGATCACTCAGAAACACTCGCTTTTCTTTTTATCACACGCTTTTATTTTATATTTAATAAATAATTATTCTAATATCACTAAAAAAAGTTTATTTTCCAAGGATAATATGTTCACACCGAAATAATATTCTCAAAAGAACACACAGACTAAGTAGCCGAATTAATATTCAAAAAAGTCACTGTATTATTCAAAGTTGTAATAAAATTATTAAAGGTAGCAAAGATACGCCTGTAAATACTCAACTACAATTTTACAAGTATTAAATATTTTTTTCGCTTCAAAATTTTTACTCGCGCACGTGGTTTTATTAACTGTATTTTATACGAGAATTCACTGTTATAATGTCTATTTAAAATTGTTAGATTTTGGTTATGAAAATAACCGTTTGGTTGGTTGTTAAGTTTTGAAGTTTTCTTTTGCTGTTTAATTCAAATTAATTATTAAAAGCAAGAGAACGTTAAAAGTGGCCTTAAATGCTGAAAACAAATATGGCCACTGGATAGAAGCTATGCTGCCGGTGATGACGTAGGGAACTTATTTCAGTTTTTACGGCGAATCGTATCCATACACGGTGTTTACAAAATTTAAACTTAATATTATTTCAAAAACATTTTGTATCTTTTTTACTCTTTATTATCACAAACCATTTATTTATGTTAAAGATATGCGAGGCCCGTTATAAAAATATGAATAACTGAATATAATACTATTAAATGTAAAATTTCACGCTCTATTTAAACTGTAATGGCCACAAGAATTAAAAGAAAAACTAGAATGAATTAACTAGACTTTTTTTTCTTAAATTAGATTATGTACAAGAAAATTATACTCTAATCATTGGGGAAGCATTGTTAAAAGTGATTGATAATATTTTTAGTGATAATAATAGTGACACTTACCAAATAATTATTATTTACAAATATGTTGACTTAAGTTACTTTCAGACAATGTTGGCATTACTGATACCATCTGCTCGCTTCTGCTAGCTGTCATGTAAAACCACAAAAGTGGAAATCAGGGTTTACCTAAATGTTGACTGTCAGAAGTCAGCTATGAACTGTCAGTCAGCACCAAAGAAGCCATGGGGCTATTGTACACTATCCTAACCACATCAATCATCACTTCTCACACAAAATATTCTCAACCTTGCTCTCATTAGAACGCCCCCTTGATCCCTGCAACACTCTGGCTCACCCTAAATTGCCCGACACACCTACAAACAACAAACATCGGGTCATGCATTGTTGAAGGGCGTAAGCTCTCTCCCACGGAACACAACCATTCTAACCTGGAGGCTGCAGCTCTGGTGTACACCTTGACTCTGGGCTGGGCCCATTTTTTAAACCCTTGATAAGTATTTTTGTGTGTGTCGAATGAAATACTCTAAATTCAAACACCAATTGAATCAATAGTTTTAGAATGGTCAATATTTTTTTTTTTTCCTTCCAATAGATTAGGGGGGTGCGAAGTTTCAATTCAAAACAAAATCAAATCAAATATATGAAATATTTTTGAAGCCGAATCAAAGTTTGGATATTTATTTTTAGTTGTTGTTGATGCTTGAAAAAATATTATATTTTGTGTATATTTATAACATTATGTGCTAAAAAAATTTTGTGAAGTGTTTTATTGCACAATTGTTTGTAATATTTAGTTAAATTCAGATAATTGTTATGACAACTTACAATTCAATTACTTAAGATTTTTTCCGCATGAATATTGTCTTGTACTGTACTTAACAGCTCAAAATGGCAATACTTGAGCATTATTTCCAAATATTCATAATTGTCGAAGCCGGGTCAAAGTTTCGCAAATCCCTATAGTAAACTTGTTTGAAGAAACTCCCCCTACTAACAATCTCTGATCTGTCATGGATGGGGGTATATGTTGTAAATTGTAATTTCCTCTAATGTTGTACATCTCCTTATTCTTCTTCTTTCTTTTTGTGTTGTATGTTCATCTCTTTACTAACTAATGCTGGGATCACGATCACCTTAACGTTAACTTAAAGTTAACTTAACGTAAAGGACCTCCTCGTGTGTTTAAATGGAAGCGATCACGATGCAGTTAACTTGACGTAAGAGATGTCCTGGGAGGTCTTTTACTTTAAGTGAACGTTACTTGAAGGCTATCACGTGGTCTAACCAGCCAATCATTATGCGAGTGACGTCTACAGGGATATTTAGTAATTCATTTGTTGGTTTTATGACCAAGGTTTACTCTTTAGCTTAAGTTCTAGTGATCAGACATTTAAACAAAATAATTAAACTAAAATAGGAAAGCTAAATTTATCAAAAAAGTGTTAATAATAAATATTTATTATATGGATTGAAAACTGTAAACATTCACAGATCATAACTGTACAACTATTACAAATCACAGATCATACTCGAGAATGAAGATGTTTGGCTCGAGTTGTTACGTTAAGTTAGGTGAATTGTGATCACACATACGTTAAGTTAACTTTAAGTGAATGTTACGTTAAATTGATCGTGATCCCGGCATAAGAGATATGCAAAGGGCCAGGTTTGACTTAGAATCTCATATATTGCATTTACTGGTATTTTCTTGGTGTATAAAGAAGGCATTTTTCACTTTAAGTTTAGTTCGAATAGAGTTTGAATGAAACCATAGAATTTCCTTAGCGCTAGTAAAATAGAGCAGTATTTTTACTATAAATATTTCAAGTTTATTATTTTTAAGAATTAATATTCTTTTTTGTAAAATAATTATGATCACACATTCAGATTTTTAAATCAATATATCAAAGTTACTACATGTTATATATTTGTTAATTAGACAAAAGGAGATATTGAGGAAGTCTATTTGCTATGAAACAATAATTTAGAATTGAATCAAATTAATTAAACTGAGAATCTACGTGGCAAAATTGTGAATTCTGAGCATTGTCTTATATTTGGAAGAAGGTACAGGAAAGATGAATAGAAACATTTAAAAGCGAACAAACACAATATGGCTGTTACAATGAAAGAACACAGTTTATACTTTACACTGCTGCCATCAGACAATTTATTATAAATTTGGTATCTAAAATAAAGATAATTCATTGATTTTCTCTTGAATATTATTGTGTGCGTGTAATTGCTAGTCCCATTCACCTAAAGTTAACTACAGGATGAATAAAATCCTTTAATACTAGGAGTGGGTTAAACGTTCCTGTGCCAGTCCTTTCGGTACATTGCATCCTCTATGTTCTGGTTGGGTCTTTGAATCCTCGATTTGAGAAAATATTGGTTTGAAGATTCGAATCAAATTTTGACTTGGAATTTGTTTTAAAGCTTTTATAATGCCTATTGGAGGTTTGGCCCAACATAATTATATGAAAAACTTGGAAAAGCAGACCCAGGAAAAAATGTCGACATTTAGTTACTATTTCTATCTTGAATTGATAATTAATATGGTATCTGACACATTAAGCTCATTCGGTAGCGTGTCTGTCTACTGAGCTAAGTGTCCTGGGTTCGATTCCCGGCATGGCCGCAAAATGTATTGTTGATGAAATATTGTTTTAACCTTTCACATTGATAAATTAACGGCTAGGAGACTGGATGTTGAACCGGTCCTAGTCTCAAGTTAGATTTTAATGCATATGAAGCTATGACAGACCTCGCAAGTCGGGAATGGAAAATGTGTATGGCTTGAATAAAAAACTGCTCATAGGCTGGAAACAGTAATTGATGGTAAAAACAATTAAAGTAAGTGTACAGTATTTTCTAAATTTGGTTTTGGGTTTCAAGATTTTTAGATAAAACGAAGATTTAGATTTGTATAACAGTGGTTTGAACACCTCTAGTTCTGGACAAAGTGTCTGAGGTTGTTACGTCTGGGTCGGAGAGGATAAGGGTTTGAAGGGATAGAAGGTAGCGAGGCGACCTTGTAACGGGGCCCTGTGTGTGCGGCAGGACGAGGACAGTCTGTGCAGCAAGCTGTGCACTTTCACTATCACGCAGCGGGAGTTCATGAACCAGCACTGGTACCACTGCCACACCTGCAAGATGGTGGACGGGGTGGGTGTGTGCACCGTGTGCGCGCGGGTGTGCCATCGAGGGCATGACATTACCTACGCCAAGTACGGCAACTTCTTCTGTGACTGCGGGGCCAAGGATGATGGCTCGTGCCAGGTATGGTTGGCGCACGCCTCACCCTGTTTGCTTTCCCTTGTTCAGAGATTGGCATAGATTTGCAGATAATGAGTCACTAACTAACATGGTGGATCAAATAAAACATCTTGTTGCGCTCTCACTCGTATTGTTATCGAATAGTTTCTGGTAGATTAATATAATCATTTTAACAATATTGTACATTAAATGTGATTCTTTACCTTCTTTGGGGGTTGAATAGACTAGACTGCCGATGACCCAGTGATCAAGGTTCAAATCCCGCCGGGTGTACTTAATTTGATTTTTCTACTCTTTACCCACACAAATGTGGGTACACTTCCTCTAAATTTAACCCTATCACCTAACACATTTGCATAATTAATACAAAGGCACCCAAACAGGTAGCAAGACAAGTTGACTGAAAGTGTTGGCTTTCCCCACCCTCCCCAAACATATACTTGAAAATAAAAATAAAGGTTGACACATGTTTTGCTTATATAATTTAACTAAAGTTTAAGGTAAAAAATCTGGTTCTGTGTAGTTTTTGTAAGATAATAAATATGTTCAATTCTACAATTATTTCCTTCTACTAACTTTTCAACATCTAACAAACTACTAATATCTATGTGTGCTCCAACAAAACAAACATTGTATGTATTCCTTAGTTTTGAAATAATATTGTCTTCATTAGTTTTACTCTGGAGGAGTTGACACACATCTTTTAGATGAAGAAAATACATTGCTTTAAACATGTTATATAGGTGGTGGAATTATATAAAATGAAGCCCAAATAAAACTAAAAGAACTAGGACTTATTTACAAACACTTTGTCAAGAAGACTCCATCAAAATATTGAAGTCTTTATGTTTTTACTTTTATTTTTGCTTCATTCATACAATAATGTTTATAAAATATTTATTTAGTCAGAGGTTTAAATTAATGTATCCAAAAGTACGGTATTCATAATAATAACTTTGTTTGCCTTTAATTTACTCTGCACGTTTTTCAAGCTTATTAAAAAAAAGTGTGTTATTAAAACAGTTTTTTTTGTGGTTGTTTGCCAAGTCCACTTTTTCAATTTGAAGATAACTCAAATCAATTAAATGAAATATTCATAAAGCCAAATTGAACTTTGATATTGTTTGTGTTCGTTCCAGTCAAACAAGAAAATAACCACCGAAAGCAAGGAAAGTGGACTGTTTTTGATAGTAAATTTGCGATCGGAGTAGTTTACCCTTGTCCAATCTGAGAGTCACTGACAATGGAGGCCTACCTTGTGGGTTGCTGGGTTATAGTAGGAAGGACTGGAAAACAAGGGGCTAACTCAGCGGCGTCTCTCGAATTCTTGTTGTAGTTTCTTGCTAAAAGAGGACACTTGAGGGCCTGTAACACTCGATTCAAGCGCGGACACCAATTCATGCATTAATTAGTGCACCCATTATGGCAGACACTCCATGTGAACCGACTAACGACCTTCCTTCCCTCTCCCCTTCAACTTTCAAAAATGGCGGGAAACGTGCAAAGAATAAACAACAAATACAAAACCAATATAAATAATGAACTATATCAAAAGAAACTGTGTTAAACAAATTATTACACAAAAGCTACTTTACAATAATAAGTATACAATATACAGTTCAGAGACTGAACAGTTTGTTGATGAATTAATGTTTCAAAAAATATTAAATTGTGTTTATTTATATAACTTTATAAACTAGAATTATTTAAATTACTTTATATGGTCTATTAAAATTATTTACCAAATTTCTTTGTTGCTTTTATGTTAGTAATATATTAAGGGTCTGCGAAGCTTCAAAACCTTGACTTATTTCAAAAAAAGTATCACCTTGAACTTCACTTTGAAAAAAAAAAATTTGGTATCGACAATAAGTAGCTTTGCCATTAAAAATATTGACAACAAAAATACCCTATTTATGTTCAGTTACTACAATTCTGAGCTTTTAGATTACTAACCCCATTCCCTGGCGCATGTTTAGCACAGCGATCTTCACAGGCCCTGCAATCATTTTTCTTCTTGTATACTATTATTAAATACATATTTTCATTATTCACTTATTTTATCATTTATTACTTTATTTGTGATCATACTATTGCATTGAACTGGTGTCTCCATCTATCAACTTCAATATGAAGTATTCAGACTGGCTAAAAGTACATTGGTTCATTGATAGATGACATTACAATAGATTATCGCAGTGAAACTTTGATTCACTCCAGGGAGCGCTCGGTCGAACAAAGACGTTCGACGCCTGCGCCAGGGAAAGGGTTAGATAGTAACTTTATCAGATTTTCAGATTAAAATAAAATAAGCCTATAACAAACATTTGTGTTATAAATCATTTTGTAAATAATTTTAGTGCATAAATTCACATAAATAAGCATAATATTTGATTTTTTTAGGCATAAAACTATAAACGTAAAATATTCAAACTTTGTTGAATAAAATGGTGGACTTGGCACACTCCTTAAAACATTAGTTTCAATCTGATAAATCTTAGATTGGTTTCTCTCTTAGTCGTTTCCTAATCTCCCTTCACACAAATGTGGGCACATTTCCTCTATAATATACCTTCCTCATCTCTATTTCATTTGTGAATATGCCAAACAATTTAATAATACGTGGTGGGTGACCTGGTGGTCTAGGGTAAGGTGTCAGACTTCTGTGTTGAGGGTCCGGGTTCAATCCTCGGTCCCGGCACAGATTTATCTGATCGCCAAACCCTTCCTTCACCTCTGACAAGACGTGTATTAATCACAACTTGTGAATGTGAGGAATACCAGGCCTCCACCGTGGTTCGGATTCCACGTTAAACTGTAGGTCCTCCATTTCATCTCACAATCACCCTACCACTACACATTAGCGTAAGTGCGTATAACCCGGACGGGTAGTAAGAAGCGGTGCTAATAATAATAATAATAATAATAATAATAATAATAATAATAATAATACGTGATTCACAAAATTAGAAACAGTAAAAAATTTGTAGTAGCTTCACACATCCACTCTCATATACGATACCTCTGGTTTTAACATGGGAGAACATTTATAATTTCATTAGAAGGAAATAAACATAGACACAAACAAACTCTCGTACAAGACAGCAAAGAAGGAAACTTAGACCTGCTTCGGTGGCTGCTTGGTCTAATGTACTACTCTCGCAATAGACTAGACCACCATTGACAGGGAGATCAAGGTTTGAATCTTGGTCAGGTATACTAAGGGTGTTTTTTACAAAATGGTTTTCCACACTCCCTACACATAACTGCGGGTACACTTCCTATAAATATAACATCGCTAATCCTATCAGTGTAATAAGTACATAATCACCCCAATGGTGTGTTAAAATAATAAAAGTAACTTAACGCAGTGAGGTACATATATTTTTTCTAAGTAGAACGCTTAGTGCTGGACGAGAACTTACATATATACAGGACTGGTACACGAATTGCATATACAAGAGTCCCAGTTAACACTTTCCACAATGTTGGAAGTCACAAATACACAAACCCTCAGCGATCTGAGAATGACTTGTATGTGTTTGACCGACACTGATACTAACTAAAACTGCACCTAAAAGGAGAGGGGAGAGGAGTAAACAACCCTGACCTCTGACCGCTTTTCCATCCAACGAGATGGGCCACAACAATCTCTTTGATTAAAAGTGGACATTTATTTTGACCTGAAGTTTTATAATCTTAGTTGCCGACCAAATAGGGTTACATTGTACTGCTTGCATGTTTTGCAGGCTCTGGTGAAGCGGAGCCCCCAGGCCAACAGCGAGCAGCAGCAGCATGCCAATCAGCCCACGGCGCCCCCTGGGGGGCCCTCCACATTCAACATGGACCAGATGTTGCCCAGCTCCTTGCGTCGCAGACCTTCTTCTCCGGTCAACCTCGATACGGGAGAGAGGAGCTCCCGGGACAAGCAGCGGCTCGTTACCCTCGCCAAACAACTGGGTCTGTATATCACACTTTCTGTTCATACATACTATTGGTCGTCTTGAGGGGGCTGTCGAGTTCCGGGACTAAGTATACAGCAGCGGACTTTCCTTAAGGTTTAATCAAATCCCAGCAGATAGATTGATGAAGAAAAGAAATTCTTTTATAACAGCTGTATTTAACAAACATTGAAAAGACGCGGTGTCCAGCGACCTGGAAAACCTGGTAAAGTCAAGATATTGCCTGGTCAGGAATAAAGTCAGGGAATTCTATATCTGGATATTTTTTATAAGTAACCATTTAGTCATGACATAATCACAAGATAAGCAATGTTTGCTTCCTAAGTGTAAGCCAGTAAGCGTATGGAGCTCCAACACAACAAAATACATAAGTAAAGTTTGAGGCACCGAAAGGGTTTCACTCTCATCTGCCGAAGAAGGGGCCTCCCTCGTGTGCTCTGAAAAGGAAATTTACTGGCCTTAGGTTTGTTTTATTTTATTTGTGAACTTGAAACCTACATTTTTCCAGCAGACATATATTATATAGACAATCAGATTGTAACTATCTTCAGGGAATTGATGGTACATTTTTATAACATTCACCCTTCATTCACGACCTATAGATTTCATATGGGAGAACATAAATTATTCGGGAACATTGAATAAAATGACAGTTGTAAAACAAAAACTTGTTACACCTGATGAGTTAATCCATACATTAGGCTTGTGCGAAAATCTTTAGTTTTGAGATACTTGGAATAAGTAAAATGTCCTAAAGTCTTCATTAAACTCAATTTGTGTGATCAATAATCTCTAATAAGAAGTAAATTATTTGAAGTTTATTCTTCCAATAATAAATACTGCCCTAAGATTAAACAAATTAATCTTTAATTCTTTACCATGAGCAATAGAATATTCATAAATCTGAAATTCACTCATGGCGGCTACAGACGGGAAAAATAAGGGACTTTGTTTGATGATGGGGAAAACCTGGAAAATAAAGGGCATTTGTTTGATGGCAGGGAAAACCTGGAAAAGAAAGGGCATTTGTTTGATGGCAGGAAAAACCTGGAAAATAAAGGGCATTTGTTTGATGGCAGGAAAAACCTGGAAAAGAAAGGGCATTTGTTTGATGGCAGGGAAAACCTGGAAAAGAAATGGCATTTGTTTGATGACAGGGCAAACAGGAAAATGTCATGGTATTTAATAAAAAATAATGAAAAGTCGGGGAATTTTATAGTAGAAGTTTTGTAATCATCCCGTCACTACCTGAACATAAATGATCCAACTTCTAAGAGAAAATTACTTTGGGTGTTTGAAAGTCCACTTTAACAATTTGAAGCAAAGTCTGAGGTTTACAGAGCTTGGCAAATCCCTGCCGATAACCTCCACCAACTTTGTTAAGTATAGCTTTGTTTGTTATTGTAGAGTGTTCTCGCGACTCGCTGGTAGCGCACATCTCTAGCAGCTCAGTGGTGGGGTCCCTCCTAGAGCTCATCAAGTGTCTGCTCCCTGCAGTGGAGGCTTCCTGCCAGCGCAACAGTCCTGTCGGCTGTCACCACAGGGCCCAGAAGGCCCTCAGGCAACTTCACGCACTAGAGAAGAAGTTTGAACACACAGACCAGCTCATGGTAAAGGTTATTTGATGGAGGAACTCTTTTATGTCCGATTCCTGTCTCTGTTGTTTTTTTGTGGAACTTACCGCATTAACTGGCGTTGAGCTTTGTCTGGTCTGCTGGTAACAGGTAGGTCAGGTAAGTACATTGGCGCCCAAGGGAAATAAAATTCACCCCACCCAATGCCCTATACCCGTTGATCTCATATGACTGATGTGAAGGCTGGGTTTGTCAGGAGAAACACAAGACAAAGGCTAGTGCGGTTGGAATGAAATATTTAAGAAATGTATGTGGAAAGGCTCGTATGGACAGAGTCAGCAATGGATGGAGACTAAAGGAGTGAGGTTTGAAAGGGAATACAACAGGTCAATATGAAAGAAATGTCTGGTTTGGGCACGTTGAGAGGATGAGTATGGATCGAGTGATGAAGCAATTATATGAAGGTAGAGTGTGTGGATCAAAATGGAGTAGGCCATGTAAAATGGGCTAAATGTTGAAGACGAATGTGTGAAAAAGAGAAACAGAAAGAGTTTTAAGAATAAAAGAGCAATAGGTCTCGGTGGAGAGAAAGTTAGTGATAATATATTAAGTATGGAGTTGTTGTTTTTTGAGCTATATGTACAGTTTCTTGGCTATCCCTTAAGGGAACGGTGTGGTTAGGTATGTTTGTATGTTCAGTTCATCTCCAACTTGAGAGAATATATGTTTCTGTAATCCTGGCACAGCTCCAGATAATTTTCATATTTTGAAATAATAATGTACAATTCGTTAGTAATCGATTGGTTGAGATTTTCAAACACTAACTCCTTCATTAAGCCTGCATGAATCTCAATTTCTTTGATCTTTAGTCAAAAAACCATTGTGATGACGTAAGGTATCAGCTTAGGTCGAAAGAAGTTTATCATTAGGGATGAGAAAATTTTGGATTCAAGCATCAAATCATTCCCCCCCCTCCCCACCTCTCTTTATATATTTTTTTTTATCTAAGTGAAATTGGTTTTAGAGCTCTAACACTGCTTATTGGTGGTTCAGAACCAATTATAATAGAGAATGAACTAAACAACCAGACCCCAGACCAGTAATTTAACACTTAACTGAATGTACCTATGAATGTTATAATGAATGATTATAAGATGTTAACATTTAGTTACTATTTGTATCTTTTATTATTGTACTATATTTATTTTTCCTACCACACTACCAAGATACTGTGCTTACTATTACTGTGATTGAGTCTAAAGGAGGCAGCTGAGAAGATATAGTGAGGCTGGGCAGCTGGGAGAGTTCTATAGGTGTGTAAGAGACCTGCAAGGAGAGGAGAAGTGTCCTGAGTGTAAGGAAGTGTTGTATAGAACATACTTCATACCCATACTTACGTATGTAGCGGAAACTTGGACTTTGGATGAAAGAGAAACAAGGAAAGTGGAGGCCATGGGAATGAAGTTTTTGAGGAGCATGCTAGCTGTCACCAGAAGAGATAGGATTAGGAATGAAGATGTAAGGTCTAGAGTTGGGGTACATGAGATAGTTGAGGACGCTAGGAGGAGATGGTATGGAAGGGGAGTGGATTCCAAGAATATTAATGGATACGAAGTATGTAGGGAAGAGACCGCAAGGAAGAGATGGGAGGAACAGATAGCAGCAAGTGTAAGTGAGAGGATGAGAGTGAAAGAGAGTGTAGGAGAAGAATAGTGGAAGGACAGAGGGAGATGGAGGCATTTTATTAAACAGACCCTGCCATAGGCTGGAAACAGTTGATGATAATGATTATTTATTTTTCCTCTTGTGTTCACAAGTTTTTCTAAGATTCGAATTCTGATTCAAGATTTGGGATTCAAAGGTAAATTGGAGATTTGAATTCGAGATTCGGATTTATAAAATAGTGAATTTGACCCAATTCTATTTATCATTTTTGTGATCTAATATTTTGTAAAATATATCTAGGACCTAAAATTACAACTTTTTCATTCTTTACCAACATTTAACTTTTATATATATATATTATATTCGATTTCTAATTGAAAAAGTTGACTTCACATGACCTTACTTAAAAGCAATTTATTTTCTTATTATTTATAATAACTTTCCTTGTTGATCATCATCATGTTTACAGCTTATGTTAAGGTAAATCTTCCTTCATTCCTTGTATGTATTTTCAGCGAGTAATGGTTTTGATTGTTTCAGGTGCCGACGCTCGGATCCCAGGAGGGAGCGTTTGAGAATGTTCGCATGAACTACTCTGGCGACCAAGGTCAGACCATACGTCAGCTTCTGTCTGCTCATATGATACGACGTGTGGCCATGTGCTGTCTCTCTTCCCCTCACGGCAAGAGACAACATCTCGGTGAGTACCTCTTCATGTCGCAATAACCTGCCAAGCTCTATTTTTAAACACATGAAATAGAAAGGCCTGCCTGGTATTATAATTTGGAGAGGTCGAAATTCCCATTTCTTTAATTTTAACCTCTCTTTTTCGATTCCAATTCTTAAATTTTAACAACAATTTTTTTGATTCATGATTCTGATTACTCACCATTTACAATTTCAATCATTTGACATGCATCCAACCTAACATTACAAATTTATAATTTATGTAAAATGGTGTACAAAGTCAAAACACTTAAAACAAAACAGCACGGCCATGTTTGTTTTATGATAGATTACAAGAACACATTGGTCTGTTGATTAAATTTGCCATTTTCCATTAAACCTACAAAAGAACCAATGATGGTAAAAATGTAAACTCACCAAATTCTGAATATTGCCAGTTTGTTTGAATGCTAGATAGAACTTTCATTTAATGGGATTCAAAATGTAAGAATTATGCTATCAATCATGTTACAAAGATTGATTCTTTCGATACCTTAAGAATGAAGTGCTTCAAAGAACAAAGAACAATTTTTATATTGCGAAATTGATAAATATGAGATGTGACAACACCTTCTGGTGTGTGTGTGTGTGCGCGCATGCGTGCATGAGAGACCTATCGCTGACTGTTGTTGTAATGCCCCCAGCGGTGTCCCACGAGAAGGGCAAGATTACAGTCCTGCAGCTGAGTGCTCTGCTCAAGCAGGCAGACTCCTCCAAGCGCAAGTTGACTCTCACTCGGCTGGCTTCTGCCCCAATACCCTTCACCGTGCTCTCAGTCACCGGCAACCAGTGGAACGAGGACTTCCTGGCTGTGTGTGGGCTCAAGGTGCGTAAACCTCTCCAACAGTACCAAGTTAACTCGTTTATAAAACAGTGAGTTAATAAATTAAAATATAAACAAAAAACCGCTTCATTGTCTTTCATTTTAGACTGACATGTTGATGACGGGGGGATCGGGTTTTGAATCCCGGTCGGATCTCCTGAATACGGTTTTTCCTAAATGGTTTCCCACTCTCTTTTCGCGCAAATGCGGGTATATTACCTCTCAAATGCTTCCTTGCTCATTCCTATCGCATTAAATTAAACATTGAAAGGAGGACAGAAGGTCAAGGCCTACACACTTACCAGAAAACTGTAGGCCTCATAGTTCTTATTTTGAATATATTCTAGGACTGCCACGTTCTGACGTTCAGCAGCAATGGCTCAGTGGCGGATCATCTTGTGCTTCATCCCCAACTAGAGACCGGCAACTTCATCATCCGAGCTATCTGGCTGCCCGGATCTCAGACCCAGCTGGCGCTAGTCACCGCAGACTTTGTCAAGATCTATGACTTGAGCGTGGACGCGCTCAGCCCCCAGTACTTCTTCCTGGTTCCCAGTGGCAAGATCCGCGATTGCACCTTTGTGTGCTCTGAGGTACACTAACCCCTATGGGGCTCCAAATTAGAAATGGGTTAATTTTTTTTAACAGTACTTAAAATCAATCTAACTTAAAATTTCATTAATGATTCTCACATTAAACTTTTAAAGCTACATTAAATTTAGCTAGCATCCAAGACTGCATAGTATTGGTTTTTTATAAAAAAATATATTTTTGTTTTGGTAGGCCTGTGTGGGAATGAGATTTTGTTTTTCAGGGAATTTTCAAGTGGGATATATCAATTTCTCGCGGGAACGGAACGGGAAACGGGAAAAAATTTAAAAATTAACTTTTCACTTTGGGTTTATCTTTATATTTCCTATTTATGATTTGAGTCTAGACTCAGCCTTCCCATTCATTTTGATAAAAATAATTAAATTATAACGTCAGAAGCTTATGGCGGTTTGATTTTGAATATTGTCTGGAAAATAGACAAACACTCCTAACTGTAATTTAGAGGTCTGAAAAATACATTTAAATTCTGTAATCTTAAATATATATATATATTTATTTATTTATTATTAATTGTTAGTTTTCCAATAAAAATAAAATATGTTTAACAAGTGTTGGATAAGTTTTTGATGTGAGGTAAAACAAAAACCTAGGTCTAATGCGACTTATAATAATTATGTATTTTCAATCCAGCATTTATGGTATGAACTGTAAAGATAAATAAATTCTAAAAATAGATTTTACGACTAAATAAAAAAGTCATGGTGTGTAATTTTACAAACTACTTCTACGGTAAAACAAAAAGATATTGTATTAATTTTTGCCCAAAAATTTTGGGAAGTAATTTTTCCCACTAGAGAATGACTTTTTTCCTGAAGATCAGTATCCCAAACGAGTCTATTCTATGGTTTATACCTATTGCAGAAATTCAAAATGGAATTCTTGTAGTACAAATATTGCTCTCTATTATCATAAATGTGATGGTGCTCCTCCCAGGAGGGAGACTCCCACCTGCTCCTGATGTCTTCAGCGGGGTACATCTACAGTCAGGCCATGGTGGAGTGCAGCTCGGCGCAGCACGGGCCGTTCTACGTCACCAACACGCTTGAGGTGTACCATCCCGACATAAAGGTATATACAACTGAAGTTACTAAAACAATATTAATATATTCTTACATAGAACAAGTCACGCTATCTGCAGCTTTAAATTTTCATAGATATGATCAATATTCGTAAAATAACAGAAATAATACAGTAAAATGTTATCAATGTTGGCCGCAAAGAAATGTGTTAGAATTTTCTAAACTGTTCTTCCAACCAAAATCAAGGTGTATCTTTGCCAATCGAAACAATGAAGACTGAAGAAAGGAAGAAGATGTCACCTTTGTGCATTGGGTTCTTCCCACATTTTTTTCTCTTTCCCTAGGTGGGCTTTCTTCATCAAATTTACTCTTAGTAGTTTATTTTTCCTTTTTCTTTAGTTTTATCAATTTCCTTTACTATAAAATTATTTAGCCATTGGGTCACCTCATTTTTATACATCATATTTCTTGTATTATTATTAAGTTTGAAAGTACAGTTTATATACCCAGATCGGTAACAAGCTTACTTTGTACGTTTTCACTTGAAAGAATCAAGCTAGTCAAGGTAAACTTGCTTCCTTTCGAGGTAATTGAAGTGGAAATAATGGTAATCAACTGTTTCTAGCCTGTGACCGGGTCACTTTGGTAAAATGCCTCCATCTTCCCCCATTCTTCCTCTTTTAATTGCCTCAATTCTTCTCCTCTCACTTGCACATTTTTTGTTATCTGCTCTTCCCATCTCTTTCTTGGCCTCTGTAATAATAGAATATAATTAGAGTATTTTGACTCTCAATTTATTTATTGTCAAAGCAGGAGTTTTGTAGCTTATATTTTCCAAGCCAAGGTAAGGTTCCTGCAGTTTTGCGCAACCGGACAGAACTAGTGACTGTGCTTGTGTCCCCAGGATGTGATGGGCCAGGTGGGTGGAGGAGGCGTGTCCATCTACTACTCGCACGCCCTCCAGCTGTTGCTGTTCAGTTACAGTCAGGGCCGTAGCTATGTGGCCCCACTCAAGAGTGTGGACGCAGGGCTTGGCTCTGTGTTCCAGATACAACTGGGCAAGGCGGGGGGCAACGGCAGCGGCAACAAGGCCAACAACGCTCAACCGCAGCCCCTGTGTCAGTGGAGCGAGGTGCCCAACCACCCGGGACTCATCTGTAGCGTGATGCAGAGCAGTGAGTACATCTCCTCAAACACTAATACTCTGTTAGTCAAAGAACGAGTTGTGCCTTTTTAATCTCCTTTCATAGATAAGTGAGCTGTGCTTCTTTGTTGTTCTGTGGTAGCTAATAGCGAGTTGTACATCCCTGTCCTGTGGTAACTAATAGCGAGTTGTACATCCTTGTCCTGTGGTAGCTAATAGCGAGCTGTACATCCTTGTCCTGTGGTAGCTAATAGCGAGCTGTACATCTTTGTCCTGTGGTAACTAATAGCGAGTTGTACATCCCGGTCCTGTGGTAACTAATAGCAAGTTGTACATCCTTGTCCTGTGGTAGCTAATAGCGAGCTGTACATCCTTGTCCTGTGGTAGCTAATAGCGAGCTGTACATCTTTGTCCTGTGGTAACTAATAGCGAGTTGTACATCCCGGTCCTGTGGTAACTAATAGCGAGTTGTACATCCTTGTCCTGTGGTAGCTAATAGCGAGCTGTACATCCTTGTCCTGTGGTAGCTAATAGCGAGTTGTACATCCTGTCCTGTGGTAGCTAATTAGCGAGTTGTACATCCCTGTCTGTGGTAAACTAATAGCAGGATGTCACCCGGTCCCTGGGGTAACTAATAGCGAGCTGTACATCCTTGTCCTGTGGTAGCTAATAGCGAGTTGTACATCCCGGTCCTGGTGGTAACTAATAGCGAGTTGTACATCCCTGTCCTGTGGTAGCTAATAGCGAGTTGTACATCCCTGTCCTGTGGTAGCTAATAGCGAGCTGTACATCCTGTGTGTCCAGGTAACAACCCTGTCATCCTGATGCTCAAGCCGGATACTATCCTGGTCCAGGAGATTAAGGTGATTCCCGCCAAAGCTAAGATAATGGACATGGTGGCCATCAGACACCCCTCGTCCAACTCTGACCATCGTACTACCCTCATCTTGCTGTGTGAGGACGGCAGTCTCAGGATCTACATGGCCGCCATGGAGCAGACAGGTTTCTGGCTGTCCTCCAGTGTCCAGCCTATCAGCACCATCCCCTCCTCCAAACCCACCAAGAAGAAGAAGGTCACCAAGTCTGGAAAACCGGCCGGTGGGTGTCTGGACGAGAATCAAGGGTGTTCCAAGTCAAATTTTAGTAGTTGCTACAAAATCCCAAATTCTCAGTCACAGTTTTATATTTCAGTGCTAAAATTTTGAGTTTAATTGATTTGATTCAATATTATTTCATAGATTACCACAATATATATATAGCTTGTACAAATACATAAAATTTAGTTAAAAATCCAAATTTTTGTGATAATTTTTTTCTAAAAAAAAATTAAATTCTTAAATTAATATGTCTCTTCATGGATTTATCATAAAAATTTAACTTGAGATATTTCTATCTCCTCTAACTTACTTGAACTAAAATAAAACTCTTTAGGTTTTAATTTTAACTCTACTAGAAGTGAGAAATGCCCTTTTTGCGCACACCTACATTTCTTTCTTTTAAGCTTACCCCTTATTTTAAATCGAAACCGAGTATTTGTTGAACAGTGTTTTCCAAACTGCACGTAGCATGTACTTTTAAGATTATGTGACATATTTCAGGGGGTGTGTGACATACTGTTGAGGTTTTTTATTTGTTTATATTTTTATAATAATAAACTAACATAGTTTTTGACGAGTTGTCATAGACTATTCTAAGCCTTTCTTTTCTTTTGTCATGGCTTTGTTTAGCTAATAATCATCGCTATTAATATTTCTAAAACAAGCGTTTATATTTTATGCTTAGTAAAAAGTAGAAGCTGATGTTTTAAGTGGAGAATAATGACAGGATCATTGAAAATGTAACAGAAATATTCTGGGAATTAAGTTTACTAGAGTAAAAATAAAATGTTGACAAGAGTATAGAAGGGCAAGTCTTACACACTTACCAGAAAACTGTAGGCCACAATTTGTTGTGTTTTTAATTTGTGAACTTGGGCCTACAGTTTTCTGGTTAATTGTGTAGGCCTTTAATTTCTATCCTCCTTTAAATGTTTAATTTAAAATAGCAGTTTGGTGCCATTTTTCCTTTGTAATAAATAAAAATATAAATACCTCTCAGTACCACGTCAATATTTGTTAGAATTGGGTCATATCCACTATTTTATGAAAGTGAATTTTGGTAAAAAATTATAAACATAAGAGGAAATAAAATGTAAAATACAAAAATCCTAAATTTTCTCAAATACTTATGTCTTGAAGCTCCTTAAGGATTCGAGTCTTGATTCAAAAATCTTCTCTGAACTTGAATATCTTTAAGGAATCTAGTCCAAATAAATTTTCTGGGATCCTTGAATCTCGAAGATCCTTAAGGATTCGAGTGTTTAAGGATATGAGGGTCCTAGCTTTAGAAATTATGAATGTATGTTGAGGGCTGTCATATTTATATTCCTGGGCCACTTGGAACCTGCCGTTCCACCTCCTGGTTAGCGGGAGTTTTATTTCCTTTCTTTAATGTGGAGGTGCAAGATACTTTGCTATGGCTATGTCGTCGAGAGGGGTATGTGACTGGTGAGAGTTTGGGAAACTTTGTTCTAAAGGATTGGTGAAACTCATGAAATACATTTATGTTGGGTGTTTTGGTTTTTTATACCGTCCATCCAGAATTTTTAGAGAGATAATTGGGTGTTTTATATTGTCGACTAAACTTTTAACCATCTCTAAGCTATGTTATTAGTTTGTATTTCACAATGTAGTGTTGCCAACTGTCGCACAAATAAGGTGACACCATCGCAATCGTGGACCCAAGTATTGTCACTGTTCCAGGTGCGGTCACATTCCCTGTAGACTTCTTTGAACACTGTCAGGTGATGAACGACGTGGAGTACGGAGGGAACGACTTGCTGCAGATCTACAACACGCAGCAGATCAAACACAGGCTAAACACCACAGGTGGGCGTTCTTCATATCCTCTTAGTTGAGTTACATAAACACCACAGGTGGGCGTCCTTCATATCCTCTTAGTTGAGTTACATAAACACCACAGGTGGGCGTCCTTTATATCCTCTTAGTTGAGTTACATAAACACCACAGGTGGGCGTCCTTCATATCCTCTTAGTTGTGTTACATAAACACCACAGGTGGGCGTCCTTCATATCCTCTTAGTTGTGTTACATAAACACCACAGGTGGGCGTCCTTCATATCCTCTTAGTTGTGTTATATAATCACCACAGGTGGGCGTCCTTCATATCCTCTTAGTTGTGTTATATAATCACCACAGGTGGGCGTCCTTCATATCCTCTTAGTTGAGTTACATAAACACCACAGGTGGGCGTCCTTCATATCCTCTTAGTTGAGTTACATAAACACCACAGGTGGGCGTCCTTCATATCCTCTTAGTTGAGTTACATAAACACCACAGGTGGGCGTCCTTCATATCCTCTTAGTTGAGTTACATAAACACCACAGGTGGGCGTCCTTCATATATTGGGTTTTATATGCATAAACAACCATCGTAGCTGTCTTCATTTATTCCATTAGTGTTGATGTCACAATAAGTGACACCATCCAATGTGGCGTAGCCTTCATGAATTTCCCTTAGTTTGATGTCATATAACGACGGGAGAGGAGGGAACATTCTGCAGATCTACAACAGCTAGCAGATTAAAAAGCTAAACACCACAGGTGGGCGTCCTTCATATCCTCTTAGTTGCGTTATAAACACCACAGGTGGGCGTCCTTCATATCCTCTTAGTTGAGTTAATAAACACCACAGGTGGGCGTCCTTCATATCCTCTTAGTTGGTTACATAAACACCACAGGTGGGCGTCCTTCATATCCTCTTAGTTGAGTTATATAAACACCACAGGTGGGCGTCCTTTATATCCTCTTAGTTGTGTTACACTCTCACACACAACAGTTGGACAGCCTTCATATCCTCTTGTGTTACCCTCACACACAGTATTGTGTTATCCAGTAAGTCTGGGAAAACCCAAGGTTTTCAGTTTAGAATCTAAATAAAGTTTACTAACCCAAATTTTGATGCCAATCAAATTTCATAGGGAAATGTTATCTGTATTAAATATATATTTATGTAACCTTGAACCTAAACTTCTAATTGTTTGGATCAACAGGAATGTATGTTGTATCCACAAAACCCGCTGGTTTCAACCTTGAAATAGCCAATCAGGACAATTCATTAGTGATCACAGCGCTGCGTGTGCTACTTGGAACTCAGGACTCCCAGAGGGCTCCATCATATGTCGAGGTTTGTATTGTACTTTTCTTGAAGGAATATTTAATTACACATGCATCCTAGGAATGGTAAAAAAAAAAAAACTGTCCGAGTTGAGAACTGTTGCCTGTTCGGGAAATGCTCTGAATATTTTAGTGGTGTAACAGGTTTGAAAGTCTTGGTTGTGGGTACTAGTATGGATGGGTCCAGGCTTGTTTGGGTCTTTGTGGTTTGTGTCGAAACGATGACTGTCCATTCGCTGTCTGAGAGAACCTGTAGTAAAGCTCATATTCTGAATCATTTTCCCAGGTGTTTGGACGCAGTGTACAGACTAATGTCGCTCGCAACCGATGGTTCGACCTGCCCTTCACTCGCGATGAAAGTCTCCAGGCGGACAAGAAGATCACAGTCACATTTGGGCCCTCTCAGGACCCAGAAGGTGTCACCATGGTGGACTCCATCAAAGTGTATGTAGACATAACAGAAGTATTTTAAGGGACATCTTTACTTATAATGTGTAGCTAGGAGCTTGCCGAGACCACTTGTCTTAGATTCGAGGCCAAGCCGAATCAATATTTCGACCTTACAACGAAATTAAAATGTGAATTTTCCACACCCCTATAGCTAGCTTATCTCTTCGGGGACCTCGTGGTCTAAGGCGTCACACTCGCAATGATGGGAAGATCGGGGTTTTAACCTCGGTCGGGTGTAGTAAGGGTGGTTTTTCTTAAGTAGTTTTTCACTCTCACTCCACACAAATTTAAAATAAACCTTCTCTAAATTCAACCTCCCTGTCCCTAACACATTAGCTTAATTAGTACATCTGCATACAGCTCGAACATGTAGTAAAACGCAGTGACAGTAAAATAAACACTTCTTACAGGTCTTTACAACAAATATTGATCTCTAGAAGTCAGGTTTGTTGAACTGTGCGTGTGTTGTCCAGATATGGGAAGACAAAGGACGCGTTCGGTTGGCCAGAAGAGACCGAGGATCTGGCAAGTACGTCGGCAGCTCCTGTACAGGCCACGACAGGGGTGGGCGCAGACGCGGACAACTTGGTGGCCACACCTGTACAGCTCACTTCTTTAGACAGGTGCGTTTCATACACTCTTCCGTTATATTCACAGTTTTATATGAATGTCAATAGAAAAATTGTCTCAGGCCTGACAGATAAAGTCAAGCTTGTGAGAGTTGAGTTGATTAAATATACCAGAGCTATCATCAGGGACAGAGAGAAAACTAGGTTACTAACTAAAATATTTGAAGAAGTTTAGGAAAGGTGGATAGAAACATAAAAGGAATGAACACAATATGGTGTTTATAATGAAAAGAATATAATACAATTACCTCATAAAGCGAAAAGAGGTTTTCCTTATAGAGATATAGACACTAAAATAAAAACTGAAATATCGGATGAAATTGGAACATTCAAGCTTGAAAAAAATTTGCATTCACAAAATGAAATATGTGAAGCAAATCAATATTGGTCACCAATAACAATAGCCCAATTCTTTATAATTCCTTATTGCCGTTTTGTTTGGTTACTAGAACATACATTTCCTAGTATTTGAGAGCAAAGACTTGTAACAAAAACCATGGTATTAGGATTGATTCTTTCGATAACAGTTTGGATTGAGGGTATCAATGAATCTAACTTGATATTCTTAATTAATAACTTATTATTTGTGATCCACCCTCTGTTTACCTCAAAAGATAGCAGTCTTACCTTGCTTGGTTCCACTATGGTGCAGCCTACAAGACAGGGCCATAGTGCAATCTGTCAAGGTAAGATTTTTACCATTCATAGTAAACAGAGTATACAAGAGTTCACAAAGGCAATAATAGAACACAAATTGGATATTTTTACCGGTGAAGCCTTCCAATTGTAAAAGTGGAAGCTGACATTGTTTAAGTAAAGTGTATTTTTCCGGAGCTTGTCTCACTATTGTACTAATCTGACTGTCTCTGAGAGAGTGCAATGAATACTCCCACAGGATGGTGACTAGAGCTTGTCTCACTATTGTACTAATCTGACTGTCTCTGAGAGAGTGCAATGAATACTCCCACAGGATGGTGACTAGAGCTTGTCTCACTATTGTACTAATCTGACTGTCTCTGAGAGAGTGCAATGAATACTCCCACAGGATGGTGACTAGAGCTTGTCTCACTATTGTACTAATCTGACTGTCTCTGAGAGAGTGCAATGAATACTCCCACAGGATGGTGACTAGAGCTTGTCTCACTATTGTACTAATCTGACTGTCTCTGAGAGAGTGCAATGAATACTCCCACAGGATGGTGACTAGAGCTTGTCTCACTATTGTACTAATCTGACTGTCTCTGAGAGAGTGCAATGAATACTCCCACAGGATGGTGACTAGAGCTTGTCTCACTATTGTACTAATCTGACTGTCTCTGAGAGAGTGCAATGAATACTCCCACAGGATGGTGACTAGAGCTTGTCTCACTATTGTACTAATCTGACTGTCTCTGAGAGAGTGCAATGAATACTCCCACAGGATGGTGACTAGAGCTTGTCTCACTATTGTACTAATCTGACTGTCTCTGAGAGAGTGCAATGAATACTCCCACAGGATGGTGACTAGAGCTTGTCTCACTATTGTACTAATCTGACTGTCTCTGAGAGAGTGCAATGAATACTCCCACAGGATGGTGACTAGAGCTTGTCTCACTATTGTACTAATCTGACTGTCTCTGAGAGAGTGCAATGAATACTCCCACAGGATGGTGACTAGAGCTTGTCTCACTATTGTACTAATCTGACTGTCTCTGAGAGAGTGCAATGAATACTCCCACAGGATGGTGACTAGAGCTTGTCTCACTATTGTACTAATCTGACTGTCTCTGAGAGAGTGCAATGAATACTCCCACAGGATGGTGACTAGAGCTTGTCTCACTATTGTACTAATCTGACTGTCTCTGAGAGAGTGCAATGAATACTCCCACAGGATGGTGACTAGAGCTTGTCTCACTATTGTACTAATCTGACTGTCTCTGAGAGAGTGCAATGAATACTCCCACAGGATGGTGACTAGAGCTTGTCTCACTATTGTACTAATCTGACTGTCTCTGAGAGAGTGCAATGAATGCTCCCACAGGATGGTGTCCGGGGTGTTGGAAGTGCTCGACGGCTGCTTCACGTTGTTTGGCAACACCATGGAGGAGTCCAAGCTGGCCCAGAGGGGGACGGCCGTGGAGGTAGCCACGCGACTCCTAACGCTGCCCACTCCGATGAGTGTCCAGGTGCACACCAAGTGCCTGCTGGCCGCGCTGCACACTACCAAGATCTCGTACCATAGCTACAAGGTACACCACAAACTCTTCACTCACTTCTAGATGTTAACACTATGTTATATTTTGTTCAAACTAGACTCCTCTGGCACTCGACAGATTCGTGAAAATATCAACAAATTTCTCAAATACAATTAATATTATTATGAAGACCTTGACTGATATTAAATTTTAAGAAATTGGTTAAAGGAACTCTAAAGAATTGTGTAATGAAAGCATAACAAAATCTCAAAAAATGACAACATTTAATGTTCTCTTTGTTGTTTGTTAGCACAGCGTCTTACTACCCGTTCAGGTTATACGCCTATATTTTAATTACATTAATGGCTTAAGGATTAGCAAGGCTTAGTTTAGAGGAAATGCACCCGCATTTGCATGGAAGGAGAGTTTAAAACTATTTAGGAAAAAACACCTTTGATGCACCTGGCCGGGATTGAACCCCGACCTCTCCATCTTTGGCAGTCTAGTCCAACACGAGAGTAGTGCGTTAGACCATGCAACCACCGGAGCGGCTGTTCTTTTAGTTGTTTATGGTGTAGTAGACATGACAGTCAAAATATCATTTTCATTGGCACAAAGCCTTAAACAATCTTTTCACTTTAACTAAAACTTGACATTTTTAAATATAATATTTGAAAGAAAATTGAAGGTACGTATTTGAGAAATAAAGGATTCAACTCATCTCGAATTTAAAGCTATTTGAGCTAACTTGTTATAATCACTTTTTAGGACCAAGCGCTTTTGAACCACATCAACACATCCCTGGCCACTCTGCGCTCCGTGGAGGATCCTCGGGACCTGGACGCTGAGGCGTTCTACCGTCTGGTGCTGACTGCAAGGGGCATAGCTGTTGCTCGGCCGCACAACCTCGCCAAGTTTGCTGACAACCAGGACAAGATGCTCACTCTCCCTGACGATGGTGAGTCTAGTAGTGCTCACTCTACCAGGCCTCTACCGTGGTTCGGATCCCACGTTAAACTGTAGGTCCTCCATTTCATCTCACAATCACCCTACCATTGCACATTAGCGTAAGTGCGTATAACCCGAACAGGTAGTAAGACGCAGTGCTAATAATAATAATAATAATAATAATAATAATGATGATAATGATAGTGATTATGATAGTGATAGCGATAGCGATAATAATAGAAGAAAGGAAAGAGGAAAATGGAGGCATTTATTAAACTGACCCGGCCACAGGCTGGAAACAGTTGATGATGCTGATTAGTGTTTAATTTGTCAATATTTTTATTGGCGAAGCTTTATAGTCGTCATTGCCAGAAATTCCCGAAGCAAAAGGTGGCCAACATTTTAACTAAAAAATATTCCATTCAGTTTTGCTTTGAAACATTTCCATTTTGAATATTTGAACCCATTTCATTCTCAAATATTTGATTAGATTCGAGTTAGTAAGCAATGTTTCAGATTCAATTTTTAAAATAATTATTGTGGATCTTGGATTCACACATACTTAGCTAAATCCATATTATCCATGGGGTGTGGTGATTGCTCTCCTGTTTTCAGCTGTTATTTGTTTTATTCCAGGGCTAGAAGGGCCAGAGTCGGACAAGCCGAGTGAGGTGGTTGCTTCTCAGCAACATCTGATGGTGCAGTTGATGGAAGCCATGTGGTGCTTGCATCAAGCCCGACCTAACAACATGGCGCTAGCTCCCGTCTGCGTTCCTGGTAGACCACCTCTATAAATATTTGTCATACACTTCAGTAGTCAAATGGTCCAAATCCCGGTCGGGTTTTATTTATTATAGTGGGTTTTCTTAAAGGGTTCTTAACTCTCCATGCAAATGTGAAGACACTTATTCTGAATTCATCCTTTGTGGTCCCTAACACATTAGCATAATTAGCTCATGTAACCCAAACTTTATTTAAATGCGATGCTAAAAAAAGAATATTCTTATGATAAAATAATTTAAAACTAATAACTTTGTAAAACCTCTTCACATTTGAGATAATTTATGTAATTTTTAGAGATGGGTCGAATGCTATATTTATAGAATATGAATTCAAATCAAAATTTTAATATTCAAATTAAAAAAAATAAAATACAAATGTTATTTAAAGGGAAAATATTAAAAATTAGAGATGGGTCACTCAAATCTTTGAATCCTCGAATCCATCAAATCCTGACAAGTATTCGAGGATTCAATGTTTTACTGGATTCGACGGTCGAATCTTTCACCTCATAAACAAAGCCTAATATTTTGAATACAAAAATTACTAAGTTAGGCCTACTTGAAAATTACAACTTAATTGGTAATCATTATTTTGTCAGACAAAAGAGATAAGCATGATTTTTTTTAAAATATATAATGGCTAGGTGTAGAAAATCTAACATGCCTAATACCCTACCCTCCCACCTCTATGGGAAACTTGGACTCTACTGTTTCAGCACTTGCTCACTTATAAAACGTTCACCTCATGAACAATCTTTGCAAATATGTTAACAATACTTCAGATTATTTCCCTATGAATTAATTTGTAATATATATAATAAGGATGGGCCTTCCAATCTCTCGAATCATTAAGGGTAGGTATTCAAGATTTGAGGATCAGAGAAAAGGTTGGATGACTCATATCCTTAAAAAAAACTTTTTTTTAATTCTTCAAGTGAAATTTGTTTTTTAGAGCTCTAATATTGCTTAATGGTGGTTCGGAACCAATTATAATTATAAGATTAACTTAACAACCAGACCCCTGACCAGTAATTTAACACTTAACTGAATGTACCTATGAATGTTATAATGAATGGATTGTAAGAAAGAATGTTAACATTTAGTTATTATTTGTATCTTCCATTATATTTATATTTCCTCTTATGTTAATAATTTTTTTCCAATATTTGGATTTGAATTTGTAAAATATTAGATTCGACTCAAGCAATATCTCAGATAAATTGGTATTTTAGCTGTCAATATTTTATTGGCGTCCAAGCCGGATTCTTTTTTTCAAAACTTAGGGAAGCGGCTGTTTGTTTCGAACCTTGCACACTGTTAATTTTCTTAGTAAAATAGTCTTATCATTCCTGTCTGTTTAGGTCTGACACACATAGAAGCCACAGTTCACGCCTTGGTCGAGGTGAGCCACGCGTTCACGACGTGTGACCCTGAGACCACAGTCCCGTTGGCGGCCAAGCTGTACCTCCAGCTGCTCTTGTGTGAGGACCCCACAGTGAGCTTCAGCGCCAAGCAGGCACTCATCAGAGTGCTCAGGCCCCGTCTGAGGCGTCGCCGCGTGCTGATCCCGAGCCCCCCGCACTGCTCCTCCCCAACCCTCGAATTGACAGACAAGGGGCCCCCTGTGTCTCAGCCCTCGCAAGACTCTAATGAGGAGCAACACTTTGAGGTGGACACCGTCGAGCCCATGGTACTGCTGGCGCCTGACGTTGGTGAGTCTGGCTTTACTACCACCTCTTGTTTTATTCTTTAAAAATGTTAAATTGATTAATTATAAATTTATGGTACTCTTACCTTATCATCAATTTTAGAATGAATTATATTTAAATTAATTTAATAATTTTCATTTAAAATTGCATAAGCAAACCTACTACACTGAACAAAATAAAAATGGCCCACATGAACCGTTG
This sequence comes from Timema podura, assembly GCA_033556935.1. NCBI lineage: Eukaryota > Metazoa > Arthropoda > Insecta > Phasmatodea > Timematidae > Timema > Timema podura. Next base: position 12,217,839 of record JAVRXN010000002.1, on the reverse strand, counting down.
TTTTTAATCATCATCATCATCGTGGAACCCCTCCAGCTTGCCGAGTATGGTGTTTGCGAACAAGTGCTCTCCAACATTGTCTGTTCAGCTAACTCCTCTCTCACATCTTTGTTCCTTACTCTTATTTCTCTGTCTCTATCATTTCACATGTTAGCTCCTATTTACTGTGCAAGTCTCTAAACTGTACGTGAGACTGGGGACAAGGTACAGCTTATAAAGACACCCCTGGCACCTTCTTGTCTCACAGTAGCTGTCGGGTCAAATAAACCCACTCTAGCAAAACATGTCCCGTAGAACATCACAAGGGAACATTTTCCCATAACAGGGTATCTACCATCCGGGAAAATCAGGGAAAACAGGAATTAGCCGGGAATTTGAAGTGATCGGGAAAAAAACGGAAATAAGCCAGGAATTTGGTAAATTACAATAAAAATTTGGGAAAATGTGGTTTTACTCAAAATATGAAATATAATAATCATTTAAACAGTAAATAATAATGTTATTCAAACTGTAGTTTTTTTTGTAGCTGTGTACTAAATTTTATAATTCTTAATAAACAATGTTAATACAATTTAAAAAAATATGTTTATTTAAATTTAAAACTTATTATTATTCATAAAAAAAAGATTATTAGAAAAATGAGGGGGGAGGTGGGGGAATTAGAAGGATGTGACATACTTTTTAGTCGGGAATTTTAGGAAATGATCAGGGGAAATCAGGGAAAAAGTCGGGAATCTCATTGGTCAAGTTGAGTAGACACCATGCATAAAGTGCAAGTAAAAACAATGTTGGCAATTATAGTTAAATGCGAACTGACTCCTTAATGTACATGCGTGAAGTGCAAGAAATATAAATGTGCACAGTCATCACTTGATGCAAACTGTCCCCTTAATTTACAAGGACGAAGCACAATAAACACACATGTGGTTAATCATAACCAAATGCAAACTGACTCCTTAAAGTACAAGCGTGAAGCAAAAGATATACACATGTGGTCAATCATAATCAAATCCAAACTGACCCCTTAAAACAATGGTATTATCTTGCCTCTATGTTCTTGCCTTCTAGAATCGTGAAGCGTGAAGCGTGAAGCGCAAACAAGAGATAATCACCTTAAGGGTGACCTCCATAGCCGTCTAGAACCAAGTGTAATTGTAAAAAAAAAAAAAAAAACATTATAACAAGCCAATATATACTATCAAGAGATAGCTACGCTACTCTAAAACATGCCCTTAAAAATACATTCTTGATTGTGGGGTTAGTGACCAATGGGAACAAGACAGGACAGAGGTGCGGGTGAGGGGGAAGAACATGACACGTGATGTTGGAACTGAACTATCGCCAGACAAGAGCTCCACAAAATCAAATTAGTCTATTAGCTTAACTCTACCTGATGGAACCCAGTGGCATTTCCTCCACTGCGCGACTATCGCCATCCTAAAGGGGCTCACCTGCCAGAAGCTGTTGGCCCCCTGAGGGATCAGGTTATTTCCCTTCAGTGAGTCCCTGGCTGTACCATCTGATCCATTACTGTAGCAGGATAGTCTGGCCAGACACTCTTTTAGTATTATTAGTGATTTATTAAAATTAAATAAACCAAATGATCGGCATTGGCATGATCGCCCCAGTCCTAGTTATAATGAATTAGTTTTAGCCAAAAATGTTTCTAAAATTAGTTTTCTGTTTTATATTAGTCTGTTATATTCCTCTTTCATCTTATATGTTCAAATTTCAGGATTAGAATGAAAGATTAGAGATTTGAATGAGAACTCAAGGATCATATTTGTTTTTTGTAAAATAGCAGACTTGGTCCACCTCAACTTTTATAATTTGAAAATTCTCTAAGATTATTGAGTACTTAATGTTTATGATTTTGCCGCAGTTAAATTTTCCATCTGGTCGTCACAATAAACATAGTTAATTACTTACTTAATGAGTTATTGTGTTACTTCAGCGGTCCTCTAAGTTGGTGTTGTATCGTTTTTTGTCTCCCTTCTCGATTATTTAATGCTTGTTGACTTGTTTCAGGTGCTGGAGCAAGCGGTGTGTCTGTGAATGTGAACCCCATTGAGGCCCTATTAGGGGCCCAAGGTGCCTTCCATCCCCTCCTAGACATCCCCCTGATGCTGATGATGAGACCATGGTCGAGCTGGCCATAGCTTTGAGTCTACAGGTAGACTAAACATGGTTTTAAATATTCGCTGACATGACTTCCTTAAATTGTTTAATACTTCTAATTTCTCATACCATCATCAACACTCGACGTTTCCGCCTCTGCGGATCGTCTTACACATCCTGTTCCATTCCTGTTGATCCCTCAGCCACGCGTCTCCTGTTCGCTCCTTTAGCCTCCATGTCCTTCTGCACTGGGTCCATCTATCTTGTCCGTGGTCTTCCACCCTTCTCTTTGTTCTGTGAGGCTTTCTTGGGCATTCCTGTCATATGAGTATTTGTTTTAGTGTGTAACAGCTCAGAATGACTATAATTGACATAAATTGACTTTGTTGGCTTTCATTTTTTTATTAGCAAAGCTTCATAATAATTTCGGAAGCCATAATTTTCTTTGAAGAATTGAATATTTTATTTAAAGCCGAGTCGAAGTTTACACAAAATAAATAATAAAGATGGAAGTTGACTACATTTTGTGATAATTTCTGGACAAAGGATTGTTTTTATTTGGTTTTAGTGAAAAAATAAATCCAGAAGGATATTGACGATTTGAGAACTTTAGGAAATTCTGAATTCGTAATTCAAATTCTTAAAATTAATTTTTCGATTGAAATTTGTTTTAGAGCTCTAATACTGCTTATTGGTGGTTCAGAGCCAATTATAATTATAGGATGAACTTAACAACCAGGCCCCAGACCAGTAATTTAACACTTAACAAAATGTATCAATGTTATATTGACCGTATTATAAAATAGTATTTTCTATAAATATTTTCTCTTAAATTCATAATCTTTTCTAAGATTCGGATTCGAGATTTGGATTCGTAAATTAATGGATTCGACCCAACTCTAGTTTTTACGTATTAGAAAATGCCTGAATGATTTGAAATTTTAGAATTTAAAAATATAAATTAAAACATATTCAAATTTTTTCTCTAATAATTAACCAGAATATTATAAATGTTTTCAAGCTTAAAACAACTCAAATAAATATTCAAACTTTGATTTGGCTTTGAGAATTATTCACAAATTAGATTTATTTATTTGCTTCAAATTGAAAAGTGGATTTACTTTTTTATATTGTTTGGTAAGATAAAGATGAATTTTCTTGTCAGGATCACGAGGGTGGTGCGGATCTGCAGGTCTTGCAGCAAGGGTTGGCAAACCTGCAAGGACTGCACAACCTCAGCGGACCAGCCCTGCAGGTAAGACTTCACGAAACATTACAAATGGGTTGTTCACTTTCGAGGTACAATATTTGTCACATTTAAAGAGTTTACTGGAACAATGAATAGGAACTAATTAAAGGGGCCATCGCAATATGGTTATTCATTTGTCATCATGTGTACTTAAATGAGAGCACAGTATCAAAGGGCTGTAATCTCTAAATAGATGTGTTGATTTATGTGTTAAATTCTCTAGCAATATTTGATACAATATTAACCTGCTAATTTGCTGCACCTAAATACAACAATATTAACCTGCTAATTTGCTGCACCTAAATACAGGTTGCACTCCAAAGATACGATCACTTAAGTAGGAAAAAAAAAATATCCAAACTACTCACATTTAAAAATCAATCCACCTTTAAAGTAAACATAATCGTGAATCGCTTCCATTGTGTGGCCGGGTCAATTAATTAAAATCCCTTCAATCTTTCTCTGTCTTTCCAACACTCTTCCTCCTCATCAATTTTTCACCTCTCTCCCACACACTTGCTTCTCCCCCCCCCTCCCCCCATCTCTTCCTTGGTCTCCCTTGCAATCTTTTCTCTCCACACTTCAACTCCATCATTCTTCTTTTTGTGATTGTTTCCTTTTTCGTTCTCATTATGTGCCCACTTCCTCTACTATCTCATGTACCCCGTCTCTTGCCTGAACATCTTTATTTTTAACCCTGAAAACAAATATTATCTACTTCCCTCTAGCATAGCACATGCCGAAAAGTCAAAATTTAGTAAATAGTACAACAAATTCTTGTCAAAATAGAATACCAGTAGTGATCGACAGACTTCAACAAAAAATGTCTAAAACATGTGTGACAAGCAGGAGTGGTTATACCTTTGTCTGAGGGTAATGTCTTGTGTTTAGAGCTTGCAGGCGTTGGCCTCCCAGGGGCTCGCTCAGTCCCAGAACCCAGCACAGGGGCAAGAGGCAGGACACTTCTCAGACACCACTGCCTCGGCTGGGGGCTCTGACGATGAGGGCTCCACTGCTGCCACAGATGGCAGCACTTTGCGGACCTCCCCTGCGGAACAGGTAACTGCAACGTGCCTTGTAATGGGTTATTCCCGGGCTCTTGTTAGGAGTGTTCAGCCCCAGATAAATTATCTGCACCACATTTTTATCACTTGTTAATAGCTTTTTAAGATAGTGAGCCTTCTCAAACACAAATCATTCATTTCCTTAAATACTCTACTGGAAAGAAGGATAGGAATGAATAAAGTACCTTAAACGTGCTATATTACCATTAAATATTAAGGGTGGTCAAACTGTACATATAAGATGAAGCACAGATTAAAGTAAACACCCTAACACATTTACAAACACATCAATATTTCATAACCTCTTATTATTATGTCTTCCTGACGAAGGTGCAATGAAAGCATCGAAACATTGATATGTTACCAAATATAATTTTACTTCTTCTGTGCATAGTTTTTTTTATCATTCTGTTATGTTTGTTTAGTATATTACTTATTATATAAAACTTGGAGTAGAAAACCTGATAATTCTTGGACAATGAAAATAGCACAGTTGATACTTGACAAAGCTGCCACTGGACAGAGCTAAAAGAGAAACACACAGTAAGGGTCCCATATTACAAGTGTCGCAGAATGACATGTGCTGTTGTTGCCCTCAGGGGGGCAGTGCTGGCTCGGAGAGCGGAGGAAGTGGTGTGGATAGCATCACAGGAGAGCACAACGTATCTGGTCGTAGCTCAGCCTATGGTGACAATATACAGGAGCCTTTGGTTGGGGCTAGGAGCGAGACCAGTTCCCTGGGGGCTCCTGCTGGATTCCAGGTACAGTAGAACTCTATTCATCCTATTTGGTGGGCATTGGGGTATCTTCCATACCTACAAAATTGGTATACCTGTTTTTGCCAAGTGTCACTTTCAAATACTAACCTCACCTGACACTCTGTTAGCCGCAGGATGCAGACGGACTGGAGCACGAGCAGGAACCGGAACCTGACACGGAGAACAGTTCCAAGCTTCACGCGTTGCGCCTCGTCATGTTAGAGAAACTGATGCTTTACATACCTCAGCTCAAGGAGGCGGGAGGTGTCAGGGCTATTCCCTTTATGCAGGTGAGCTTCTCAGTTCCCATAATGCAACGTATCAACCGTTCATTTATTTCTCGACACCCTAGATTCCTACTGCTACCCAAAGAATCTAGAACCGGTCGTAATACCTTATATTATCTCTTGAATCCTCTATTCTCTTGTTCCATGCATATCAAAGTCACAGGAAATTAAAGTTCTGGCATTTAAATGAAACAATATTCAGAACCGCTTTGGTGGCCGCATGGTTTAAGGTGTCACACACTAGCAGTAGCTTAGATTGCCCAATGACGGGGAGATCAAAGTTCGAATCTTGGTTATGGTGTTCTGAGGGCCCCCCCCCCCCCCCCCAAATGGTTTTCCACTTTCCCTACACGCTAATATGGGTACACTTCCTCTAAATTTAACCTTCTTCATCCCTAAAACCATCAGTGTAATTGGTACATAAGCGTATAACTTGAACGAGTATTAAGACCCGGTGCAAAACAAAAATTATAACTAGGTAATTTTAGGGACAGGACCCTCAAACTCTTGAATCCTCAAGAATATTTGAGTATTTGAGATTAAATCGGCTGTTGTGTTTTTTTTTCAAAATCTTGAACCATATTTTGTTTTAGAGCTCTAATGCTGTGTATCGGTGGTGCGGCCCCAGGCTTGTATAGTTGGTAACCTTGTCTAGTGACCCCTTGTTCTCAGTGAGTGTGTACTTGCTCTCAGGTTGTCTTGATGCTGACCTCTGACCTTGACGGGGAGGAGGAGAAGGACAGAGCTTGCATGGAGTCCCTTTTGACGAGCATCATCAGCGAGCTCGGCATGAAGGAGCCAGACACTAGTGACATCTGTGAGAGGAACAAGGAGAGAGAGGTCCATCTCGTCATCATGAGGTTGCTGAGTGAGTGCACTTCTCGTAGTTCAGGGGGAGGGAGGGTAGGATTTAGTCGTGCTAGGTTTAGTTTGTTTTAACAAGACTCCGTGAAATTTCAAATCACATTCTGTGAATGCTTGCAGGCGTTTTGATGTCCCGATCCAAGTCCAACGCTAAGAGCACCCACGACAACTCCGGCTTTGTGTCGCAAGTGACAGCGTCCATGTTGCTCCAAGCAGGTGTGATAGACTACTGCCTCACACTGCTCAAGGCACTGCTGCACTACTGGAAAAAGTAGGTCTAACAATCTCTCTGCCGAGTGGGGTCATTTGATTGAAAACCACTTTTACTGTGTGTTTTAAGTATATTCTAATGAAATTGGGATTTATTTGGAATTTAAAACAGAGTAACCCTGCTCACCTTTGTGAGATTTCATTAACCTTGAAAATCTAGTAAAATAACATTACTTACACAAACACATTCTTTTTGCTTTCGCTGCCACAGACTGCTTCATTAGATCATGTGGCTGACTCTTCAAGGGTGTGCTTAGCAAAGAAAACTTTCCATCGACTATTTGTCAACTTTAACAACTATAAAGTGTCACAAATAAAAATATTGATAGCCAAAATGAGCATATAGTATGTTGAAATGTCATATTCTATTGCTCTAGTTTTCTATTTTTGACCATATCAAGATATTTTTGTAATAAGGTATTAATCAAATATTTATTGTCCAAAGTTATATAAATTTGCAAAGTATTAGTGCTGTGCTAAGCTTCAAAAACTTCGACTTCGATTCGACAGTAAAATCATAGTTGTAATTATTCCAGATTTGACAATTATGAAGCTTTGCCAATAAAAATATGTAATGTTCCCAAAATATAAACATTTACATTGTATTCCTCATTTTGTGCTGTTATGTACTCTTTGTTTCTCCTGTTAGGTAGCTAGCTTGTTTTGTGGTATAGCTATATCAGTTATCATATCATATATTATCAGTCAAAGTAAGAATATTAACTCTCAGGGTGGACGGAGTTTACATGTGCTGAGGGTAACTTAATTAGGACAAATCTATTAATCATATTTGCAATTTTATATTTTGTAAAATATATTAAATAACTTAAATTTATTAACCATGTAAAATAGAAAATTATTTAGCAAAGTTAAACTTTTTTTTTTTTAATTATGATTCAACTTTGAGAATATTTATATGCTTTGAACCTGAAAAATAAGTCATCTCTCTCCCCTAATAGATTATAACCAGTCTTGATAGAATTAGATCCATGATCATCTCTGTATACGTCTCACTTGATATTGCAGCTCTGCGTCTGAGGAGAGCGGTGCGGTGGGGGGAGGGGCGCTACTCAGAGCACACCTCACCACTCCGCCGCCGGACATGTCTCCCTTCTTCCTACGCCAGTACGTGAAGGGCCACGCCAGCGACGTGTTTGAGGCGTATCCACAGCTGCTTACCGAGATGGCCTTGAGACTGCCGTACCAGGTTCAGAAACAAGCGGACACAGCCGCTTCTATCCCGCTCACGTTCCAACAGGTCAGTTGACTTGAGTAGTTGCGTGCTAAAACAATATTATATACAGACAGACGCTTGCAATGGTTGGAGGAGGGAGGGTCAGGTTAAATGTATAATGTTGGTGCCCTTGCAGGCGTGGTACTACTTCCTGTGCGAGTACATGATGACCCACCAGACCCCGTTTGTCCGCCGGCAAGTACGCAAGCTGCTGCTCTTTATCTGCGGCAACAAGGACAAGTACCGACAGCTGCGAGACTTGCACGCTTTGGAGTCTCACATGAAGGTCAGCGCAACACAACCTCGACTTTGCTTCGAAACAAATATCAACTTTATCCCGAAAAATTATTCGAATTCAACAATAAAATTGACAAAATATTCAATTTATGTTCATTTTCTGCCATGCTGAGTTATGTTAATTACAAATTAATATTTAAACTAAAATATCTCTATTAGATATATTTCAAGTTCAATTTACATATAAATATGAATACAAACTTACATAAGATAAAGGTTTAGAAAAATTATCTTATCATGCCCTTGAATAGATTAGATCCATGGAGTAAACATAACTTTTTTAAGAATTAAATTTTATTGTGAAAAAAAAATTGTCACATAATTTTGGATTTTAAAATAAATTTAATATAGTTGTGCAAAGGAAAAATGGTGCCAAACGATTATTTTAAATTAAACATTAAAGAGAAATATTAGGACAAGGCCTACACCGCCTTTATAGTGGAATCCGCCCCCCTCATACTTGAAAAGAACAATTTCCGCATCCTGGACGGACACCACCTCCAGATCTGAGGGACGGCAATGGGTACACATACAACCCCCTGCTATGCTAAACTCTTCGTGGGAAAACTAGAAACCAAATTTTGGCAATACAAACCCTTAAAACCTATGGAAGCTTAAATCCTTAAGGATATTTAAGATTTGAGTATTAGAGAAATTATCCAATTTGAAACTTTTTTTTTAGTTGGAGCTTATTTTAGTGCTCTAATACTTCTTATTGGTGTTACAGCTCTAACATAACTAATAGAATAAACATTAAGTTTAACAAACAATGAACCCCAGCTGGAATGAACAAATTTGCTCCTCAGACCAAATAAACTTTTTAGCTCCGCTCAACAACAGATTACATCGTACTTCCCAGGCTTTGTGTTGGTCCATGTGGGGACCCCAGTGGGGCTCAACAAGTTAACTGGTTGTATAAATATTAACATGAGTTTGCTATAGCAAAAATACAACATTCATTTACTATTTATATTTTCTATTACTTTATGATTTTTGCTATTTTATTTTTTGTTAATATTTTTTCCCAAAATTTTAATTTGGATGCATCATGCAGGTTTGGATTCGTAAAATAATGTATTTTTCCCTTCTCTACTTTAAATATATTTAAGGCTTTATTTCATTTGTCGTTTTGATGAAAACAGTGCTCTCACATTTTACTGGCCCTTGAATGATATCAGCTATCCGGACTCTGAACTTGTTATTGTTACTGTCTAGTGCATCCAGCAGTGCTGCAAGACCGGAGGGTTCGAAGCGTCGAGCTCCCAGCCCCACGGCATCTCCCTGCCCTACGACTCCCTGGTGGAGCTCATGGAGCACCTCAAGGCGTGTGTGGAGATAGCGGCGGGCCGCACGGGCAACTGGCAGCGGTATTGTCAGCGAGAAGAGACCGTCCTCTCGTTCCTGCTCCAAGTGAGCTGTCTCCTGGACGAGGGGGTGTGTCCCACCATACTGCAACTCCTGCAGTGCGCCATCTGTGGCACCAAGAGCGCCACGCCCTCACAGGTAACCACTTTTACTTTGCTTTGAATATTTGTCAACTTGACATTTTGTTTGAAAACAAATTTCAGGTCTGACAGCTACAAAGCTATAATAATTAAAAAGTTGACAGTGATTAAAAATACACACACACACACACATATATATAATTTTTTATTTGAGCACGTGACTTAAATTTGCAATAAATTATTAACATAAAAACCTTCTTGGGTGGTCTGGCAATAAACTGGACTGCCAATGACTGTGAGATTGGGGTTTGAATCCCAATTGTTTCTAATGAGAGTGGTTTCTCTTTTTTTTTTTCAACCCCACACAAATTCTGGTACACTTCTCGCAGATTCAACCTTACTCACCCCTAATGCATTTGTTAAAAAATACATATGTGTATAACTCGAACAGATAGACGCGGTGATGTAAAAAAATCCCTTTGAATTAAAAAAGTTGACTTGATACCCTTAGAAATTACTACTAAACAATGATTAAACCATCAGATTCAATTGTAAACACACACATACACTGTAGCGTGAACGTCACGCTCGTGGACAAACTAAGCCCTCTGGAGGACCAGTGTACACGGAAAAAACATTGGACCGCAGGAGATGGGAATGAGTGCAGGTGACTCATCTTCGCTTGACCTTTCCCGTTAGTGTACGTCCGTCTCGTCAGTACAGTTACAAAGTATGTGGGAGCCCCAGACGCATCCCTTACTACCCATTCGAGCTATACACTGTTACAGGAGTTGATACCACTACCGACTAACCAAATCAATACTAAAATGGCAGTGCCAAAAACCCCGCACCAGTGACACTGGGCGTGAACACTTGACACTTGGCGGGAACTCTTAAGCCTGCCAAACAATGATCACACAATACAGTACATAGAAAAGGGATAGATATAGAAATCAGACTATAATTTTGGCAAGTAGAACCTCATCGCTAGCACTCTCGGCGTTAGTGACGCGAACTAAAAGATTCAAAGCGAGGCGTTACGCTTGGAACACAACACATTTTCTATTGCGGAATGTTAATCAGTTCTTATATCAAATTAACTAAATCCATTATTTATAAATAAACCATGTTATAAAATTTAAAATCTAGAAAATCTAGCTAAACTCTTTTATAATAAATGACAAATTGCTAACAAAACAGTAAATGGTGAATTCTACATATACTTTACACCTCCCTTTCTATGGACTTAACGTCCACGCTTGCACGTTCCTCTAATGTCATTGCAGGCTGCTCCTAGTGGTAATGCCCCAAACTAGTTTATGAGTGCCCCCCCCATGATAAAATAGGCCTACAATGTTTCCTGTAGGTCCTTGTAGGGAAGGGCAGGAAACGTTCTAACCTCATCAACATAGAAAAAAACTACACTAACACTCACTGTAATCAAATATAAACCTGTAGGGACCTTAATTACAAAAGGTATTATTATCAAACTAACATTAACATCGTCAGTCTCGTGTTCAGACCCCAAGCAGCGGTTCAACCACAGCCGCCCCTGCGGCCCCCTCACGCAAGGAGCGGGAGAAGTCTGAGGACTCTGACACAGAAGCCAGGTTTGAGGAGGCCCAGTGTGTTTCCCTGGTGACACAGATCAACAAGCAGGTGTCACCAGAGCTGCTGGCTAGGTTCGTCAAGAGCTTCCTGCTGGAGACCAACGCTACAACAGTTCGCTGGCAGGCGCACGCTCTAGTGCTGGCTATTTACAAGTGAGTCTCACTTCAACCCTTGACTCCTACAAAGACGTGGAAGTAATTTTATAATAAAGGGAAGTGATAAAACTAAAAAAAAAAAGGAAAAATAAATTACTAAGAGTAAATTTGATGAAGAAATCTCACATAGGGAAAGAGGAAAAATGTATGTGGGAAGAATCCAATGCACAAAGGGGACATCATTTCTTCTGTCTTCTATAGTAGAAGTAGTCACACACATATTTTAACACAAATAGAATAATATTTTGACACTGTAGCCTTTATCAAACACTGAGAAGACAGATAACACAAGCACTGGATTACTCCATTTTGAATGTTTAAAAAAAATTAGTAATCCAGTGTTTTTAAACATAGATGTTTTAGTGTAAGGGACTCAAGTTAACGCCAGTGCTTTTCAAGTTTTTATAGAAAAACATTTTTATAGTCAAAATAAATAAAACATTGCCTCATTACAAACATATAGTTTAATTTTCTTCTCATGGCAATATCAACAATTGTTGAATATCTGTCATGAATATAGCAGCATTAGATGACCAACTTTTTAAATGAAGAGAAAAAGTTGCCGTTAAATTCCAGGATACCCTTGACAGATATTCAACAACTGGTGATATCACTGTATGAAGAAAATTCAACTCTACATTTTACTTGCGCAGTATTTGATTTATTTTGATATAAAAACTTCAAAAACATTGGCCTTTTCTCGTGTCCCTCCTTAATTGTAAGGGGTGTGTGAAGCCTTAAAACATTGATTTGATTCCAAGAAAAAAATTCTAGCCTCAGCGATTTACAAATTTTTACAATGAAAATATTGACAACTAAAATATTTAATTTATGTTCAATTCACTTGTTGCCATTCTGAGCTTTTACTCTACTAATGTGATATCTGAAGTAATTGATTTACAATTTATGTTATAACAACTTGATTTATCAGATTAGTATGAAATATTATTAAAAAAAATTGTGCAATGCAACTATATAGTTGGGTCGAATCCACTATTTTATGAATCTGAATCTTGAAAAAAATTATGAACATAAGAGGAAATATAAATATAATATACCAAGATAAAATACAAATAGTAATTAAATGTTAACATTCTTTTAATCCATTTACTATTACAGTTATACATTCAGTTAAGTGTTAAATTACTGTTCTGGGGCCTAGTTGATAGGTTCATCCTACAATTATAATTGGTTCTGAAGTAATTAAGGCTCTGAAACAAACTTCACTTGAAAAATGGAAAGAAAGGAAAAAAATTAACGATTTGAGATTGAGGCCCATCCATAAATAAATTATTTTCTAAATTATTTTTGTGTTGTAAGTTAAATAAATAAGCACAATATAATATTTCAGCAGGCATAGAATCATTTTTTTAAATATTCAAACTTTGATTTGGCTTCTAGAATATTTAAAATATTTAATTCAAGTTCGCTTTGAATTGAAAGGAAAAAAAGTAGTTGGCTCACCCTTAATGTTAAGATTTTCTGTCCTAGTTAAGTTAGTTTGTAAGTAGTCCAATTGTACATCTCTCTCAGCCCACAGCGCTGTAGCGCACAAGTCAATAAAACATGAGCCTTGTTTTTGTCTGAACCAGGAATTCATCAACCGCAGATCAAGAAGCGCTGCTAGACCTACTCTGGCGACTGTGGCCACAGCTGCCCGTGTATGGCCGCAAGGCTGCCCAGTTTGTTGATCTTCTAGGTACTTCTCCCTCAAGACAACGCAGACCACTAGGAAGGTACTCATGGCAGCTCACTAATAATAGAGAGGTCTTATCACTTTGGTGCCAATCAGTTGTGGCTACTTCCAACCATTACTGTTTCCACTCTGTCAGTTTTTTATTCAAGCCTTATAATTTTCACTACCGGCTTGTTAGGCCTGTCGTAGCTTCATATGTCTTATAATTAGAGACATGCAAAAGGTGAGGTTATTTTTAGGGGAAATGTTATTTTTCCCAAAAAGTGATATTATAAGCTGAAAGCGATGTTATTATTTATGTAAATGTAATGTAAATACGAGTCAAATTAGTAACCATTGAAAAAAAATTAGGATAAAACTGTGTACATTTTTCGTCCATATTGTGTATTTAACTATTTATTAACATAGTCAGAGAAAAATCAAATATAAATACACACAAAACATTTCATTCTTAGTGATATCAAACTCGATATATCTATCTTTGAGTCCTACAAATAGTAATATCAAAATAATAATTATCACTTTAGGTTTATACCGAACAATAATAACACCGAAACATATCATCATAGGAGACAATAAGGAGAAGGGAATAAAAACTAAGAAGATATAATTCTTGCAAACATGACCGTCTGTAGCAAGGTCCATATTTATTAATGTCCTTGCTTAGACCTAGAATGAAATCTTTTAAAAGCTGGAAACAAGAATTAATCTATCAAACTTTAAGTATCGTAATGTGTAAAAGTAGAAATTGTGATTTTAATGTTAATCTCAGAAAAAAAAAAAGCATAAATATCCTGAAAAAACTCATTTTTCCTGTGACCCGTATCTATACCAATAAAATAAGAAGAAACTGATACTATCCATGTGAACTGTAGCCCTGGCCTGGCGCTACGCCAGTGTTGCCGCATTGAAATTGATATTGCATGACATGGTATTTGCCAAATTACAAATAAATTGTGTTTATTTAGAAAAAAGCTTGGTACTCGTTTTATTCATGTGAAAACAGCCCTCTCATTCTAAATGGGTCTCTTAAGTGTTCCCTTGTTTGTTGCAGATATCAGAGTACATAGGGCAAGCAGTGAGCGTCCTCCACACACAGAACCAACTGCTGCTCATCATCCCAATGCCAACTTATACAGCCATCTCGCCCAGTTTGTCGAGCTGGACGGTTACTACCTCGAGTCTGAACCCTGTCTGGTGTGCAACAACCCTGAAGTCCCGCTCACCAGCATCAAGTTGTCGTCCATCAAGGTACATTCATCGATGTGGTCTGGGTAACAGCCCACTAAACACAGCACGGTCTGGGTAACAGCCCACTGTACACGGCATGGTCAGGGTAACAGACCATTGTACACGGCACTGTCTGGGTAACAGCACTGTCAGGGAACAGCCCACTGAACACAGCACTGTCAGGGTAACAGCCCACTGAACACAGCATGCTCTTGGTAACAGACCACTGAACACGGCACGCTCTGGGTAACAGACCACTGAACACGGCACGCTCTGGGTAACAGACCACTGAACACGGCACGCTCTGGGTAACAGACCACTGAACACGGCACGCTCTGGGTAACAGACCACTGAACACGGCACGCTCTGGGTAACAGACCACTGTACACGGCACGCTCTGGGTAACAGACCACTGTACCCCGGCACGCTCTGGGTAACAGACCACTGTACACGGCACGCTCTGGGTAACAGACCACTGTACACGGCACGCTCTGGGTAACAGACCACTGTACACGGCACGCTCTGGGTAACAGACCACTGTACACGGCACGCTCTGGGTAACAGACCACTGTACACGGCACGCTCTGGGTAACAGACCACTGTACACGGCACGCTCTGGGTAACAGATCATTGAACACTGTGCGCTCCGGGTAACAGACCACTGAGCACGGCGCGCTCCGGGTAACAGATCATTGAACACTGCGCTCGGGGTAACAGACCACTGAGCACGGCACGCTCCGGGTAACAGACCACTGAGCACGGCACGCTCCGGGTAACAGACCACTGAGCACGGCACGCTCCGGGTAACAGACCACTGAGCACGGCACGCTCCGGGTAACAGACCACTGAGCACGGCACGCTCCGGGTAACAGACCACTGAACACGGCACGCTTCGGGTAACAGACCACTGAACATGGCATCACTCTTAAGATAACCTCCATGTATGCAGCAATCCAATGTTCTATTTCAGATTGACTCTAAGTTCACAACAACAACTCAGATTGTAAAGCTGGTAGGCAGCCACACCATCAGCAAGATTACCCTGCGTATTGGGGACTTGAAGAGGACCAAGATGGTTCGCACTATCAACATCTTCTACAACAACCGCAGTGTACAGGCTGTTGTCGAACTCAAGAACAAACCAGGTCGGTGTTTGATTGTATTGTTTGAACTGTTTGTACCGACTCAGGATTTGGTTGACTGAAAATATAACTTTAAAACATAATTATGTAAGTAAAAAACAAATATGTATTAAAGTTATTTTAATTTGTTTGAATGAAATAAGTAATTTAAAATACATTTTTTTTAAATAGTTTGAAAAAAGTTCAAGCCATAGTAGATGATATAATTAATTTTTAAATATACTTTAATAGTAACAAAAACATTTATTTGGATACAATTAACCATCCTATGAAGCACAGCTGTTCATTGGGTGCTGACTTCCTACCAGAGACAAGTTGGAGCATTGATGATTTTAAGATGTACATAGTACTCTCTTGCACTAAGCTAACTTGTGTTCTAACAGCCATACAGAGAGATATTTAATTTTCCTATTTCTTCTTTATCTACTCTTCATACCCTCTCTGTTGCGTTGCTCTCACTTTCCAACCCACACCCCATTTCCCTCCAACTGTGCACTATTTCACAAACCTCATCCAAACAAGCCAAGAGAAGAGTCAATCATCACCCCACACACACCACAATGCAATCAAACAACCAGTTTCAAGAAGCTCCAAAGTATGTCTTGGTCTTTGGTTGTCAAATGGAAAAAGAAAGAGATGGAAAAAGCAAGTTGGTAAAAAAAAACGAATGGTCATAAAAATAGGGATATGTAGAAGGAACAATTAACACAAAGAACAAACTCACTAAACAAATTAACTGGATATCAACATAAATATATATATATATAATAAATGTTTAACTGTGGCCGGGTCAGTTTAGTAAAATGCCTCCATCTTCCTCTTTCTTTCCACCATTCTTGCTTCTTTATTTGTTTGCATTCTTCTCTTCTCACTTGCACACTTGCTGTTATCTGCTCCTCCCATCTTATTTCTTGGCCTCCCTTACATTCTTTTTCCTACATCCTTCATCTCAAATATTTTCTTTGGTTTTGATTCATTTTTAATCCTCATTACGTGACTATACCATCTCATTTGTATAGCTCTAAAACAAAATACATTATTACTAATTATTTTCGGCAGGTTGGTAGGTCTGTATATTGATACTAAAATGAATTGTAAAAATATAAAGTCCTACCAGTTAATAACTAATGAAAACCTTTTATTCACTTTGTAGGTGTATAATACCGACTGTTTAGTTTGTGGACTGTTCCAATGGTTATTTCTTGTGTTGTGTCAGCAATGTGGCACAAGGCGAAGAAGGTGACCTTGGCCAGCGGACAGACAGAGGTGAAGATGGAGTTCCCTTTGCCCATTGTGGCCTGTAACCTCATGATAGAGTACTCTGACTTTTACGAGAACATCCAGGCATCTTCGGAGACCCTGCAGTGCCCGCGCTGCTCGGCTTCAGTACCGGCCAACCCTGGTGTGTGCGCCAATTGCGGAGAGAATGTCTTCCAGTGCCACAAGTGTCGGTAAGTTCGACCCCCCGAGTCTTTACAGCTTGAATCTCACTTTTATTCTATTGTGCAAATATTTCATGACTGATAACAGGAGAGACTGATTTGTGGTAAATAGGAAGTTGTATTTTGGAATTAACAGTAAGGATGGAGTCTCGAATCCTTAAGGATATTTGAGAAAATTTCTGTCTGTGACTCAAATCCTTAAAAAAAAAAGTTAGTCCATTTTTCAAGTGAAATTGTTTTTTAGAGCCTAATACTTCTTACTGGTGGCTCAGAACCCATTATAATCATAGGATGAACTTAACAACCAGGCCCCAGACCAGTAATTTAACACTTAACTGGATGTGATAATCTAATCCTTGAATGAATCCTATGGTTTTTAAGAGATTTGAGATTCATCAAAATCTCAAATACAATTATGAATACATTGAATCTCACGCCTAGAAATAACCCAATTTTAAATTTTGCTGTGTTGTTTAAATCCCATAATTTTCATTTCCTTTGATTTGAGAGCTAAGAATCAAGGCAGAGATAGAATCATGATAGTAAGATTAGCGCTGGGTCGAATTTTGTTTCACAAACCACTCTTCATTTTACTTCTAAATCCCAAATCCTGGAAAAAAGATGAACATTAAAGGAAATAAGAATGTAGTTGAAAAATAGAAACGGTAACTAAATGTTAAATTAATGATTTGGGGTCTGGTTGTTAAGTTTGTCCTATAATTATGTTGGGGCTGAGCCACCAAACTGCAGTATTAGAGCCCTAAAACAAATTCTCATTCAAAACTTTGAAGATAAAAGACCCATATATTTAATGGCTGGGCAGATTGCTGATTGATCACAGGCGATTGCTGATCTGATCACAGGCCGATTATGGCATGTTAGGTTAAGCCGATGATCTGAGCCTGATTATTTCTGCCTCTTTTGAACTGTGTAAGGGAGAGGACAAGTATTGGTGACCACCAGTTATAAGCCGTGTAGAAGACAGGGCTGTGGAGTCGGTCAATTTTGGGCGGAACTGTAGTCGGCAAGAACGTTCAGACTCTGGCTTCAAAATATTACTAAACTAAATGGTGAATTGTATCTAATCCATCCTCACACTTCCTTATCCTTACGTACTCCCTTCGCTTCAACAACGTCCATACACCAAGTCATTATGCTCAGTGTATGAATGGTGTTGCATCCTAATATTTAAACTATTTTTTATAATTTCAATCCCATATTTTGTTGAATCCTCTAACATCCTTAAGGATTCGGAAATCTCATCCCTAATTAAAACTATTTTGATACAAGTTGAAATCAACGGTATTACTAAGCTGTCAAGTTTATTCTAATCTCTCGGGGCAGGGCTATCAATTATGATGAGAAGGATCCGTTCCTGTGCCACGCTTGCGGGTTCTGCAAAGTACGCCAAATTTGACTACACCCTCCTGGGCCGGCCCTGCTGCGCCGTGGATCCCATCGAGAGCGACGATGACCGCAAGAAGACTGTGGCCACGATCAACACACTACTGGAGAAAGCAGACAGGGTCTACAAGCAGCTCATCGGCAACAAACCCACTCTAGAGGTAAACCTCCCTCCCGTTTTACTAAACATATGAAATAAGGAGTGTGTTTGGTCCACTTTTTCAAATCAAAGATAACTTTAATCATATATATATGAAACTGAAATATTCTCGAATCGAATTTCAATTATAATTTTATAGTTGCTTATTGTTTTAAAATATATTTTATATTTATAAAACTTTTAAGTTACTGTAGAAAATGTTGTGATAAAAACATGAGTTATCAGTTTAGAATGAAATATTACAAACACTTGTGCAATAAAATATTTTCTAGGTGATTTTATTGAAGTAATTTGAATAAGTGCATTATGGTATTTTTTTCTAAATATATAACAAATAACAAAAAAAAGCTCTTAACTTTTATATCTGCTTTGAGAATATTTCATGTAGTTGATTCGAGTTTGCTTTGAATTGAAAACATTTACTTTGCACACCCCTACCTCCTTAAATGGAGAGTGATACTCACCTGGCCGTGAAGAACTTCCCTGTTAATCTGCGAGTGTTGTCTCATATGTTGATTGTAGCTGCTGCTGTTGAAGATCAGCGAGCATCGTCTGGACCGTGGTATGGACGAGGGAATACCACCTAACAACTCTGCCGGGGGCAGTAGCACTCAGGTGAACAGGGCCATACAACTCCTGGCGCAGCGCTACTGCGGGGAGTGCAAGGGTTCTTTCGAGGAGCTCAGCAAGATTATACAGGTGAGACACTAGAATAATTAGTGCTGTTCATTCCCGTTATCAAGTGATAACACAAACTAACCGTGCGTTGCAGAGGAATTGTGTATCTTACTTCGTCCTAGTTGAGATTCGTTGGCCTATGGAGGCCTACTTTGGGGGTTGAGTGGGGAGGGATATGAAAATAGGGGTTAATTCAGCGGCAACTCTCAAACTCTCGCTGTTTCTTGCTAATAGAGGTTACTGGCAAGTAACAACTCATCCATATGTGGCGCTTGGAGGGACTATTGGGGCGACACCCAAAAGGAACTTTGTTTTATACCAGTTCTATTTGGATTTGATTAAAATATTTTATTAGTATTTATATGAATTACTGACCAAAGATTATAATCAGTGTTTGTACAGTCCTTGAAAGAACTGGAATTTAATGTGTCTGTTCAAAGCCTGGATTGCTCTGGGCCTTGAGAAGTCCTGGAGTTTTCAGGTTTTGATATTTATTTTTTAAATGTAAAGACCGTGATTTAAGATGCACTGGTGTGTGAAATATCCAGCGCATTCTTTTGGATCAAGCGTTATCTGTTGCCTGCTGTTTACTTTACTCTCAGCTGCTCTTCTCGCTTCTTTTGTTTTATTTGTTATCGTGTCATCAGCTCAGAGAAAGTTGCACCCATGGGATGGGATGTCATTTGTAATAATTCTTTTAAGATTTGTGATTACCTATTAACACTTAAAGTACTTTAAATTACAGTTTTGCTCTAAAATGCCTGCCGAAAGCTATTAGTTCATCTCCCATCCGCCTTAGCGCTTAAATTCCTGTTCTAGCCATGCTACAATATATAGTGAATCTAGAATGACTGTACTAACCAATAAAACATGGAGAGTGAAGTGACAACAAAGTTAGATTACTATTTTTATAGTCCTATCTGTTCATTAAATTAAGGGAAAAGTTAATGCTTTCCGTATATTTAAAATTTGGTACAGTTTATAATTTTTTAAATTGAGGTGTTTAACTTTTGGCAGTACGAGAAATAACAGTTTTAGGGCTGTATGCAAGAACTTGACTAAGTGAATGCTTTGTGGACACTTGCGTATGTCTGCTTGCGCCGTCATAGGTTAAAAGGTGGAGCAATGGTGTGCTCGGGACCACACCATTGGTCCACTAAGCATTCGCTCTACAATCTAGAATGCTACTCTTAGTCTTTAAAAAGACCTTGAAAAGTCCTTAAATTTATGTTTCCTATGTCTGTAAGATCCCTGTATTGTGCAATTTTAAATTGTTTTGGATTTGCACAAGCCAAGTCCCTGGAGTACATTTTTAATAAGTATTGTGGCACACTCCCTGGTGAAACATTCCTCCTGATTGATCTCGTTACTTCCTGTAGCGAGTGCTCGCCTGCCGACGAGAACTAGTGGCCTACGACCGGAACCAGCGGGACCAGAGCATGACCCCTGGTGGTGGGGTCCCTCGAGTCAGTGGCTCGGGGACCCTGTTGACTTCTCCTCCCTCCACTAGCTCTCTGGACACAGCAGCCCCACCTCAGAGCTTGCCTGTGGCCACCCAGACTCACCCGGGACGTTGCTATGGCTGCGCCTCGTCCGCCACAGAGCACTGTCTCACTCTGCTGAGGGCCCTCGCGTCCCACGCAGTGTCTCGACAGATCCTGTGCACACGAGGGCTCATCGCCGAGCTGTTGGAACACAACCTGCGGCGCGGCATTGTCCAGGTACACACTCTCATTCCTTACCATTTTACTTTTACTTTTGTTTTCCTCTGTTCTATTATTGTGTATCTGATCCGAGACTCTTCTGACAAGTCGAAACTCAACAAAACTTGGGTTTCTTTTAGGGGTGTCTTAAGTCTACTTTTCAATTCAACTAAGTATTTCAGATTTTTTTCATGTTGATATTAATTTACAATCTACATGGCAGTTTAGAATAACAGTAATTGAACATAAATTGAGTATTTTAGCTGTCAATACTATTTTCTTGAAGTCTGAATATTTTTTTTCCAAGCCAAGTCGAAATTGTGCCCTCCAGTTATTTTAAGAAGCAATCTTATCTACTCTGTCCCGGGCTAAAAAGTTAACAAACCTCTTTTCATAGAAGGTGACCTGGCGGTCTAGGGGGGTAAGGTGTGGGGGTCCGGAGTTCAATCCTCGGTCCCGGCACAGATTTATCTGATTGCCAAACCCTTCCTTCACCTCTGACAAGACGTGTATTAATCACAACTTGTGAATGTGAGGAATGCCAGGCCTCCACCGTGGTTCGGATCCCACGTTAAACTGTAGGTCCTCCATTTCATCTCGCAATCACCCTACCATTACACATTAGCGTAAGTGCGTATAACCCGATAGGGTAGTAAGATGTAGTGCTAATAATAATAGTAATAATCTTTTCATGGATCAATATAGTTAGATTTCCTACTATTGGCTAGGGATGTGCGAAGGCCACTTTTTAAATGTGAAGTGAATCTTGAAACTTGCGAAGAAAAGTTGGAAGTCGAAGCTACCTAGGATTTTTGTTGTCACTTAATGCTACTTTTAATTTTTAAATTAACTATTTTTCTAGATCTTGTTAGTAACAAGGGCCAGAAAAATTTCCTTATTTGTGACCTAATTAATACACACAGGCTTACTGATGAGCTTAGTAAATTATTAATAAAGTTTTAATCTTTACTTACATCGTTGATTTTATAATAATATTTTGCAAACTTTATACATGCATGTCTTTTTATCTGCATTTCTCTGATAATAATAATTATAAATTAAATTCTGTTTTCATTTCCCACTTTCTGTATCAGCCATTTTAAATAGTAAAAAAAATGCAAAGAAGCTATGAAAAACTTTTGTGCCACAATGCACCTGTTTATTTGTCACAGATAATTCCAAAGAGATAGGATATTAATGACCAAACATTAGATGTGAGCTGGGATGATAGCACAACCAAAGCGCTTTCTCTGCTTCATACCAGTGACCTTGATGTTATTTCTTTATTGGTATCTTAATTTCCTACAAAATTATGTTGGCGATAGTGAATATAATATATTAACATTTACTTACCCGCTTTTGATCCATGCTTACGTTGTGGTAGTTAAATTATTAGTCGATGTTAAAATTCTGTTTAGTAGCGGTTTTAAAGTTATTAAATATTGAAAAATGTAATATTTAGTAAGATAAAATTAAATCGTTTGATAATTTATCGAAGATTAATCCTTTCTTTGAATTTTTTCGGATATGTGAAGGCTATTGTAGGTTTCGAAGTCGAAGCCGAAGGAGATTTGACCTTTGACTTCAACTTTTCGAAGCTTTACGCACCATTACTATTGGCTCCTACTACTATTTCCTATACTCATCCTCATCAACTGTTTCCAGCCGGTGGCCATGTCAGTTTTGTTATGTCCTTCCACCATTCTTCCTCCTCTCACTTAGACACTTGCTCCTCCCATCTCTTCCTTTTCCATCCTCATCACATTGATACTATAGTATGTAGATATTGACTGCTATCCAAACCGAGTGTTGGGTGCTATCGTTTAGGTGCAAGAGGAGGTTAGACAACTTCTCTGCCTGCTCACTCGAGACAATCCTAAGGCGACCGAGGACCTGCGCTCTCTACTGATGGATCGTATCGCTCTGACTCTTCGAGGACACGTGTCCACATTGGATTTGGCCTTCGCTGTCCGCCACGAGATGGCTCTTCTCGCGGCCATGGTGCAGAAAGAGGACTCCTGCTGGGAGCAGAAACTCAGGTACTAGAGTTTTTCTTTCAGATCACATGCTTTTGTGTATGAGAATTATTTTATCGCTTACATTTTTGGGTTATGTTTTGTTGTACAAATGAAAGAAGCTACTAGTTTAGTTAAAAGTACGGACTTAGGGAAAAACACCAACCCAAAAGGACCTACGAACACGAAAATGTTTAGCGCCTAATATTTTCCTAGTTTTTCGCTCTCTCTTTGTTATTACTAGTTTATTTTTGTGCGCATTGTTATTATGCTACTAATATCTTATCATTATTTACCAATGTCTTCTAATCTCCCTTTTGTGTATTTTGGTTTCCACTTTTAGGAAGTTGTGTTGCGCGTTTTACACTCCCTCCTTATGTGTTTTGATAGAATGAAACCGAAAGCCAAGGATTAGGTAGTAAAGATTGATTTCCTTCAAAAGCCAATCATTACTTTGTGTCCAGTGGCAGCAGTGTAAAGTGTGATCTGTGTTCTTATGTTCATTGTAAAAGCCATATTGCGTTCTTTTCTTTTCATCATCTGTTCCAACCTGTGGCTGAGCTAGTTAAGTAAAATGCCACCATCTTCTTCTATCCTTAAACTATTCCTTTAGTTGTTTCTTTTCTTCTCCTCACACTCGCACACTTTCTGTTTTCTGCTCCTCACATCTCTTCTTTGGCCTCCCTTATGGTCTTTTTCCTATATACTTCATCTCCATCCTTCTCCTTTCTATCCTCATTACATGCCCAATATCTCAGTCTTGCTTCCTTACCATCTCATGTTTCTCGTGGTGACAGCTAGCATGCTCTCCAAGACCTCCACTTTCCTAGTCTCTCTTACAGTCAACGTCCGTGTTTCCGTTGCGTGTGTGACAATGGTACAACACTGCCTTACACTTGAATCTGACAGTACTTTTGGAATCTCAGGTCCTCTATTAGTCTTGGTTGGTTTATCGAGTGATGTTGTGTGTCCAGGTGTGTGATGCAACTGTTCCTAATGGCTTGCAAGGACTCCAGACTTCCTGTTGTCATGCAGTCTATCATCCTGCCTTGTCTCAAGATACTACACAACCTCATCAAACCGGAACAACCTGTCTCCAAGAAGAACAAGGTCAGACACTATCACAAACATTAGTTCCCCCCGCACGGCTTTTACACTCAAATCAATCAATATTTTCAATTGAAATTTGTTTTATATTCCATACTTTTTATAGGTAGCTTAAAACCAATTATAATTATAGGATGAACTTAACAACCAGACCTCAGACCAGTATT
Organism: Timema podura; assembly: GCA_033556935.1. Classification (NCBI taxonomy): domain Eukaryota; kingdom Metazoa; phylum Arthropoda; class Insecta; order Phasmatodea; family Timematidae; genus Timema; species Timema podura. The sequence goes on along the minus strand of JAVRXN010000002.1, from coordinate 12,193,743 downwards.
TTAACACTAAGCCGAATGTATTAATGTTAAACTAAATGGTTTAAAATAAACTATGTTAACATTTAGATACTAATTATATTTTATATTCTATAGTATTTATATTTCTTATGTTGATAATTTTTTAATCAATTTGGATTCGAGATTTGGGTTGTTTTGAATGGTAAAATTGTAGACTATCTAAATCATTATTCTAGATCAATAAATAGTGGAATTTGACCCAACTCTAGATCTTAAACCCAGTCATACTGAATTATTTCTTCAAGCATTACATTGCAAATCAACCGATGATCATTTGTTATCATCTTGCAAACTACCGATCATTGTTACCTATCTTACCAATCATATTTTACCGATGCGATAATTTAAGATAGTTAATCTGATTGGCATCACCCATTTTCAATAAATATGCTACAAATATCCTATTGAGATACATCATATTAAATCACATATATTTGTGTGCAAAATTTTTTGTAAAAAAATTAATAAAATATCTAAAAACTAAGGCTATATTGTGATGCTATAGTGTTCATTGACTATATTCATCCATTAGATGGTTTTAAATGTCATTCAAATAATAGCTGTTGTTACTACGTATTAACCGTGTACAGTTCTGGTCACAGAATGTGGCCCACTCCCACTGGATTGGACTGACTTGAAAATATTAGGACTATCTTTAGTTCACTTGTTTGGTGTTACTTAGGACAAGGCGGTGGACGCCCTCTCCACGATCCGACCTGCCGAAGGTATCCGTGTGGATGTGACCAAAATGGTTGCAAGGTGACTCCAAACACTCGTACAACAGATGGCGGGCCCACATGCCGTCTCGGGGCGCAGGCACCACGGCCAATAAACCCCTCAAGAAGGTTGGTCAAGAAGATTTATCAAATTAAAAATAAATGATACAAACAATTGTGTAATAAAATATTTTCAGATTAATTTTAATGCATATAGTTTATATAAATAACAAATTATAGCATTTTTTCAAGCTTAAGAGAACTAACAAAATATATACAAACTTCATTTCGGCTTTGAGAATATCTTATTATATATTCAATTTGAGTTCACTTAAAATTGAAAAAGAGACTCATTACACCCTACAATAAAGGTATCCTACTATTTTATCAAATGAGCTATTGGATGTCAATCTTATTAACTGTTTAAAAACTTTTAACTTGAAAATTTGTAAAACTTAGCCAATATTGTTTTTTATTAATAATAATAATAATAATAAACTTAAAAAGTGATCCTTGAAATCTTCTTTGCTGTCTGCATGCTCTAAGGCGTTACTCTCTTATTAAACTAGACTGCCTATGGCAGGGAGATCGAGGTTCGATTCTCTGTTGGCTGTACCAAGGGTGGTTTTCCCAAAATTGTTTTATACTCTTCTTCCATGCAAATGTGGGTACACTTCCTATAAATATAACCTACATAATCCTAAAACCATAAGGGTAATTAGTACACAGGCGTTTAACAAAAACGGGTAGTTAGAGGCGGTGCTAAAAAAAAATTTTGGTGGAACATGTTGGGGAGATGAACGCTACCTACCCCTGTGAACTTCTGTATCCTTGCCAACCATAATCTTGTAACACTTTCTCTATCACTTTATTTGGTAAGTAATTCATATTAAGTGTCGATAACACGTACGCTTTGCATTGATGTGTGTGTGTGTGTGTGCAGGAAGAGGTGCGTGCACTCTACCTGATGGAGAAGTATGGCAACCGCTGGCGCAACAAGACCCTGCGCGGGATAGTCCCCTTGCGCCTGACAGACGCCGCCTGGCTTAAGCAGGTGCTGTTCAACCCGAGCTCCCGCCTAGCGCGCCAAATGGCGTGCAACATGCTGGAGAGCCTGTGCCAAGTGCCAGCCAGGAAGAAGGAGGTAATTATATGAGTAGTTCCTCTTTGGACTTCATTAAACCGAACTTCATTAAACCGTATCCCACGCAACACTGTTCAATAAGAACACAAAGTTGGTACAAGCGGCTGTCGTGCGTGCATCATCCACATTTCTTACTTACAAATATCTAAATACGTCGGACAAAATCAAAAGCTTTATCACCAAATTACTAAAGGTTTAAACTAAATGTTTCCAAATGTTAGAAAGAAGCGAGTATGTAAAAAGAACTTCAACCTTTAATTTTGCAACATTTGAAGTAACTTCAGGAAAAAATTACTCTATACTCTGCTATTTCTGATTTATCATACAACTGTTGGCACGAGTGCGTACTCCATTTTCTGCTGCGGCAAAAGGCTGTACTGTGAGCCTAATATGTTTGTGGGACATTACTCTAGAAAATAATACTAAGGGGGTATAAATTATATAATAAGACAATGTATAAACCCTATACACTAATGTCAAGTAGTGTAGTGTAGTGTAGGAAGCCAACTTGAAAGGGTAGGAGGAAGGTAGAATTTAGAGGAAGCGTATCTACATTTGTATGGAGGGAGAGTGGAAAACTATTTAGGCAAAAACACTCTTAGAACAGCCAAGCAGGACTCAAACCTCGATATCGCCATCATCTGCGGTCCATTTTATTGCGTGAGTGACACCTTAGACCATTCGATCACCGAAGCAAGCTATTATAACATCGTTCGTCTAGACTACCTCGAAACTATATTAAAAAAGAAAAAAAATTGCACCAAACGGCAATTTTAAATTAAACGTTGAAAATAAAATACACACACTTAACCAGAAAACTGTAGGCCTCAAAGTTCAAAATTAAAACTTAACAAAAAAACACAATAGTAATGTCATTTTCAGTGTAGATCAGTCCCGTTCCTCAGCAGATGAGAGTAAAGCTTGATTCTCACGTTTGCTGAAAACAGAAAGCGGAATCTGCCTGAGTGGCACAGCAATTCACTCGCTGTATGTTGACCCATGATGCATTACAATGCTAACTTAAAACAGCTAGCCATCAATCTATTTTATTTTTATTGGGTAAACATATATTTTAGATGGATGTTTTCTAACTATAACGCTGTGTCATGGCACAATCCAATACATCTATACACATGCTTTATTTCACATCTCCTTACAAAAGCCAATGAAGCTGTCTGCTTGCTCTTTGCTGTAGACCACGTGCGTTGTTTTCCTGTGTCAAATATCTCGGGCAGAGCGGACAAAGTAGAGATGAGTTGAACTCTAACAGAACGGCTCACGCCGATGAGGCAGAAATCTTGTGATTGGCTTAGAGCTCGTCACATGACCATGTTTCTGTTCTGCACTAGTTTTTTGGCGAACTTGTGAATCCACAATAAAACACCGACTGGACTATGGCAGCATGGCTAGAGGTTGATCATGGTCGCATAAATTCTGTTGTTGCATGCTTCTTGATTATTATGTTTCTACCTCTAATCAAGAAACTGGTCACTCTGTGTTTTATTCTCTTCTACTCAAGAAGGGAACTGATGTACCTCGAAAATAACATGTGTTTTGTTTTGGTTGTGAACTTTAGAGGCCTACAGTTTCCTGGTAAGTTGTGTAGACTTTGCCTTCTATCCCCTTTTCGATGTTTAATTTAAAATAGTTGTTTGGGACCATTTTTCCTTCGTTAAAGTTTAAATACAAATTTACGTAATATTTTTGTAATTTGCTACTTTTAACTACATCACAAATTAATGCCTTCATGTCAAAAATCTAATGTAATTAAATTACATAAAACATTTTGTAAATAATCATTAGTAACAAAAACTTTATAATTATGCAAAATATAATATATTTTCCCAACATTTCAACTTTTTTTTTTTTTTTTGCTAATATTCAAACCTTGGTTCGACTTTGAGCTTATTTTACCCTCACTTTGAATTGAGGAAGTGGACTTTTGAACGCCCTTAGAGAATAACAGCAATTCCTCAATCAAGAGCTCTAAAATGTTTGTTTGCACTTGTGACTGCCTGATTGATGTCTATCGATGGAGGTGTAGCCAGTTGGTGTTTGTCGCAGGTCCTCGATCTCTTGACGGGTTTCCTGAGCGAGCTGGGCCCTGCCGGAGAAAGCGCCGCAGAGTTCCTGGCGCTGTACCAGTCCCTTGTTCAGCAGAGCCCCTGGAAGCAGTACCTTGCCGTGAGAGGGGTCTTGCTTCACTTGGCGGACCTCGTTACCAAGGAGATCCACGAACTACACCAACTTGAGGACACCACCCTCACCTCCGACCTAGCGCAAGGTGACCTCTCCGACCCTCCATTCTCAGTGCCAGTGTTGGTTTTTATTAATCACTGTGTCCAGGGAAATGTCGGTGAATTGGCTTGGTCAGGGAATTCGTACATATTCACTAAAAAAAAACCCAACTTTTATTTACAGTTGTCAAAATATTTTTCTTCTCGTCATTTCTGCAAAAAAACTTTTAACACAGTGGTCCCTGTTTATAATACTAATCTCATTTCTCATGGTTATCATTTTAGCTGTAAGGAAGGTAGTTTTTCCTAACGGTTTTCCACTTTCTTTCCACGCTAATGTGGGCATACTTTATCCAAATTCAACTTTCCCATCTGCAACAAATTAGCATGATAGTTTAACCCAAAGGGGAAGTAAGACACTGTGCAGGAAATACAGTAGACAACCTGTTCTGGCGAGTTATATCACTAATCCATGCCTCACTGCATGACTTGTTAAAGTAACCATTTGATGGCCATTCTGTTTGTACAGTCCAGTCTAGTGAATTATGTTTACAATTTGTATTGTGAAACCAATCAGAAAGCTCCACCACAACCTCTCCGGCCGGCACACACACGTGCTGTGTCCACTGTTGTAAATGTGTGGTCGTCACATTCGTTTGTCTCATCTGATGGGATGTGCTTCTCTGTTGTCTCTCATATAGTTTGTTCTTATGTGGAAGGCTATGCCCTGAAGATGCTGACAGAGCTCCTGGCGTCATTTCTCGACCAGGAGAGCATCAAGCAGCAGTACAAGGGCCGCTTGGTGGGGGCGGTGCTCAACGGTTACCTCTCTCTCAGGCGCCTGGTGGTGCAGAGGACCCGGCTCATAGACGAGACCCAGGAGAAATTGTTGGAGCTTCTGGAGGAGATGACTTCTGGTGAGTTCTGTCGGTACTTTGGGAATAGGAGTTGCAAGTCGACATGTGTTTGACTGTAGAGTAATTTATTATAGCAGCGGATGGAAGTTACACTTGTAGGGCAGGTGGATAGTTGGAGGGGGGGAAGGGACAGGGAGGGGAAGTGAGTCACTAGGCTCTTAATATACAAATTAATATCCCATCACCACTTGGTGAGCACTCAACACATTATCTTCTCGATTTGCTGTATTTGACCACAATAAAATCCTCTTGAGGGAAATAAACTTAATTGGCTTAGGGAACTTTGTTTTTATTATGGGAATGTTATGGTTAAATCGCATTTAGATCAACCAAAATTGACCATAATTCAAATTTAAATCCCAAGTAATCAATTTCGGGAAAAGATTCAATCTGGTTTTATTTCACCATATGTTTTATGAATCCATAATGCTAACACTTTTCTTTAAATATGTTTTTAAGAATCCAAAATCCAAAAATTTTCTTTAAATATGTTTTAATAGTCATTTGAAGGTAAAAGTTTTTAAAAACACGTATTGTGAACTTTTGGTGTGTGTATCACTTGATGATTATCACTTTTGACTGTTTTGCCCCTTCCTCCTGTCTCTGTCGAAACATGCTGGGTCATCGTTCGCCATTCATATGATCTGCGAGGGGTGTTTTTTTTTTTAAGTAAGAACCGTTTTGCAATAAAATAAGAATTACAAAATATTTTTGGGATTGTTTTTTATATACAATTCTACATACCTTCAGTTACTTTTCAACATAGTTTCTCTTATTATTAAACATTGTTGTATCGTGAGATAAGTTTTTGTAGACCCACATCATAGAAGTCTACCGCCAGCGAGAAAATCATTTTCTGAACCATCGTTTTCACTTTGTCGTCGGCATGGAAATGCTTGTCGGTGAGGAACCTTTCCAGATGCAGAAAAAGATTTTAGTCACTTGTCGCAAGATCAGGAATGTGGGGGGTATCCAATTTCTGCTAGCCAAAAGATTCGATGAGAGCTTGCGTTTGGTCAGAGTGGGGCCTCGCATCGTCATGAAGTGACAACACTCCGGCAAACAGCAGGCCGCAGCGTTTATTATGGATTGCACGGTGAAATTTCATCAAGGTCAGACGAAACTCAGATTTGTTTATTGTTGTCAGCTTACATGCGCGAAAGAATGAAAACGCCGGAATTCAAAAGATATGGGCAAGCATTTTCACACCGCCGACAAAGTGAAAGGTTCAATAATGGCCTTCCTCGCTGGCGGCAGACTTCTATGACGAGGATCTACAAAGACTTATCTCATGATACAACAAACGTTTAAATAACAACAAAAACTATGCTTAAAAGTATATAAAGGTAGGTAGAATCGAATAAAAAAAAATACCCAAAAATATATAGTAGTTCCAATTTTATTACGAAACGGTCCTTACTTAAAAAACACCCCTTGTAGTATCAACACCTCAGTAGCATTATTTACTTCGCCTCTTGTGTGTCAGAAGTTACAGATACTACATAAATTAAGAGTGTTAATCTTCAATGCTAAGTTGAGACCCTTACAGCTCATATTAATGTTTGAATTTATTTTAAACCAATATCATCCATTGTTTTCTCATCTACCAATGATGCGACAGAAGTGTTACTCCAATGTAATAATGTTTCTGGTCGGAATTGTGTGAAGAAAAATATGTGTGTCTTTCAGGAACGGAGGAAGAAACCAAGGCGTTCATGGCCATCTGTATTGAGACTGTTCAGAAGTACAGTCCCCAGGATGTGCGAACGCCCGTGTTTATATTTGAGCGTCTCTGCTCCATCATCTACCCGGAGGAGAACGATGTTGGAGAGTTCTTCTTGACTCTGGAGAAGGATCCTCAGCAGGAGGACTTTTTGCAGGTACATTCAATTGTCTTATCTTTCTACGTTTATTTAATTTTGGGTTTGTGCAAGTACTCAAAAATTTTGAGTTTGAGTCAAGTTTTAATAGCTTTTAGAAATCTAGTCCCATGTACCCCCCTCCAACCCCCACTTCTCCCCCTTCCACCCCCTACCACCCCCCCCCCCCATTTGATTCCTTTACGACCTGGAACTCAAGATAGATCTCTATCAACTTCATCATGAAACTGGTTTTCGGTCTGATTATACTAATTTGTCAAGCAAATATGACCAGTACACATTAATGTGGAGTGAATGATGACGAAGGACCTCAACCTGAAAGGATAGTTAGGTTAGGACTCACTAGGAACAAACACACTTCTCTCGTCATGTCTTCTCTTCTTAAACTATTACACTTTTCCAGTTAAACATGGTTTTAAATTTTTGGAAATATTCCTTTATCAATTGAAGACACATTACAATATTCCTTTATCAATTGAGGACACGTTCATTGTCTCTCTTCAATTGATAAAGGAATTTTTCTGAAAATTCAAAACAACGTGTAACTGTGAAAGTGTTGAGGTGTAAAAGTTTAAGAAGAAATGAAGAGAGAAGTGTATTTTTCTATCTAGACCTAACCTAACTATCCTTTCAGGTTGGTTTTCTTTACTCTCAATTACTTTCCATTAATGTACAGTAATTCTACACAGTCTTATTATACATTTCCAAGCCATCAGGCATTAATTCATTTTATTAAGAAAGTATATATGAAAAAAGTGCATTGAGCAAAAACATTTAGTGATAAATAAAATGATAGAATATTAGGAAAATGGTAGAGCACAAATAAAAGTAACAACACTGACACATATTTACACACACTTCAATATTTCGATGCTATTGTAGCATCTTCCTCAGGAAGTAGTACTTAGACTGGACAGGATGTTGTCTTCAGTGATGCCAACTTGATTGGTGAGGATGAAAACTTCTCTGGTGGAGTTGAAATTCCCTGAATGATTCTCTATTGCTCTATGGATGGTAGGTGGTGCTGGTGTAGTTTCTGGGTTGAGATTAGCGAATATTTAGGTTAGGTGGTTTTCTAGATTTTGTGATCCATTGATGTGCCAGTTCCCATCTTCTTAACTGAGACATATTACATTGTGTCTTGTGGAATGATTTTAACACCTTGACAGTGTAGCAGTTCTCAAAGTTGAGGTTATGATTGGTGGCGTGTGCTGAAACTGGTTTTTCTGGATTCTTAATTTTAGTGTCATGGCGGTGTCCATTCATTCGCTTACGGAGAGTTTCAGTGGTGAGGCCAACATATTGTGCAGTACATTGTTGGCATTCTAATTGGTAAATTAGGTTACTGGACTCACATGTGTGACTGCCTTTGATGGTATAGGTGGAGTTGGTGATGTTGCTGGAGAAAGTGACTGCTGGATGATGTATTTGGCAGGTTTTGCAAGCTGTTTTGTTGCAAGGTCGAGAGCCTTGTTGTGGTTGAATGAAGGTTGTGTCCTTTTCAGTTTTGAGTTTGGGGTGTACCAGAAGATTTCTAAGTGATGGAGGCTGTTTATACACAAGGAATGGAGGTTTTTTAAGAATATTGTTGGTACGGCTGGATGCTTCCAATATGTGAAAACCCGACGCTAATATTTTGTTTATCTTTTGTAGGCCTGGGTAGTACTTAGTCACTAGAGGTATAGTATCTGGTTTGTCAGGTTTGGGTGATTGTAGAGTTTCAGCTAGTCGAAGTAGGTTATTAATGAGAGGTTTAGGGTATCCTCTCTCTGTGAAGGCTTCTTGAAGGTTTTCAAGGTGGTTTTGAAGACTTTCTGGGTCGGAGGAGATGCGATGAGCTCGTATGGCAAGACTGTATGGGATAGATCTTTTAGTGTTGAATGGGTGGCAGCTATCAAAATGCAGATATTGTTGTCTATTAGTGGGTTTAAGATGTACCGAAGTTTTGAAGTGGCCATCCGACAGCCTAATGTCCACATCAAGAAATGTTGCCTGGTCGTGGGATTGATTTGAGGTGAACTTCAAAGCTGAAAAGGAGTTTAAGTTGTTTAAAAAAAGGGTTAGATTGTCTTGGCCAGCTGTCCACACCATGAATATATCATCGATGAAGCGAAGCCAGCAAAGTGGTTTGTTGTTTTGGCGGTCAAGAAATGTTTTTTCCAGTTTACCCATGAACAGATTGGCATATGAAGGTGCCATCCTTGTACCCATCGCCGTGCCTTTCGTTTGAATGAAATTCTGATCCATGAATTGAAAGTTGTTCTTTTCTAGTATAAATTTAGTGAGATCCAGGATAAAAGATGTTGTCGGTGTGGTATTGGTCGGACGCTTGTTGAGAAAATGTTCCAATGCAGCCAGGCCATGAACATGAGGGATGTTAGTATACAAAGACACAACGTCGATGGTGACAAGTATAGTGCTTTGAGGTAAAGGTTGTGGAAGGCTATTGAGTTTTTGAAGGAAATGGTTGGTGTCTTTGATGTGGGATGGTAGTTCGGTGACAAATGGTCGCATTTGTAGGTCGACATAGGCTGAAATTCTTTCAGTCAGTGATCCGCAGCTGGAGACAATAGGCCTTCCTGGTGGTGGTATGGTGTCTTTGTGAATTTTTGGAAGCATGTAGAATTTAGGCGTTATTGGGTTTTTTGGTAGAAGAATCTGGACCATGGGTGGAGAAAGGTTTTGTCGCTTGGTCTCTTTGGTGATGAGTTCTTGAAGCTGGTTGGCAAATATGATAGTGGGATCATGCTCAATTTTTTGGTATGTGGATGAGTCCGAAAGCTGTCTGTGCGCTTCTGCGATGTAATCACCTTTGTTCATTACAACTGTTGTGGATCCTTTGTCGGCCGGTAGTATAAGGATGTTCTGATTTTGTTGGATAGAATTTATGGCTTGGCGGTGTTCACGAGTTAGGTTGTGGGTTGTGGGGAGTGTTTTGTAGAAATTTGGATCCGAAACTTGCTGAAGTATAAAGTTAATATACATTTCAATTGGGTGATCAGCTGGTAATGGAGGAGGGTCCCAGTTGGAAGGGGGTGAAAATTTGCTTAGAAGCTGGTTAGATGTAGTTGACTTGGTTGGTTTGTCGATGGTGGAAATGTGTGATGTGGTTGGTACGTCGGCGGCGGAAATGTTAGATGTGGTTGGTTTGTCAATGGTGGAAATGTTTGATGTGGTTGGTTTGTCGGTGGGGGATATTTCCCCCACCGACAAACCAACCACATCAAACATTTCCACCATTGACAAACCAACCACATCTAACATTTCCGCCGCCGACGTACCAACCACATCACACATTTCCACCATCGACAAACCAACCAAGTCAACTACATCTAACCAGCTTCTAAGCAAATTTTCACCCCCTTCCAACTGGGACCCTCCTCCATTACCAGCTGATCACCCAATTGAAATGTATATTAACTTTATACTTCAGCAAGTTTCGGATCCAAATTTCTACAAAACACTCCCCACAACCCACAACCTAACTCGTGAACACCGCCAAGCCATAAATTCTATCCAACAAAATCAGAACATCCTTATACTACCGGCCGACAAAGGATCCACAACAGTTGTAATGAACAAAGGTGATTACATCGCAGAAGCGCACAGACAGCTTTCGGACTCATCCACATACCAAAAAATTGAGCATGATCCCACTATCATATTTGCCAACCAGCTTCAAGAACTCATCACCAAAGAGACCAAGCGACAAAACCTTTCTCCACCCATGGTCCAGATTCTTCTACCAAAAAACCCAATAACGCCTAAATTCTACATGCTTCCAAAAATTCACAAAGACACCATACCACCACCAGGAAGGCCTATTGTCTCCAGCTGCGGATCACTGACTGAAAGAATTTCAGCCTATGTCGACCTACAAATGCGACCATTTGTCACCGAACTACCATCCCACATCAAAGACACCAACCATTTCCTTCAAAAACTCAATAGCCTTCCACAACCTTTACCTCAAAGCACTATACTTGTCACCATCGACGTTGTGTCTTTGTATACTAACATCCCTCATGTTCATGGCCTGGCTGCATTGGAACATTTTCTCAACAAGCGTCCGACCAATACCACACCGACAACATCTTTTATCCTGGATCTCACTAAATTTATACTAGAAAAGAACAACTTTCAATTCATGGATCAGAATTTCATTCAAACGAAAGGCACGGCGATGGGTACAAGGATGGCACCTTCATATGCCAATCTGTTCATGGGTAAACTGGAAAAAACATTTCTTGACCGCCAAAACAACAAACCACTTTGCTGGCTTCGCTTCATCGATGATATATTCATGGTGTGGACAGCTGGCCAAGACAATCTAACCCTTTTTTTAAACAACTTAAACTCCTTTTCAGCTTTGAAGTTCACCTCAAATCAATCCCACGACCAGGCAACATTTCTTGATGTGGACATTAGGCTGTCGGATGGCCACTTCAAAACTTCGGTACATCTTAAACCCACTAATAGACAACAATATCTGCATTTTGATAGCTGCCACCCATTCAACACTAAAAGATCTATCCCATACAGTCTTGCCATACGAGCTCATCGCATCTCCTCCGACCCAGAAAGTCTTCAAAACCACCTTGAAAACCTTCAAGAAGCCTTCACAGAGAGAGGATACCCTAAACCTCTCATTAATAACCTACTTCGACTAGCTGAAACTCTACAATCACCCAAACCTGACAAACCAGATACTATACCTCTAGTGACTAAGTACTACCCAGGCCTACAAAAGATAAACAAAATATTAGCGTCGGGTTTTCACATATTGGAAGCATCCAGCCGTACCAACAATATTCTTAAAAAACCTCCATTCCTTGTGTATAAACAGCCTCCATCACTTAGAAATCTTCTGGTACACCCCAAACTCAAAACTGAAAAGGACACAACCTTCATTCAACCACAACAAGGCTCTCGACCTTGCAACAAAACAGCTTGCAAAACCTGCCAAATACATCATCCAGCAGTCACTTTCTCCAGCAACATCACCAACTCCACCTATACCATCAAAGGCAGTCACACATGTGAGTCCAGTAACCTAATTTACCAATTAGAATGCCAACAATGTACTGCACAATATGTTGGCCTCACCACTGAAACTCTCCGTAAGCGAATGAATGGACACCGCCATGACACTAAAATTAAGAATCCAGAAAAACCAGTTTCAGCACACGCCACCAATCATAACCTCAACTTTGAGAACTGCTACACTGTCAAGGTGTTAAAATCATTCCACAAGACACAATGTAATATGTCTCAGTTAAGAAGATGGGAACTGGCACATCAATGGATCACAAAATCTAGAAAACCACCTAACCTAAATATTCGCTAATCTCAACCCAGAAACTACACCAGCACCACCTACCATCCATAGAGCAATAGAGAATCATTCAGGGAATTTCAACTCCACCAGAGAAGTTTTCATCCTCACCAATCAAGTTGGCATCACTGAAGACAACATCCTGTCCAGTCTAAGTACTACTTCCTGAGGAAGATGCTACAATAGCATCGAAATATTGAAGTGTGTGTAAATATGTGTCAGTGTTGTTACTTTTATTTGTGCTCTACCATTTTCCTAATATTCTATCATTTTATTTATCACTAAATATTAAGAAAGTATGAAATTTAGATTAGAATTTTGAACTAAACTTATCGAATCCAAGTCTAAGATTTAATTAGACCTGAAATTTTGAATCTAAATAAATCCTATCTCTCATTTATTTGTAATAAATCAATCTAATCTATTAAATATTCAAGTCATTATAACGTTCATTCCTAGTACTCCACATTATTTCACATGAATATAAATAAGTAATGAATATAACACCTCAGAATAGAAATAATTGAACTTAAATGGAGTATTTCAATATCTTTATTGGCGAAGCTTCGTAATTTTTGAGGCCATCCCTATTACCAATTAATATTCATTCAAATAAATCTGAAGTGATGGAATTGCAAAATGTGTTAATAACTTGATTTATCATCTATTTGATGTTCAATTTGACTTGACTTTGACCTCTGGTTTGTATATTTATTTGTGATCAAAGCTCATTATCGTGTCCTTAAGACCAGGCCTGTATGTTCCAGGGCCGCATGTTAGGCAACCCGTACAGCAGCACAGAGCCGGGCCTGGGGCCTCTGATGCGCGACGTGAAGAACAAGATCTGTCAGGACTGTGAGCTGGTGGCATTACTGGAGGACGACAATGGCATGGAGCTCCTCGTCAACAACAAGATCATCAGCCTTGACTTGCCCGTCAGAGAGGTGACGATTTATCCTCAAGGACATTCGAGATTTGAAATAAAGTTCTAATACTGTTTATTGGTGGTTCAGCCCCAGGACATACTTAACATCCTGGCCCCAGACCTGTAATTTAACACTTAATTGAATGTATGACCTATAATCAACACATTTTATAAAAAAAAATGTTGACGCTTAATTACTATTGCCATTTTTATTAGTCTGTTATATTCCTATTTCCAAATTGATAAATCTTTTCACGGCAATTCAAAATAGAATTTTGGGAGTTGAAGGCAAAATGGGGATTTGCATTCGCGAAATAATAGGTTTGACCCATCTCGTTCTGTTAGGTTTCAAAATCATCCCATTATCAGTAAAGGAATAAGGGTTAAATAATAAGTGGCACCACAAATTGTATTAAAATATAAAAGGCCCTTTCTGTCTGTCCCTGGGGCTACAGCCAAAATAGTTTAGTGGATTTCGTTCTAATGTTGTGGTACCAAAGATTATAGACTAAAAATTAAGATGAGGGTTTACTGATTTAAATGATTTTTATTGGATTTCCGAGAAGTCTCTTATATGCTAATTAAGAAATGTAGCTTTTCTGTTTTTCTTTTCTTTTTTTAAAAACTCATTTGAGTATACTGATTTTTGAAAATTTGTCACAAATAAATATAGAATGTTTGAGATAGTGCATCTGAATTTCTTCTATTATTAATTTTTTACTGTTATATCGGCTAAAACAAAAAAAAAATTCAAGGTTGTTGTATTGTTAAGTTGGTGTTTTGCAGGTGTATAAAAAGGTGTGGGTGTCTGAAGGAGGGGAAGGAGACGCCATGCGGGTGGTGTATCGTATGCGAGGCCTATTAGGAGATGCCACCGAGGAGTTTGTGGAGACATTGGACGCCAAGAGTGAGCAAGAAGTGAACAACGAGGAGGTGTATAAGATGGCCAACGTAATGGCCGACTGCAAAGGACTGCAGGCAAGTTACATGGCTTTATTAAATAGTCTGAATGGCTTTAAACTAGTCGTCAATCATGTGTTGAGGTCAGTTTAGTCAAAAACTTCCATCTCCTCTTGTCCTTTGACTTGCATACTTGCTGTTATCGGCTTCTACCGTCTCTTCCTCGGGACCTTCGTTTTTCCATACTCATTACATATCATACCATTTCACCCTTGCTTCCACTACTATCTCATGTAATCCTTTCCTGTGACAGCTAACCTGGTCTCCTGTCGTTACAGTCACTGTCATGTTTCCTGGTGACAGCTAACCTGGTCTCCTGTCTCTCTTACAGTTTCTGCCCCCATATAATTGTGGGTACAAACTACGCTATACAGCAATTCTTGTGGAAGTAATTGTGTAAAATATTTTCCAGAGTATATATATATATTAATTTTGGAAAGGTTTTTTAGTAAAATTTAACCTAAACACCCTACAGATATATGCTTGAATTGGGTCCCCACATATTTTTATTTAAGATACCTAATAATAATTGCCTACTGCAAATGTGGCCTCCTAGAACCTACAAAGTACTCTTGTCTAATATTATGGATGTTGAATGTACAGATCATGCTGGACCGGCTGTCCGCCATCAAGGACATAGCACGGGCCCGTCCGCTCCTGCAGGTGCTTTTGAAACTGTTCAGGCTGTGTGTGAAGGTACAACGCAACCAGGAGGTCCTCATTCAGTCCCAGCTGGGAGCCATTTCAGTGTTCCTGGGTATTCTCCAGCTGTGTCTGGCTGGAGAGAGCGACGCATCGCAAGGGACTGTCACGGAGCAGCTGCTTGATGTGAGTTCTACATCGTTAGTATAGCAAGTCTTGCTCTTTGAGGTACAACTCTGTAGCTGCCTTCTGGAAAAACATCAAGTTGAATGGGACAATACATGTTAGGGGGTGGTAGATACTGATGGGACCTTTGAAAAATCATTTCCGCTCATATTTTTGACATAGTTTATAACTCATGTTTGTTATAATTATACTATCTGAATCATGTTGTTTATATAAAATAATGTATTAAAAATTAAATACCAAAGAAATTAAAATACCGAAATAATATGCTGATTATATGAAGCAGAATAAAGTGTAGAGAGGAAAGTATGGTGTGGTTGGCAGATTTGGAAAAAGACTGAGGCAGGCGTGATTACGACACTGGTGGAGTCTCGTAGTAGCCGGCCCAGGACCGCGTCATAGAAAATTATCCCCGTTCTCTGATAGCACTATATCCAAATCAGGGGAACTAACTTCCTGCTTTGATAGAGCATTAGAGAACAAAACTAGAACAATTGTTTAAAAGGGAATAACACAGCTTGTACTTACTTTACTACCACATAGGACTGTGCGAAGTCCACTTTTTCAATTTGAACAAACTCTAAATCAAATATTGACATCATCTTAAAGAAATTGAAGTTTGAATATTTTTTTGTAATTTGGTTATATTTGGAAAAAATATATTATTCATTTACATAACTTTATGTAGTAAACTCACTTAGAAAATGTTTAATTGCACAATTTTTAAGTAATATTTCATTCTGATCTGATAAATCAAATTATTATCTTGACATGCAATTTAATTACTCAGATTTTTTCATATAAATATTAATATTAATGTTTGCTATCCAAATTTTCAGTCCTTGTCTTAAAAGTGGAAAGATAAGATATAAAGTTGCTAATAGGTATGGGACCTCATATCCTTCAATTCCTGAAGAATATTAGAGATTTGAGAACATTTCTGATTCGAGCAGCCTTATTATTATCATAATTTTTTATTCCAGATTATGGAAACAGATCCTATCCAAAGCAGCGTCGCAGCCTCTAGATACGTTCTTGTCCTACTCTCAGACCTTCGGTGGTCCCGAGCATGTCCACGCACTCCTCACCTGCACCACGGCCGCGGGGGTTCGTGGCAACGCCTCTGTGCTCCTGCACCTCACCAAGGTCCTCGCCGCACTCACGTACGGCAACACAGAGAAGATGGCGCTACTGTGCGACCACTTCAAGGTCGTCACCGACTTTAACAAGTTTGACTTTGAGCACACGCCGGACGATGAGCAGAAGGTGAGTCCTCTCCCCGATTGCCGGGATATTTGGGGGTTCTGAACGCCAAACTCGTTTTTGGGAGAAGATTTGCTTGGTACCAAATTTAGTTTGTCTTTTTCCCTATTTTTTTTTCATTTATTTTTTTTAAAGGAAACCATGCTGAAATATTACTCTTTTTTGTGTTTGTGTACCACTATTCTGAAAGAAAGAAAGAAAATGGCACCTTTGTGCATTGGATTGTTTTCCCATTTTTCTTCTTTCTCTAGGGAGACTTTCTTCACTAAATTTACACTTATTAGTTAATTTTTATTGGTTTTTTCAAATTTCTCTTACTATAAAAACATTTAGCCATTGGACCTCCTCGTGGTTAAACATAATAAATAAAATAAGGTGAGGATGAATACATGAATGAATAATGAACTTCCCCTGACAAGATGTGTATTAATCATACTTGTGAATGTGTGAATGCCAGGCCTCCACCGTGGTTCGGATTCCACGTTAAACTGTAGGTCCTCCATTTCATCTCACAATCACTCTACCATTACACACTAGTGTAAGTGCGTATAACCAGGACGGGTAGTAAGACGCATTGCTAATAGTATAATAATAATAAAAATGAACTTGTAGATGTTGTAAAGGGGATGCAACTTAGTGTTCACTACTTGTTCTAGTTGGAGCTGTTGTGCGTCTTGGCGACGGTAATAGAAAGGAACGCAATCGGCAACACTCTGAAGGATCACATCATCTCCTTAGGTTTTGTGAGTCAGGCCTTGGACTACGTGTCTGTGAGTAAACACTTTTATTTGAACACATTTTATCTATTTAAAAAAAAATTAAATCATCTTTTCTTACCTAATGAATATGTTAAACCATGTTCACCAACGAACTTAGCCTACTTGGCATTTAAGATGTAATATATTCGGATGTGTCTTAAAGGGGTGTGATGTCCATTTAACAAGTGTGTCTGGGTTTGCAGCTTCACGCACCATCTTTGGAGCAAACTCAATCGAGAACTGACAGTGATGACTGGAAAGAGTTCATCTCGAAACCTGCGCTCAAGTACATCTTGCGCTTCCTCACCGGACTCGCCACGGAGCATGAGCCGACACAGGTACTGGCTTCGTCTTAACAAGTAGTCATTAGTACAAACATCATAAATCATAAACTGCATGACTTCATGATTTTACTTTACTTTCTCTGCTATTTAAGACTGCGCGAAGCTTCAGAATTCTGAATCTTAATCTTAATCTTAATCTTGCTAGGATTTGAACTCTTGATTCTTAACATTATTATATCTGGAAGACGGTAGATAAAGACATATAAAAAGAACCAACACATTATTTATTTTACAATGAAAAGAATAACACAGTTCACTCTGCTGCCACTGGACCAACAGGTAATGGCTACATCTTCAAGAAAATTTTTATTGACTTCTGACTTCAAAATAAAAGTTTATAATAATATAACAAAATATGATAAATATATAAAAAAAATATTATTATTACTATTTAGGACCAATATTTTGGTTATCTTCTCCTCTCATCTCTTTCTTGGGCCCCTTTGCGGTCTTTTTCCATACTCATTACATACCCATACCATCTCACCCTTGCTTCCTCTACTATCTCATGTACTCCCTATACCCCTACTCTTTCCTGGATTACTTTATTACTAATCCTGTTTCTCCTGGTGACAGCTAACATGCTCCTCACAAACCTCATTCCCAAGACCTCCACTTTCCTGGTCTCTTTTAGATTCAATGTCCATGTTTCAGTTGCATGTGTGACAATGGGTACAAAGTACGCCTTGTACTTCAAGGGCACTTCTTCATAGAAGTTCTCCTACACACCTATAGAACAACTCTCCATAGCAGTTCTCTTGCACACCTATAGAACAACTCTCCATAGCAGGTCTCTTACACACCTATAGAACAACTCTCCATAGCAGGTCTCTTACACACCTATAGAACAACTCTCCATAGCAGTTCTCTTGCACACCTATAGAACAACTCTCCATAGCAGGTCTCTTACACACCTATAGAACAACTCTCCATAGCAGGTCTCTTACACACCTATAGAACAACTCTCCATAGCAGTTCTCTTACACACCTATAGAACAACTCTCCATAGCAGTTCTCTTACACACCTATAGAACAACTCTCCATAGCAGTTCTCTTACACACCTATAGAACAACTCTCCATAGCAGGTCTCTTACACACCTATAGAACAACTCTCTAGAGCAGATCTCTTACACACCTATAGAACAACTCTCCATAGCAGGTCTCTTACACACCTATAGAACAACTCTCTAGAGCAGATCTCTTACACACCTATAGAACAACTCTCCATAGCAGTTCTCTTACACACCTATAGAACAACTCTCCCTAGCAGGTCTCTTACACACCTATAGAACTCTCCATAGCAGGTCTATTACACACCTATAGAACAATTCTCCATAGCAGTTCTCTTACACACCTATAGAACAACTCTCCATAGCAGGTCTCTTACACACCTATAGAACAACTCTCCATAGCAGTTCTCTTACACACCTATAGAACAACTCTCCATAGCAGTTCTCTTACACACCTATAGAACAACTCTCCCTGCTGTCCACTTCTCATTAGGTCCTCTCTACTTTCACCTTTCACTTCAATTACGTTATGTTTGCTGATGACTTGATGGTATGGGTGTAAAAGGAAGAGGAAGTGAAAGAGAGTGGAATGAAATTTAGGTTGGCAAAGTGTGAAGTGATGGTAATGACAAAGATGAGGATAGGGCCTAGTAAAGCTATAAATTTGGATGGAATAGAGCTAAGAAAAGTGCAGAATGTAAAATATCTCGGAAGCCTGACTGAGATCCAGCATTTAAACACAGCTTAGTAACTTTTTTTTATTGGACACAATTTTTCTAGTATAATTTAGTCTAATATTGTATTCAGATGGAAATCCTGACATTGCACCGACTAACCGAAAGCTTGCATACTCATTCAATTGTTCTCACTATCTAACCTCATGTATGTTCAAAATAACGGATGGTGTTGGCGGCTGCACTGACGGAGTTGTGTGGTTCTAGCTGGCGGTGTCGGCGCAATGTATCCCCACCATCCACCAGTTGTGAGCAAGTCTCATCTGATGAGCATGTGGGCTCACTTGCTGAGAATCTCCTGGAGGCCCTCAGGGCCCACTCGCAGGTGGCGAGTCGTATCGAGGAGGTGCGAGAGGAGACTCGTGCTGTCAAGAAGAGACTCGCCATGGCCATGAGGGAGAAACAGCTTGGGGCCCTCGGTATGAGGACCAACGAGAAGGGACAGGTAAGTCGGGTGGTCTTCATTCTGTAAACCCAACCCTTCTGGGCCTGGATTCACTAACGGGAGCAAATAGTTGCGCCGGCGCAAGTTTGAAAGATGTGCCCAAATCCCTATTCACTAAAAGAAGCAGGCGCAATTTGAGAGCAAAGTTGCGCCTTTTATTTGCCACCACTCAAGAGTAGGCGCAACTAATAAAATCATGATTGTCACTTCAATAAATTTAAATGGCGGCATATTATCGTTATGGCTTAAAATACAATAATTAGTTAACTGTACTTCAATTAATAATAAAGAAATTAAAATAACAGACGTTTGTCAAGCACAAAATTTGTTTCAATTTAGATAATGGTAACAAAGCAATTACTTACCTTTTATTGTTGAAATCTTACATTCAAACAACGTAATGGCATTTATTGCTTTATTACAAAACAAAACGTCAAACGAAACCACGAACTGTGTAATCTTTGTCTAGATCCAAAGAGGTTTGTATTCCTCCAAATCCAAAGACATCGCGTCACTAAATATGGTGGTTAGTATAGCTTTAAAATAAATTTTAAAGTTTCTATAAGTGTTTTCTTAATGGAACTTAAGCTTTAAACTAATAATATTAATAAATACTAAATAATATACTAATATTGGTTTTGTAAAGCACCCACAAAGAGGCCGTTTCTAATTTTATTGCTAGTCTACAAGCAAAATATTTAGAAATCCTTGTATTTGCTGTCATTTTCATTAGAGATTTAAAATAAAGTAGCCTTGACTTTGAAAGGAAATTCTTCGCATTGATTGGTCGAAAGGAGCGCAAATGATGACGTTTGTGATGACGTCACCCTATTCTTGCCACCAGTTTGCGCCTAGTTTAGTGAATACGAAAATGGAGCAAATAAATAAGGCGCATCTTGGGGAGCATCTTGGGCGCAAAGTTGCGCCATTTCTAGACTTGCGCCGGAGCAGATTTGCTCCCGTTAGTGAATCCAGGCCCTGGTGCTTAGATAAACTAGGGATCTCTTCTCAGTTCTTAATTCCGCTACTGTTAGTTCCGTTTATCAATCGATGCAAAGACAATAAAAACAATGAGTAGTGGATTGTGTACAAGATGAATTGGGCAGCTTACCTCGTCATATTAGATATTAGTTGACAACGGAGGCCTACCTTGTGGGTTGCTGGGTTAGTAATAGGACACGAGGGGTTCATTCAGCGACACTGCTTGAACTCGCGGTTTCTTGCTAAATGAGATTACTTTAGGGTGATTGACACAAGGAATACTATCCGTGTGGTGTTTGGTGTAACCACTGTGGCACTCACCCTGGACGAACTTGACTCTATGCCGACCTTTGTCCCAGGAAGCACAAATCCAATTGAAAAACATTAAACAAATATTTATAAAAACATTAATATTTAAATTCCACATAGCATTTTCCTCGGGAAGTTGGCTTCATTGGTACCAGTTGAAGGATGAAAACTCCTCTGGTAAATAAATAATCTTTTAAAAATCCACCAGATTGTGTAAAGTTTCTTTAAAAAACATGAGGATAAATCATGGAATCTTGCAACAGTATTTTCTTGTATTTGGGGGCATCTGTTCCTATCCCAGTCCTTATAAAGTATTGAACTCCCAGCCTCGCTAACTGTTAGTTCACTTCTGTTGATTCTGTTAACGACAGGTTACAGCAAAGAGTACGCTACTGATGGAAGACCTAGGGGAAGAGACGGGTCTGGTGTGCGTCATCTGTCGGGAGGGCTACAAGTTCCAGCCCACCAAGGTCCTCGGGGTGTACACCTTCACCAAGAGGTGCAACGTGGAGGAGTTCGAGACCAAGCCCAGGAAGACTGTGGGTTACAGCACCGTCACGCACTTCAACGTTGTCCATGTGGACTGTCACATGTCAGCTGTCAGGTCAGTGAAACTTTGGTTCACAGCACTATCACACACTTCAACATTGTCATTGTGCCTCTGGATGGTTTGTTTCCGCTGGGTGAGCACTTTCTCAAGCCAGCTGATGGATCGGGTTTCTGACAGTTCCAACACTAAACTTCCATTTGTTCTCAAATAGGGCAAGGCTGCTTCCACCTTCTCTTCTTACTTCTCCTGTACTTTATGTTTGCCTTCCGGAATAGCAGCCTCACATCCTGACACCAGAGGCAAGGTTATCTCTGGAACTCCTAAGATTGGTCGCATCCTTTCCTTGTCGTATGGCTCGTTCATAGTATAAGTTTTGTCCTTTGTCTTTCTAGTTATTATTGTCCTATTACTTGTCTTTGTCGTTCATGTTGTCTTTTTCAGTGTTTCGTTTGTTTCTTCTTTGCTAGTATCGTTTGTCTCTCTTTTCTTAGTCTATGTATGTAGTCTTTTATTTCCTTTAGTGATATTAATGTTGCAACTTGATCGAGAGCTTCCACAGGACACCATCTTAATATGTTGTAAATTCTACGCCCTTTGAGCAATTCTTGTTGCTGTTTCCACAAATGCTGTTTGTTTCCGCATTCTCAGACGTACTCTGATGTCGCCACCTCTCCACAGTCTCGGCAAGTCCTCTCTCTGTCTTGGAGAAGCTCCTTGTATGGGCCATGTTCCGTGATGTACTTGAAGTCCCTGGGTGGGTTGCAGGTGTTCAAGTTCCAATCCCTCCTGGGCGCTAGGAATAGATTAAAAGCTCTCCTGCCTTAGTGCTTCTCACCCAACTATCTTGCCACTCCTCAACTAACGTAGCTACTCTGGTTCTGGCAAGCACTTCTTCTTTGTCGAGGTCTCCTTTCTTCAACTCAGCGCCTCTCCATCTAACTTCAGGTCCAACAGGCACATTCCTAGTGTGATGCTTAGCACACCTATTGACGTTGTCGAGTATGCTCCAGAGAGAACGCCTCTGAAGACTCCTGAACATCCCAGCCTGTTTCTTCAATATGAGTCTGTGCGCCCCTAAATTTGTTTCGTATCCCACCAAGGAAATGACTATTGCCTCGTGATGGGCATTGATGATGGAACCCATCTCTTGCTTGGCCTTTCTGTCCAACGTTACACCAAGATATCTTAATTGTTTTGCTCCGCTTTATGTTCTGGATGTCAATTGTAATTATTGGATTCCTTGAGTACACCCCTGAACAGCTGGTGCTAGTTTCAGCTTCACCCTTTTGCACCAAGTACCTTCTAGTACCCTGGAAGCTGTGGTTTCCAGACTCCGACTATCACCACTAAATCCCGTCGTTTCAAGTAGTCTCATATCCCAAAATACAAGTCCACTTACCGACCTTTGGGGACACCCCTTGATCAGTTTAGGGATATTTACGGCCATCTCAACGTGGCAGATGTGAACCTCCTATTAGCTCAAAAATATATATCCTTGTTATTTCAAATCATCATTGGTTTTAAATACCTGCCTGTTCAAAGTATCTTTTGATTGTAATACGGATGTGTTGGGTTTTATGAGATTTGAAACAAATACTTAACTTACTGTACTAATAACAGCTAATTATTAACCTGTAAATATTTTACTTTACTATGTTACTAAAATGGCCGTGGCAAGGCTATAAATGTGTCTGATTAAACACTAAACTGTTGAATGACAAATTTACAAAACAAAACTTTTGCTCGAGTCATCAGCCAGGTGTAACGCAAGCAGGCCTAATCTTCTGTTGAATCTGTCCGTTCATTGCTCCAGACTGGCCAGGGCCCGCGACGAGTGGGAATCGGCAGCCCTACAGAACGCCAACACCAAGTGCAATGGTCTGTTGCCGCTATGGGGCCCTCAGGTACCAGAGTCTGCCTTCGCCAGTTGCCTGGCCCGGCATAACACCTACCTGCAAGAGTGTACCGGACACAGGTACAGTTCCTTTGAAACACTTCTTGGTAAATATAGATATTATCTATGAAAGGAAGGAACAAACACAATATGGCTCTGATTGGTTCTGATCTCTTTCCTCTACTTTTACATGTGAAACTTCGAGTATTACGAGTATTCGTAACTAGAGTGGGTCATATCCACTTTTTCACGAATCTGAATCTTGTAAAAAATTATATAATAGAATAATACAAATTACAAATAGTAACTAAATATTAATATTCTTTCTTAGAATCGATTAATTATAACACTCAAACATTCATCATCATCAGCAGCAGCAGCAGCAGCATAATTTGTCTCCAGCCTATGGCCAGGTCACTTTAATAAAATGCCTCCATCTTCCTCTATCCTTCCACCATTCTTCCTCCTCTTACTTGCACACTTTCTTTTATCTGCTCCTCTCTTCTCTCTACTATCTCAGGTACTCCCTGTACCCCCAACTCTTTCCCGGGTAACTTTATTCCTAATCCTGTTTCTCCTGATGACAGCTAACATGCTCTCCTTGTCTCTCTTACATTCAATGTCCTTGTTTATGTTGCATGTGTGACATTGGGTACCAAGTACGCCCTTTAAAATATTTACTTGCACTTCTCCATAGCAGGTCTCTTACACACCTATAGAACAACTCTCCATGGCAGGTTTCTTACACACCAATAGAACAACTCTCCATAGCAGATCTCTTACACACCTATAGAACAACTCTCCATAGCAGGTCTCTTACACACCTATAGAACAACTCTCCATGGCAGGTTTCTTACACACCAATAGAACAACTCTCCATAGCAGGTCTCTTACACACCTATATAACAACTCTCCATAGCAGGTCTCTTACACACCTATAGAACAACTCTCCATAGCAGGTCTCTTACACACCTATAGAACAACTCTCCATGGCAGGTTTCTTACACACCAATAGAACAACTCTCCATGGCAGGTTTCTTACACACCAATAGAACAACTCTCCATAGCAGGTCTCTTACACACCTATAGAACAACTCTCCATAGCAGGTCTCTTGCACACCTATATAACAACTCTCCATAGCATGTCTCTTACACACCTATAGAACAACTCTCCATAGCAGTTCTCTTACACACCTATATAACAACTCTCCATAGCAGGTCTCTTACACACCTATAGAACAACTCTCCATAGCAGGTCTATTACACACCTATATAACAACTCTCCATAGCAGGTCTCTTACACACCTATAGAACAACTCTCCATAGCAGGTCTCTTACACACCAATAGAACAACTCTCCATAGCAGTTCTCTTACACACCTATATAACAACTCTCCATAGCAGGTCTCTTACACACCTATAGAACAACTCTCCATAGCAGGTTTCTTACACACCTATAGAACAACTCTCTATAGCAGGTCTCTTACACACCTATAGAACAACTCTCCATAGCAGGTCTCTTACACACCTATAGAACAACTCTCCATGGCAGGTTTCTTACACACCAATAGAACAACTCTCCATAGCAGTTCTCTTACACACCTATATAACAACTCTCCATAGCAGGTCTCTTACACACCTATAGAACAACTCTCCATGGCAGGTTTCTTACACACCAATAGAACAACTCTCCATAGCAGTTCTCTTACACACCTATATAACAACTCTCCATAGCAGGTCTCTTACACACCTATAGAACAACTCTCCATAGCAGGTTTCTTACACACCAATAGAACAACTCTCCATAGCAGTTCTCTTACACACCTATATAACAACTCTCCATAGCAGGTCTCTTACACACCTATAGAACAACTCTCCATGGCAGGTTTCTTACACACCAATAGAACAACTCTCCATAGCAGTTCTCTTACACACCTATATAACAACTCTCCATAGCAGGTCTCTTACACACCTATAGAACAACTCTCCATAGCAGGTTTCTTACACACCTATAGAACAACTCTCTATAGCAGGTCTCTTACACACCTATAGAACAACTCTCCATGACAGGTTTCTTACACACCTATAGAACAACTCTCCATAGCAGTTCTCTTACACACCTATATAACAACTCTCCATAGCAGGTCTCTTACACACCTATAGAACAACTCTCCATAGCAGGTCTCTTACACACCTATAGAACAACTCTCCACAGCAGGTCTCTTACACACCTATAGAACAACTCTCCATAGCAAGTCTCTTACACACCTATAGAACAACTCTCCATAGCAGGTTTCTTACACACCTTTAGAACAACTCTCCATAGCAGGTCTCTTACACACCTATAGAACAACTCTCCATAGCAGGTCTCTTACACACCTATAGAACAACTCTCCATAGCAGGTCTCTTACACACCTATAGAACAACTCTCCATAGCAGGTCTCTTACACACCTATAGAACAACTCTCCATAGCAAGTCTCTTACACACCTATAGAACAACTCTCCATAGCAGGTCTCTTACACACCTATAGAACAACTCTCCATAGCAGGTTTCTTACACACCTATAGAACAACTCTCCATAGCAGGTCTATTACACACCTATATAACAACTCTCCATAGCAGGTCTCTTACACACCTATAGAACAACTCTCCATAGCAGGTCTCTTACACACCTATAGAACAACTCTCCACAGCAGGTCTCTTACACACCTATAGAACAACTCTCCCTTCAGGTCTCTTATTAGATCCTCTCTACTCCCGACCATCACCTCACTCCTCCTTCCACTATATTTTACACTGTTAGTATATGATGAATGTTTATAAGTGTAGCTCTCTTCTTTCAGGGACATCAACTACTCGTCCACTGTTCATGATCTGAAGCTCTTGCTGCTCAGGTTTGCCACGGAGAAGAGTTTCCACGATGACACGGGCGGAGGGGGACCCCAATCCAACATGCACATGATCCCCTACCTCATACATATGGCGCTCTATGTGATCAACACGTTAGTGATTACTATTATTTATGATCTTATTAGTGGTGTGTCAAGTTCTGAAAACTTCCCCTCCACTTTGAATATTCGTCAGTTTTGACTTAGATTTGAAACTCGGGTTTTAGTTTTTACAATTACGAAGCTTTGCCGAATACAGAGAGAGAGAGAGAGAGCTAAAATACTCAATTTAAGTTCAATTATTGTCATTCAGAGCTGTTATGTAAATTACAAATTCATATTCAGATGGAAATACTGAAGTACTGGACTTGTAAGTTGTGCTAGTAACTTGTTTTATCTGAATAAAACTAAATAAAATGCACAATAACTTAGAAACTTAGAAACAAACAAACAACTACAGTCAGGTGTTTTTAACCGCCCCCGTCCTCCAAAAAAAAATTACCGTTTATGGCTATTTTGGTAAGAAATTATGTAGAGTGTTGTTTATTTTTACAAAAAAAAATCTGTTCTAGTAATTCTGAGCAGGGACCCAAAGCTACCCCACCACTTGGGGTGACATTGGGTGTCACTGCTTTTTGCATTGTAGACCTGCATTGCCTCCCTCAATAAAGAGGTGACTTTGGGCTATATTCTGAAAGAGTAGAATCTGTAGTATTGTGTGTAATTTTTTGGTAATTTTCGGAGCTTCCTGAGAAAAGTTATACCGATTTTTTTTTATGGTCTGCGGAACCGTAACGTTCAATATATTTTGGACCTTTACCAGCAACACCCCTTTTTTTTTTTTACCTGGGTCATCGTGCATGCATGTTTCGTCATAATTTAGAATATTCTCTGCAGGTACATCTTGAAGAGTTTCTTCCAGATTATTAAAGTAGTTGTCTAGAATATCTTTAGTAATCTCTGCCTTTGCATTGGAGATGTTAACCAGTCCATTGCGTTTCAGGAAAGACCAAACACACTTGACCCCTGGCATATTGTTTGCAAACTTTGCCACAATTATATTTTGTCTAGCTAAGAAACCCTTCACTACTTGTCTTATCATTAAGGTGTCCAAGGGAAAGCCCCACTCAGCACAGGTTTTCAAATAATTTGATAATTCAAGTTCTGCTTCAGGTTGTAAGGATATTTGACCTCCAATTTTTAACTTTTGTTGACCTTTTAATCTGTCACGTAAAGTTTTTCTGTTCCCACCAAATGCTTCGGCAGCATTGTTTACTGTATAACCATCTTCTTTAACTGCCTTTATTGCATAGTCCATCTGCTCTTTAGTGTAATTACTAATTAGCATAGCTGCGACTTCCAGTTTTTTTTCTTAAACGTTCTTGGAAGTTTGATTTATTTATTTTAATTGCAGTATAGTTCTTATTTACACTCTGGCAACTAATTTTTCCCAACCTGTAAGTGCTAACTACAATTAGAGAAAGCAAAATAAAAAGAAACAAGCATTAAATAAATTGTAAAAACTTATAATTTATCTACAAGCTACCAGGAGAATGACCCAAAGTAACCCCAGGCTTTTTAAGAATGGCCCAAAGTCACCCCTAATTTTCCCAAAGTTACCCCATTTTCTTAAAATGGATATTATTCAGCTTCTATAAGAGCTATGATCACCAAATTCAGAAAATGTCTCGCCTAGTATGTGTATAATGATGTTATCTGTACTGGAGTCTCATAATTTTTTAGGTTTACATTCACTGACAAAAATCTTTTATTATAGTTTTTTTTAAAGGCTGATAGTACTATATAAACCCTCAAAGTTAATGTAGCTTAAAACTACACATTCTAAAGTTTTTTTATTAGGATTTTTAACTTTTTAGTGTAAACCATTACTGGATGGCAAAGGTTGAAATAATTTTTCCCAAAAACACTCAAAGTTACCCCACCTGATTGTAACAAAAAATAAATAGTCAAACCTCTATTCGGCTTCAAGAATATTTAATATATTCAATTTGAGTTTGCTTTTCACACCCCAAGAAGAAACAGAACGGGTTTAACTCAAGGTAACTTGCTTTTGAGGGATCGTGAAAGGTTTTTCTTGATCTCTGTTTTATGCTTTTGTGTAAACAAGTTATTCACTTCCCCCAGATCATTGAACTGGCGCTGAAATAAAGTAGCTTGTTTATTAACGTGTATATCATGTCAGGACCCGATCTGGCCCCCGGGAGGACAAGAACTTGACCTCCTATCTGGACTCTCTCGGTACCGACAAGTGGGTGGAATCTTGTTACGACGCAGAGGGCCCTCTCTACTGGTCAGTCCTGTCGCTCTTGCTGCATCCTCCGTCCCGCTGGGCCCGTGCCCGCCTCACGCACTTGCGCCGCCTGGTGGTGTTGGCGCATGCCAGACATTGTCAGCCCGCTGGACCCACTCAGAAGCTGCTGGACACCAGTCCCCGGGACTACGCTGTCTACAAGAGCTATCTGGTGTTCTTCGGCCTGGTGGACGCCGTTTATGCCAACTGCTTGAAGGTAAACTGTGCTGTCTGGCTTGTTCTTATTCAGGGAAGGTTGGCTTAGTCATTTTTTCTATGATTTTCTAATTAATTACTTTTTTTTACTTTACATCCATTACTGTTTCCAACCTGTGGTCAGTTTTTTTTTTATTCAAGCCATACATTTTCCACTACCAGCTTGCTAGGTCTGCCGTGGATTTATATGTCTTATAATCAAACTTAAGAATAGTACAGGCACAACATCCAGTCCCCAGACCGTCAATTCATCAATGTGAAAGGGTAAACCCACATTTCACCTATGATACATTTTTCAACCATCCCGGGAATTGGACCTAGGACCCTTAGCTCAGCAGACAGACACGCGACTGACTGAGCTAAGGAGTTCGTTCGAAGTATCAAAGCTTAGCACATCCCTCTCTAACTATAGTGGCAAGAAATGATGTACTTAAGACAAAGAGGAAATAGTTTCTCTTATTACTAGTCATTACTTAAATTTGATATTTTAACACACAACAAGCGCATTATCTTTGACATTTCACCTTCCACTGACAACTTCATATGTACCAATTTGTAGATATTCTATCGATTACACAATTACCAGACATATGTAGGCCTCAAAGTTCACAATTAAAACATTAAATTACAACAAAACAGATAATTATGTAATGTTGTAGATACATCAGTTCCCTTCTTCAGCAGAAGAGAGTGAAACACAGACTGGAGTGTGGCAGCAGGCTAGAGGTTGATCATGGTCACTTATATCAGTCCCTGTCTTCGTTCTGCTGAAGAAGGGGACCAACATACTTCAAAATTTACATAATTATGTGTTTTAATTGTGAACTTTTAGGCATGCAGTTTTCTGATAAGTTTGTAGGCCTTTTCCTTCTCTCTTTCTTTCATTGTTTAATTTAGTAATTAAGTTGTATTTATCAAGCAAACTTTGATCATTTCAGAAAGTGAGTGTGGCCAGTGACGATCAGTGGCCGTCAACTCTTGCTGACTACATCCGCCACAATGACGAGGCCTTGCTCAAAGCGTCAGAGCGGCTCCTGGCGACATACAGGGAGGAGCTGTTGCCCTGCACTTCGTTTGAAGAGTTCTGTGATGTGACAGGTTTGTGCATTAAGATTAGAATGCTTTGAACTAATTACTAAGAAATTATATATTTAAAAAAATTTGCTTTTGGGGTGTATTTTGCTATACATGGAAGTAGGTACAGAAAAGAGGTATGGAAACAAAACTTACCTCATATAACATAAGAGGTTTTCCTTAGAGAGAGATGATATATAAACCGTATTAACTCGAAAATAGGCCGCACTTTTTTCCCAAAAACAACCTTTATAAAACCTTAGTGTAGCCTGCCTATAACTGCATACTTATATAATATCTGACAAATATTGGACTGCATGTATTGATGTTGACTATCATCATCATCATCAACAAGAACAACAAAAACAACTGGTTCAAGCCTGTGGCCAGGTCAGTTTAGTAAAATGCCTCCATCTTCCTCTATCCTTCCACCATTCTTCCTCCTTTAATTTCTTACATTCTTCTTCTCTTACTTTAACACTCTGTTATCTGCTCCTCCCATCACTTTATTGGCCTCCCTTGCGGTCTTTTTCCTACATAGTTCATTTCCAACATTTTCTTTGGCATTCTCTCTTTTATTTCATCTTCATTACATGACCATACCATCTCATCCTTGCTTCCTCTACCATCTCATGTACTCCCTGTACCCCTACTCCCTCCCCCCCCCCCCCTCACTGCAAAATTTGGACTCGGCCATTTCAACCAACACATGCTCGCTTGAAACTTTAATCTCACAATCTTATAGATCTTTATTAAACACACCAAATATCTTCAAAACTAAAAATTCAAATTAACTCAAAATTAATTCAATAAATTGCTGATTTTATAACGGAAAGAAGACCACATTTCACACGTTACAAATATTTCAAATCGTCCACCATAACTGATCCTATGTACGTTAGCTCGCCAGAAATTAGTGATGAAGTTTTGGCAACGATATATCGATAATCTATTGAATTAAATTAAATATAATGTTTTATTGCTCCATTTTTATTAACTACGTTGATTTTGGTCCTATTTTTATTAAACTTGTCTTATTCAAAGAGCTAAATAAAAGATTAAAAATTGAAAAGCGAGAAAGAATATAACTACAGGAGGGCAGCTATTTTAATTTTATAGGAATATTTTAGCTTTCGATATACATGTTCTTATATATCAATATATATTACGGAAAAATTCCATCCCTAGTCTACATATTATATATCAATTGTTTGTTTTGAATCGATTCATAGATTCTGACAATCTCACTTAACTTTACTTTTTTTTTAAAAAAGTGTTTCAAAGTTGTTAAGTTTTTACCTCTTAATGTTGTCTTGTCAAGTCGTATTATATTTGGGATCGTACTATATTCAGGCCATTATGGTATATTTACAATTTGCCTGCATTAAGTGAAACGGCAACTAAACTAATATGAGAGATAGTTGATTATTACCTATTCCGAATGTTGCCGTTTTGTTTAGTTGCCAGTTTAATTGAAAGCTAAGAATCGAGTAGCGAGAGTTATAATATTAAGATGGATCCTAAATTCTTTCGATACCAGTAAGAATCAAGTTTGACAGCCCTACAATAAACACTAAAGGGAGAAAAGTAAAAAGGTAAAGAATGATAGGACACTTAGATTGGAACATGTAAAAGGTTTTTTTTTAATCATCATCTTGTAGATAAAGTATTTAATTGTATTATATTTGGAAGAAGGTACAGGAAAGGATAGAGTACTTGAAATAATTTGTATTTCACTTGTTGCTACTTGTTTATTTTCAGGGTTGTTGAACGATATCCCGAACCCCTCTTCGTACATCGCTGATGTGTTGCAAGGACTCGCTGCATAACCTGCTCGGAGCTTCACTTCAAATACTTTTAACAAATTTCAGTTGAGCTTTGTCAAATGGTTGTGGAATTATATTAGCAAGTCCAAATTTCACTGTTTTTCATTGTGATATATTTAAAATAATTATTAAATACACTTTCTCTTTAGTTATTTCTGCTGTGGTGTTCATTTTAATAGTGTCATCTTGTGCATTATTTATAAAATTGATTGTATTGCAATTATTTGTATTATGTTTTAATCCCGTCTTGAGGAACTGTATCCTCTTTCAAATTAAACTTTGCTTACAAAATATGTTTACAGTCTATTTATTCTTGCACAACCTTAACGGAGGGCCCTATATTAGAGAAACTTAAGACAGCCTGACAGTAAAATTATCTTTTGCATTATTAGAAGCAGAGTGCCAAGTACACTTTATAAATTCAAAGCAAACTCGAATAAAGAAATGCTTGAAAAAATATGATATATTAGTAATTTATATAACTCTGTACTAAAATTACTTGGAAAATGTTTTATTGCTAAATTGTTTCTAATATTTGGTTTTATTCTAATAAATCAAGCTACTATATTAAATTACCATTTCTTTCTTACTTTTTTATGTTTATATCCACCTTTCCTCTCTCTACCTTCTTCCCAATATAATAAAATTACAATTCACTTATTTTTTTCCATAATTATATTGATTTGTAATATACAAAGCAGTTCTTAGTGGACCATAAAGATGACCATAAAGGGAATATTTTAGCCGTCATTATTTTTAGTGGCAAATCTTCAAAATTTCTAAGCTCCACACATCCCTACTTAACAAGATGGCAGGTATTTGTTTCCATTTTTTCATGGTGATCTGGGAGGGCTGCATGACCGATGGAAGTTTGGGTACACTGGACTAGACTAATAATTAGAGCTGTTCAAAACTTTGACAAATATAAGCCTCGACTTTGCTTGAAAAAAAATTAGCTTCGCAGCTAAAAATATGTACAGTTAAAATATTCAGTTTATGGTCAATTATTGATATTCTTTGCTGTTTATTTACGTTACAAATCAATATTATGATTAAAAGATCTTTCTTTATTGAATTTTAATTTGTGATAGTAATATTACAAACAATTGAGCAATAAATCATTTTCCAAGCAATTTTATTTCAAAAAGTTATATAAATAACAAAAAAATATATTTTTTTTTTAGTATAAAACGAATTACAAAAAAATGTCAAAACTTTAATATAACTTACAGAATATTTAATAAATTATATTAGAGTTAAAAAAAATTGACTTAGTACACTCCTTTTTCTAACTATTAATTACAAACGATCATGACAAATTTTTTATAAGGCTTTATTGTAAGCTAACGACAGTCCTAGCAAGCAGCTAGTGGAAAATAATATAAAATGGCTCTAATAAAAAACTGCCACAGGCTGGAAACTGTAATTGATGTAAAGTAAATTTATAAACTAAACAAAACTGTGACAGACATAGTCATAATTTGCATTACTTTATTCACAACACAACTATTAACAAAAATATGTTATTAATAAGAATTAGTCAGGTACCCCTTGCTGTTACTTTAATCTAGCAAACACTGGTCCAATGTTCAGTCTTGGGGTGTAAATTTAATATTTTTAGTTTTTGTTTTATTATTGTGTCTAAAGGTAGGCCTATTTTGTTTACTTTGTTTTGATTTTCTAATTGCCCCTTTTTTTTATTACTTATTCAATGAGAGGGAAGGCTTCCTCTCTTCTGATTGGACGGTCACTTCCCTCCCCCTCCCCCCTTTACCTGTTATTACTGGCAGTTGGCTTGTGACTCTACAAAAGAGAAGGTGTTGGTGTTTTTTAAGTCCTCACTTGAATTTTGGTGTTGTATTGGTGTATTCCTTGTCCTAATTGTAATGGTTTACTAGTATGAAAGGTTGAATTCCACTATCTTGTAGGTTATAAGATTGAGTCATAGTGTAATCAGTCAAGGTAAGACTGCTACCTTGCTTAGTTCCACTATCGTGTAGCTTATAAGATAGGGTCATAGTGTAATCAGTCAAGGTAAGACTGCTACCTTGCTTGGTTCCACTATGGTGTAACTTATAAGATAGTCATAGTGTAATTAGTCAAGGTAAGACTGCTACCTTGCAGAGTAATGGAGTATATATTATTTTGATTGTTTTTGAAGATTATTTATTTTTGTTTGTTCCAAAAGACGTAGTAATTAGATCTTGTCCCCCTACATGTTTTGGGAAATTTACAGGAGAATGAAACAGACAGAAGACATTTGTGCCATTTTATTTCCGATATAGAAGCAAAGTTTTCTAACAAATAGAAAAAACATCTCAACATTTGATAAATCGAAAAGTACAAACACTCTTTTTTTTTTACCAATACAATGCCTAGCTTAGCGAGGCCTCTACATTCTATCTCTACAATAATTTTACTCTTCGTCTCGTAAGTTACAGCATTTTACAACCGTAAATAATGTAACATGATTTCAATATGCAACAAACACCACATATACACATTTCAACAAATTGTTTTACAAAACATTGTTTAAGAAAAAATACTGTGCGTCTGCAATATCCTCGTAACATCATATTCAACATCAACATTAACATCAATAAATAGCAAAAAAACAACATTAGTCTTAGTTACTTTGCCCAGCCTTGGTTTAGAAAGCTCCTCTAATCTAACGAGTTTGTGACACTGATAAAACATTTAAAACGTGTGTAAGGGACGAGCTGATTGGATGACAGGCACCAACTGAGGAGGAGGATTCGACAAACATCTCGATTGGGATACACGTTTATTCCGATTCTGATTATTTCTAAAATAAATGTTTATTTAGGCAGTTGCATGTCTTCACTATGGCAAGGTGATTTTAGTAATCCTTGAAACAAAGCCTAACCATTAATAATATTTTAAAACTGCACCGTTTTGGTGGCTCAAAGTTCTAAGCCTTCACACAATATATGACTGGTGTTGACGGGGAGATAAAGCTTTAAATCTCGGTCAGCTATACTGAAGATGGTTGTTCCTAAATGGTTTTTCACTCTCACTTCACCCAATGTGGGTACACTTCCTCTAAATTTAACATTCTTCACCAGCAAGTAAAATGCTGTGCCCAAAAAAGAATGCATTTGTAAATATAAATATCCATTAACTTGAATTATTTAAATTGTTAAACATTTTTCTACTGACATCTTATCAGTTGGAAATTAAAATTCAAAATCGGAATAAACTATTTAATAAAAATATGGATTCACTTGTAAAAACAGGCCACTTTTGACTGAGCACCGATTCACCTATAATCTTAGTTGATATGTTGAATTAAGGATGCAAGTTTTCAGCTTAACTTTTACCGTCAAAACTTAAAACCTATTGATAAATATTAGGCCTATGTATAAACAGCATATTTCAAAAGTTATTGAAATCTATTGACTATTTTTTTAGGACTTTAATCAGTCGCCAGTAACTTGTTTTTATGATAAATGTTTTGTTTGTATATTTATTAAGCCTCGACCAACCTAAGATTTTCAATTTTGAATTGAATACGAAGCCTAGCAAGATACAAACTCCAAACTTGGCAGTCATTGTCAGTTTCCTCAATTAAAATTGTCAAATAATGCCACACACACACAGTAAAGCTTAATAAAACGAAAATACACACAGTTATTAATATTATAAATGTGTTCCCTTAAGGTGGGATGGAAGGGGATACAAAATAAGGACAATGATTTTTCAGTTTTTATAGCAATTTTTTTTGTTGCAAAATCAAGTATTGCTTCAATGCAAAAGTTTAATTTTCTTCACATGTTTATATTAACAGTTGTTAAATATTTATCGAGGGTGTCCTTGAATTTAATGATAACTTTTTCTCTTCATTTAAAAAGTTTGTCATCTAATGCCAACATGTTCTTGATATCACCATGGGAAGAAAATTAAACTTTTACACTGGAAGTCGTACTTGATTTTGACAACAAACAAAAATTGGAGCAATATTTTATTCATTTTTACAACAACAAAAAAAGTTGTATTATCAAAACTGAAAAAAAAAACTATATTATCTCTCATCTACATTCTTACCTTAAGTTTAATGGCTAACTTATCAAATTCAGTTTCACTCACAACAATATAATAAAACCCTTTGTGCAAGATACATTATAACTGGTAACCGCCAATTGTATAAAAGCCAACCTTAATATTAAGCGCATGTGGAATGTTTTACCAAAAGTTACATTAATCTTTCGTAAGCCACATATTTCCTATTTTAGGCAAAATTTAAATTTTACAAAACTACAAATCAATCTATTGGCCAGTTTCTTAGTCAGACTTAGTACACCTCAAGTGCGGAGGTATACTTAATACAAGATGACACCTACCTAGACCAGAATGGGATGGGCCAGTTTCATATAAGAAACTGGACTATTCCATTTGAATTTATCGACCGCGGTGGTCTTGGAGTAAAGTGCTCGCCTCAGGACCTGATGTTTGTGGGTTCAAACCCAGCCGGGGTCAACGTATTTTTCATGAGTGATAAAAATTCGTAGCACCACTTCCTTCTGAGGGAAAGTAAAGCTGTCGATTGTGGCATGTGAAAGGACCCTCGAAGAAATGTGAAAATACCTTTCCCAGCAAAATTGGTAGGTCTATTAGCTCTTGCTCATATAAATTCTTGTGTGCTGATATAATCAGTTGGTTTAGAAAGTGCACATTATATACCCCAAATAAATAAATTAAGCCTGTGCAATCCTTCGAAATTTCAAATTCGATTTGAGCTTTCGAGTCTTAATATTAGAGATATTCGTGGTGGACTCGAAATTTCGAATCTAAGTAAATTTCAAATATGGATTCAATGGGCTTAGTTCGAAATTTGAATCTTTTCATACTTAAGAATAATTTCAACTTTCTATGGTCTAATATAGCAAACCATTATAACAAAAATATTAATTTGTTTCTGTTAAAACCTTTCATAAGTTAGCCATGAGGCTTTGTTTACTTGTTTAACTTAAAATTAAGTTTAAAATATTCAATTCGGATTTGATTCAAAATTTTATTTTTAGTATGCTATTTGATTCGGACTCTATTCAAAAAAAAATTCTGAGCTTGATATTCGATTCAAAATCGATTCGAGCTGATTTTCCAAGATTCGGATTCAACTTGAAATGGAAAATCATAGATTCGCACAGGCTTAAATTAACTAAGATAAAAACATTTCTGAGTCCAGGCAGGTAGATGTCGTCCTGTATTAGTTTAGCGCCGCACTTGAGGCGTGCCAAGAGACTATGAAATTGGCCCTAGGACTATTTTTTCACACTTCTGGTGTAATA
Organism: Timema podura; assembly: GCA_033556935.1. Classification (NCBI taxonomy): domain Eukaryota; kingdom Metazoa; phylum Arthropoda; class Insecta; order Phasmatodea; family Timematidae; genus Timema; species Timema podura. Next base: position 12,156,868 of record JAVRXN010000002.1, on the reverse strand, counting down.
TGATGATATTTAAACACATTAAAACTGGAAAAGTTGTTTTAAATTGAAAGCCACATGTTTTGGGAGAATTTCTCACTGAACTTGGTCAGCCTGCAACTAATATATGGTATCTACTGTCATGTATTCATATTGTAAATCATGTGAGCTCCAGCTGTCATTTAGTACCAACACCTATAGAAAAACACTAATTACTTGGGACTTACCATGCAAAAATTAATATCGAAATAGTTTTCAAGTTCATTGTAGCAATTTTGAAAATATTACACACAAAATTAAATTAAATTAAATTGAATATTTTTGCAAAATTGATTATTTGGTATTTTAAATATGAATAATGGCCAGAAAAATGACAATTCCCTTCAATCAAAAAGACACTTGGGTAAAGAAGAAGTAAAAGAAAAATATTTAAAATTTAAGAATTTTAAATTTAGCTGTAATTTCTATACTCAAATTAATATACCACTTATATTTTAATCGATTTTTTTCCCCATTTTTAATCGAAAAATGCCATTTTTTTATCCAACGAGATTCAATTGTTTTATTTACCACAAATCAGGATAGCTAGAAATGATATAATATTATTGTTGTTTGGAGCCGTGTCAACACAAATAGGTCATTAGCACAAATATATAATAAAATATTATTTTAACCGCAAATAGATATATTGGAATTCTCTAAAAGGCTCTTGTAAAGATTGAACTGTACCAATATAGCTCTGCTCAGGGATAGAGTGTTGGACTCTTAGAAATAAATTGACCCAATTTGAGCATAATGACCCACTTCGATGGCCACATAGTCAAAGGCAGTGTTCTCAATCTCTTTTTGTTCCCGGCACACTGAACATGTAAGTTGGCAATACTACAGGACACTCCTCCATTCGACCAAAGATTGAAATTGTATGTCAAGAACCGACAAACTCAAGTTGCAACTCTTTGATTGTAAGCTATTCAATTTTCTGGAAATAGATATATTAAAACTTTCAGATATTATACTCTTATTTATTTTTTATAGACGATAACATAACGTCGGTAATTTTGTGGCACACCCATTAGGAACCAATGGTCTCAGGCGTTACTCTCCCAATAGTCTAGACCAGTGATAGGTAAAGTACGACCCGTGGGCCAGATGCGGCCCTCAGACATATTCAATGTGGCCTGCGAAAGGATTCCAAATTCCTATAAAAAAGTTGATAATTTTTTTTAAAAAAACAGGAAAAAATTCATTTTGCACTTGTTTGTTTTTATTTATATTTTTCAGCTTAGAGACCAGTGCCCATAGATTAAATAGCACACAAACCATCCACGACAATTGGCTTGAATTAATTGGATTGCAATTTAACACACAATTGAAGCAGTTGTTTCTCAACTTCCCAAAACTTTAGTTTTCCAAATTTGATATCTCATGATCAGGTTATCACCATGTTTGCATCGTCATATAAATGTGAGCAAGTGTTTTCTACCACGAAACTTTGAAAAAGTAGTGTTAGAAACAGACTTTCTGACAGATGGTTACTTAGCTTCTGAGAGTCACCTCGTCCCAGTTGGAACAAGACTAATAAAAACTTTTAAAGAACAGTCACAGTTCCACTCATTACACACCCCATTCAAGTAGTGTTAAGTAGGCCTATCTGTTTTATTTAAGTATTTGTTAAATAATGTGGACAACTCGTATTGGATTTGAATTAGATATCTTTATAGTAAAAATCCATTTAATAATCAGTAGGATTTAATTGTACAATAGTTTTGTTAAATGTATCATTGTAACTTTTTAATAAATTGTGTTGACCCGCCTGAGGTTTTTCTTTTTTCTTTTGGCCCACTCCCTGAAAATTTTGCCCATCACTCAATGACAGGGAGGGGTTCAAATCTCGGTCGGGTTTACTGAGGATGGTTTTACCTAAAAATAGATAATTACATTCTTCCTCCACACAAATGTGGGTACAATTACTCTAAATTCTACCTTATTCTCATCCCAAATACGTTAAATGGCCCAATAACAGGTCGTATGAATTTTTATAAGATACAATATTACCTGTATAAAAAATTACATAATTTTATTTTTAAATACACATCATATTACACCTACAGTAAGTTTTATTTAAACCATTGTAAATGTTTTGATTATAATATTAGGGTTTCTGTTATTTAGTAATTTATAACTAATTTGTAAATTAAACTTAATAATGTTTTCTAAACCAATTACCTATATTACTTTTGTAGATTGTCTAGACAGTGCACATATAATTTAATTGTTACAACCTTTATGTTTCATTTTATAACAAAATGTTTCTAGGGGGATAATATGTATACCATATATCTACACTACATAGCTCCACGTATTATATTAAACTACATATAAAAACATTTCGTAACGCAGGAACAAATCGTCCAAGAAAGCATCGGCTCAAGCTCGACTTCAAACTACTTCTACCAAAGAGATTAAAAGAGAAGATGAAGTACATGAAATCTTACAGTAGCTTTTTGTACTTTTTATGTAATTTTAATAAACACTCGAATACAATTATAATTATTCTATTTACTAAATTATCACAGTTTATGTTAGTTCATTTTAAAAAAATCTTGATTGTGCTGCCATTTAATGTGTAAACTAACTTACGTTGCATCGTATTATTTATTACTAGTTCTCCAGCTTTCTCTTGAATATCGTAATAATGTTTTGATTGGATGTAAGTTACCGTTGGTTAGTTTATTTAGACCTATTGGAAGTTTGGGTTGGCTTTCTTTCTGTGCGGTGTATTTAGTAAACTTGTTACTGCGCTAATACACTACTCAACATACTGAACATACTTCACTTTCTAATCATAGATAAACTAATCTGAGCCAATAAGTAGTTAAACATGTTGTAACAAAGCAATCGATACATTATAATATTTTTTTTAACTACTCAGTTGTGGCTACATGGCCCTTATTTGCTTACTAAAACAGCCTCTAAAGCGAATACCTTTGTGCATCAGATGTTTTATAAACTAATTAGAATATAAATTACAAGGAATTAACCAAGTTATTGTTAAACTTAGTCCTAATAACACATTGTTCACAAATATTTACACAATACGCTTAAAACGATTAACAACGATTGTATAACATATCAAGAAAACCATCACTTTTTTTTACAACATTAATTTCATATCAAAATATGTAACAATTTTATTTGTATTAAATCAGTTTGTAAACCAAAAGGCAAGCATGAAACTGTTCCTCACAGTTTGATATTTATGTCATTAATATAAAGTCACACTTCAAGAATAATCATATTGTATTTACTTATAGCATTAGCTGAAATAATTCTGTAAGCAACTTATGATATATATTTAAATAATTGTAAAATATCATTTTAGAAACCTTCTTTCTAAGGGTCACCAATTTTGAATTTATAGAATACTAGCTTAGCTAATTAATACCCGCTTCGGTGGCCACATGGTCTAGGGCGTTACTCTTGCACTAGATAATACTACTGAAGAAGAGGATATCGGGGTTCAATCCTGGTTGGATGTAATGAAAGTGGTATTTCCTAAATGGTTTTCCACTCTCCTTCCACACAAATGTGAGTACATTTCCTTTAAATGTAACCTTCCTAATCCCTAACATATTAATGTAATTAAATTAGTACATAGGTGTATAACCCTAATGGGTAGTAAGACGCTATGCTAAAAAAAAAGAAGCTAACTATCTGTTATTTGCAAGGGATGTAGATGTGTTTTTTATAATCTATATATAATCGGTTTAATGAAAATCCTAAAAGCAGAAGCTGTGAAAAAGGTCAAACAGTAGTGTTTTGTAGCCAACATATTAAAACAAAATGGCGGACATACATTTTAACTAGCCTGGATGCAAACTATTGTCCGAGCTACGTAAAATTTCAGCACAATCGATGCATTGGTTTTAGCGCACGAGAGTAACACACACAGTACGCACATCAACTTATTTTGAAATACTAACAGGATATAGTTAGTGATTCAAGTCAAGGGTCAGCAAGCCCTGGTTCTTTGAACATGTAACTGCAACGCTTTTACTTCTATTTATTTAATAAAACACCTTCCCACCACGGATGTGAAGCCAGTACGCCAAGCCTTCAACTCAAGACTCCTTTAAATGGCTAAAGTATATTAATCAGTAATTATTACAAATTGACTGCAGTAAAAGGCTCCAATGCAGATTAATTCATCAGAAGCTTCTCTGGTATTGGGAATTTATGTTTGAATAAATTTTTCAATCAAAAACTACAAATATTTGTCCTAAAAGATTAAATCATTATATTAAAATGATATATTTATCATATATTGTCATAATAATAGAGAAGGATTTGGTAATTCGAAAAATTGGGTAGTTTGAACCCACCATGATTCCTCATGAAATTTATATTTAAATCAATAGTTAAAAAAACCATATAATTCTAATTTTAGAAGTAAATATTTGAATAATTTGAAGCCTAAGACTTGTTAATTTTTTCGAGCTTGTACTCATTTCAAACCTAACTTAACGATCTTTACTAAGCCACCCCTAATGCCGACACAGAAAGCGGGGAGTTTTGCACCAGCGGCGAGCGGGTTGCCTAGTATAGGGGATGTGTTGGCTCGGATTTCATCAATTCTCATTTGAATCTGCAATTTTTATATTTGATAATTTTTACCAGTTTTTATTTTTGAGTTTAAATTTTTCTTATTTTTTCATGTATATGTATTTATTGTGCATCTGTGTTTTATCCAGCAAATATTAAATGTGAGTAATTATATGTTTTAAGGCTATTGATTTATTGAGTCCCGCTACCTAGATACTCATGAACGTTATTAATTCGAATTTTTGTATTTAGGTATCCCTTGGATTTCGTATTGAAAAGGTTCTACTGTTTGAGTTTTTATTTTGAAGTCCGAGTCGGTACATTTTTACCGACTCCACCCAAAACTGCTTCCCACTTTATTCCAGTTCTTAAACAATAAAAAAAAAACTTCTCATTTCAAATTGAAATGAGGAGCTGAATTTTTTTTTAATCAGATAAAGACTTGCTTTTCCCTAAAAAAAATGTTGCCGGCCCTTATTTTAAACAAACATTTAATGAAGAAAGTCTTAAACAAACTTATTTTATCTTTTTTCCAGGATCTTTTACTTTCATTGATTGAGGCGGTGTATTCTGGGTTTCGTTCCTGTGCAGGTGATAGCAATACTCATTACTCACGAGCCAGTTATAAACTTGTAATAAGAAAGTGTGAGTCAAAGTACTACTTCTAAAGCATATATCATATTAAGCATGTAGCTTACAAAGTTCTTCCAGCTAATGTTGAATTTATCAGCAGCGGGGAGATAAAACTTCTTATAAAGTTATTCTAATGTAATAAATCAAATATGTCTATAGTAGCACAACAATGCACCAATTTTAACTGTAACGGAAACAGTTATCTCTATTCTGATTCCGGTTCTTTAACATTTCCTATTTAATTAATTTTACAAGCATCCAACATCACTACTCGTAAAAATATATTCATTCAACTTTATAGCATAGCATAGCATATAAAAAAATGTAAATAGTAATAAAAAATAATTCTAAATTTAAAAAAGAAAAGATCCGTTTTATCAAGTATTAAAAATATTATGGTCTGGGCGGTACACAATCAGAAATCAAAGGATATTGCATTTTCGAGTCACAGGTCAGCACTTTGTACAGTCATTGCTGACAGCTAAAGGAACTAATCTGGAAGTGGAGCCACAAAAATTTTCCCTTAGGATTCAAGATGGCGGCTTTTTTTTTCTTTTCAAATTGCTAACTATTTTTAAGAATTCTGATATTTCTAGCAGATAGGTGCACCTTAATGCTGTAATTATGACATGTCTTGATTATTTTTTTATACTGAACTCGAAATTAAAGGTTATAAACCTTAATTTTAACTCTAAAAACCCCTAATTTAAAGAAATTAGTGTCAAAACCATGAGGCGGTGACGTTTTTGCTTGTCATTTGATTACCAATTTGTCAAATGTAGACAAAAAGGGAGTCACAAATGTAGAACGTAAAATTTGCCATAACCTAGTTAAAGTTTTAATATAATATTTGACATGTTCAGAAGAAATAAGTATGGCTCGTGGCCCTGATATCTGCATTAGCAGTCACGTGAGCAAGTGTAGATCTGTCAGGACTAGAAGTCGCGGACGATACCGATGCAGTCTTCTCGAGGTCTTGGTAGCCATGGATACGGAAGGCTACCTACCAGCCATGCACCTTCTCGCGGTGTTTGACTGGCAATTGTTTTAGTATTATTGTTTCGTCTGCTAGAGCACTGACTTCTGTTTTCCGCCATTTTAAATAAGGTTGTTGCCGTTCGAATAGTTTGATGCAGTCTTCGCTATGAACACCGCGAGAAGTGTAAAATCATCAAGACTGCATCAAGTCTAAGACTCAAGGGTCTGACTAGGGAGTCTTGGACTATTCGGATACAGCCCAGATTAGTTCCTTTAGGTGTCAGCAACAGCTGTGCAAAATGTCAACCTGTGATTCAAAAGAGCAGTGTAGTTTCGCGTGCCGCCTAGACTATTATTCATAATTAATAGCATAATTATGAATTGCAATAGTAAGCATGTATTGTTACTTACAAATAAAGCCTCACTGAATCAAACATTTATAAATAATTATGATAAACAATGGTCAATAACACATATCTTTTAAATTCATCCAATAGGCGTATTCTGAATTTTACCGGTTTTTAGTTGTCACTACTTTCATTGGGAGCTAAGAATTGAAGTATCGAGAATTGTAATATTATGATCGATTCTCGAGTATTTAGATACAAGTAAGAATCGAGGGTATTGAAGAATCGAGTTTGACATCACTAGTTATAGCTCATGGTTTAGTTTTTCAAGAAGCAACTTAACATAAATATAAGTGACTGATGAATCTTGTTAGCTGTTTCCAAGTTGAGCTATTTACACAGATGTGACCGAACTTCAGTTCAACCCGTCAACGAGTTGTAACCTTGTGAAATGGTGGGGGGGAGGGGGGGAGCAAGTTTTCAAATACCCACCATTGGGCAAGGGGACAGAGGTGTCGGTCAGGTTTGCTAGTGATGGGGGGACCTAAGACACAGAACTTGTTACCGATCACTGTCTAAAGCTGAAGTGAAGAGTGGTTTAAGGTCATTTGACTGCGCTATTCAACAAGTATGTAAATATAAGTTATAAGTTGTGATTTAGTCATCAAATCATTACAGTTCACCAATTATAAGGGGTTAAACTTGATATTTAGTGTTTTTTGTGTACCATATTGTTAAGATAAAGTAATTATTTTATGGTGTTGAAACTTAGTATAACTAGATATTCATATGAGGTGTACACAATGAAATATTAATAATATTAAATAACAAATATTCCATTGAGTACACCTTACATGTGTAGTAGTATTAAATTGCAGCCCGGTATATTAATTACTTCACCTTAACAATATGGTACACAAAGCAAAAAAATATCAAGGTTCATCCCTTATAACTGGTTAACTGTAATGATTTGAAATCATTGAACAACTATTTATAGCGTATATTTATTTACACACTTGTTAAAATTTTGCGATTAAATTTTTAATGGTTAAGTGCCTAAAATGAGATGTAGCCATGTAAAATAAACCTCGTAAAACTAATCAGTTTGTCGTTGTGAAATGCATAGTAGGCCATAGTTACGCCATTGGATCTGACACTAACTGGTGAAATACACTTAAAGTTGTTTACACTTTCTGCGTAGCACTTTTAATAGTGCCTCTCTTCGCCATAATGTACAAACACTCGGCTGTAGAAACCCCTCTGGGGCATTACACTTATCTCCTAGTGAACTGATATTGTTTGTGTGCTAAGACACTGCTGGCAAATTATGATAGAGCTATTTTTAAGATGTACAACTTTAATTACTTTATTAAACTAAAGAGGGAAGTAGAATTACTTGTGTGAAATAATACATAAAAGAGTAGAAATCAATCAAATCATCCTGAAAGATAACTTTGTTTTACTGCAAGATATTACAAACCTTATCTGCGTAGCTGAGGGCAAGTTACAACTGTTGTCAAACAACAGGGGTAGATGAACATGTAGGTTTATCGTAACACGACTCGAGTAAACTGTGCACAAAGTTGAACGCAAGCCAAAGCCTCGGTGCGCCGACAACTTGGCCGAAGCCATAGGCCCCAAGTTTATGTCCCAAAGACATATTTATTCTAAACCTAATTTACCGTCGGTAATCGTTCGTGGGTTGTTGCCAGGGCAAGCGATGCTTGACAGGACTGTACTTTAGTAGACTGCTCCCTTGCCTTCAGTTGTCATTCAACTAACCACGCACACAATAATGTGGTGAGCGAATATGTGTGCGTTAGCTCTGAACGAGAGGGGACATTGTTGGTACAGTCCTGTCAAGCATTTCTACATCTGGCAACAATCCGTGATCAGCATTCTATCATAAAACACCTGAATGGGGTGTTTCAGCAATATTCCACCGCAAAACCAATCAAATCTGCCATTAAACACCAAGATGGCGGTTTCAAAAATTCACATTCGGTGTAAAAAATGAAACTTAACGTTTTTATAAACTTACTTTTCATTTCAGGCTCTTTGTCTATAACACCGTGTTCTTGGTACAGACCCGATTGGTGACTCGGTGAACTATTCCCCTCGAGAACAGCACCTGAGAAGGATCACTAGGAGGAGCCCCCTGGGGCCCGCTACGTGCCGTAGTCCGCGCTGCGAGAGGTGCTAGACTCGCTACCGACTCGCTGGTCATCTCGGCGTCAGAGTCCTGCTGGGGGGGCCGCACGTTCTGTTGGAACTGTCCGGAGATGTTGCCCGGGGGGCGGTAGTGGGCCACGACCAGCACCTTGCCGGACCTGCTGCGGGCCTTCCCGGCACCAAACTGACTGGTGGAGGACCATACCAGCTGCGTGAAGTGGCCTGGGGAGGAACAGAGGCTGAACAGGTGCGACTACTTGGATACTGTCTGACAGTCTCCAGGGACTACTTGAATACTGTCTGACAGTCTCCAGAGACTACTTGGATACTGTCTGACAGTCTCCAGAGACTGCTTGAATACTGTCTGACAGTCTCCAGGGACTACTTGAATACTGTCTGACAGTCTCCAGGGACTACTTGAATACTGTCTGACAGTCTCCAGAGACTACTTGAATACTGTCTGACAGTTCCAAGACTACTTGGTACTGTTTACAGTCTCCAGGACTATGATATGTTGACAGTTCAGACTACTGGATACTGCTGACAGTCTCAGAACTGCTTGATAGTCTGACAGTCTCCAGGACAACTTGATACTGCTACATCCCCAGGCTACTGAATCTGTTGCAGTCCCCAGAGACTATTTATACTGTTGACAGTCTCAGGACTACTGAATACTGTCTGTAGTCTCCGGCTACTGTACGTCTGACAGTCCGGACACTTGTACGTCTGACGTCCAGAAACTACTTGATACTGTTGACATTCAGGGACTACTTGGTACTGTCTGACAGTCTCAGGATACTGAATACGTCTGACATCAGGGACTAACAAGGTAAGGACCTCATGTTTGAGAGCGCTAAGCTGTAATCGAAGTAACGTACCTGCATTCACTTGGTGCAGACATCGGGTCTTGTAATGTCTGTCGGACAGCGCTGTACAGTACGAGGCAACCTCTGACTGTAAGACAAAAGCACACTGACACAGTCACGACAAGCAACCATCAGAACACAGACCGCTCGAGACCATCAGCCAACATTGGGTCATCAAACAGCTGTCGTGACGTCATCCGTAGTATGTCTAGTACTGTGTTACGGTGTTTTAGCTTGTGATTACCTCGCACTATCCTCGGCCGTGGCCAAGAGGTGCCAAGTTCACCCAATGATCACCCTCTGGTTCAAATCTCATCAAGGGGTTATCTTCGGACAGAGCAATAGTAGATGATTCGGAGTTCACTATAAGGGATAAATGCTCAGCGATCGTAAGAAACCACAAACTAAAACAGGGTGTCCAGAAAATTGGAAACGGATTGCTTGGCATAAAAAGTCAGATCCTTAATATTATTTTTATCTTTATAGAACTTTAATATAACAATATTCAAAATAATATATTTCTTCCATTAATACTCAGTTTATACTAAAAGGTTAGGAAGAGAGCTTGGAGAGAGGATTCAAATACTAATGATTGAAGAATAAGAAATTATGGAGCTAGAGGAGGCGATGACAAGACATTGGTTGTCTACGTCACTGACAAAAGGAATGTATCCTGTCGTAAGATAGAACACCTAATAATAATTAATACTCAATACGAATCTCTTTTAACAGTTGCCCTAGTTTGGAATACTAATCTCAATTCTCAAGGTCAACAAGTTTCTCTCCACACCTCTTCAGACAAAGTTGAGTCGTGGTTGGTTTATGTGCAGGGGCAAGAGTTCGATTACGTTATAAGAATAATAAACTAAAAACGAATATGTCTCAAGATGATCTTACTGAAATCTAACTCAACCGAATAACCCATCGCTTTGTGCTGAAATCTTTTAACCCCTTCATAGAGCGACACAATTTCAGTGTGAATGTGTTTCTAAAAATATTATTACATCAAGTTGCGATCTTAATAAAATAGTGTTTGTTAATTAAGACCCACTTCGGTAGCCGAATGGTCTGACGTCCTACTCTCGCAGTAGACTAGACCCCGATAGCGGGGATATTGAGGTTCGAATCTCGGTTGGTTGTACTGAGGGTGATTTTTCCAAAATAGCTTTCCAATTTCCCTTCATGCAAACATGGGTGCACCTCCTCTAAGAGACGGGAATCACCTGTCACTTCGTTCTCCACCGTGTTGCTGTTCCTGCAGAACATGTTCTGGCCGATGTTCCGGTCGTTGCGGTAGTAGAACGTGTTGATATGCGCCAGGTGATTGGCCCACTCTTGCGCATGCGCGCACAGCTGGAACAAGATACATGTGGAATAGAATGTTTTTAGCTTAGTTCCGTCGATCACACACGCCGTCGAAATATTCACAAGAATAGGAGACAAGCTCCTTGTAGTATTTGGTAAAGTACAAACGCTAACTCGGGGTGCAAATATTAAGGAGGCCCTCAGGTAGCCAAATGTTGCGCTTAGGTTAAATATTGACAAAACCTTTAAAGTACACGAGTTTGTTGTTTACTAGAATTAACACAGATCTATATTCTATTACCCTATATATAAAGGGTGTTCCGAAACTCAACGCCCAAACTGCACAATACTGAACCAAAATAATACAACATCCTGTACACTTACATCCGGAAAACTATGATAGTACCTTTAAATTGTGTCCAAAGTTTCAGCGTACAGCACTGAGAGAGCAAAGCTGTTCAAGCATGCGTGTACAAAGATTGCATAGTAGTTAGGTGCGCGGCACTGCACATGTGATAATGGCAAGCACTTTCTGTGTTGTAGGACCGTTAATTAGATCCTCAGAAGTATTCCCATTTCTAGATGGACTGGTGTGTTGTTTACTTATTAATTGTGGTATGTTCTGCTGCCGTGCTCCAAGATGTGAGGTGTGTGTAAGCGCCTAACTCCTATGCAACCTTTGTACACGCATGTTTGAACAGCTGTGCTCTCCCGCATTGTACGCCTGAACTTTGAGCACAATTAATGGTATTAGCATACTTTTCCTGATGTAAGTGTACAGGATTTTGTATTACTTTTGGCTCAAACAAGCTATGTGTGTTGGTTATGAGTTTCCGAACAACCTGTATTTAGTCTTGTAAACATAATTTAAAAGTTGATATTTTCCCTCTGAAAAGTACAACAATCCACATATTTCTGTTGTAATTAAGAGCTAAATGTCCGGAAAACGAAAGGTAACTGTTATAGGAGCGTAGAATAGATATTGGGAATATAATTATGTATTTTAATATAACACACATTGTATTGTCATTTGTATTTTCTCCTCCCCTGTTTGTTCTCCTACTGTTGGACAGTTACACCAGGAATGTAATGAACCCACTTGGTTCTGGTGTTTAGGAATTTCTGACGACTGTTCTAAAGACTAAAGTGTTAAGATAAAAAAGCCGGACAAGGGATGGATATAAAGGCTGAAAAGTATACCACGTACAACTGTGGTGTGTGTACCACAGTTTGACAAACAGTGTAATACAGTACAGTAGAAACTCTGTAGCAACAAGTTTCCTACAGTTACAAGAGTTACTAAAACTACTTCTGTCCTCAGTGAGCTACTAAACCGTATTAAAAAGCACTGCTAAAACTACTGTCATGTCCTACAGTTAAAAGAGCTACTGAAACTACTGTCATAATGTATATTTATGTTATTTCAATTAGTTTTAAAATGTACCACGATAATCGAACCCAGCCCTTCCCTTAGATTCCCGTGTCCAGGTGGAAAATTTGCAACTGATCTAAATATGATATCACGGACGGCTCTATCCACAGCTTAATCATATCCATCTTCATGTATTCATACGTCAAATCATGTGATCCACATATGTAGCTTTTGAGAAGTTCCTTATCTGAGTCAGTAACGTGTCTGTTCTGCTGCCGAGCTAAAGATCGGGTTTGATTCCTGGGTTGACTGTAGATATTGTATTGTGGGTGGAAATGTGAGTTTTAACGGCCGGGGTTAGGGGGCTGGGTGTTGTGTTTGTTCTAAGTACTAAGCTAGTTTATAAGTCGTGGGATGAGAAATCAGTCGGTCAGGAAAAGCACATTGAATAGATTCTTTAAATATAAAATAAAACTTTAAAATCAAGAGAGCAGTGACAATTTAAAAAAAATGTTCTAAGCTACAATAAACTTTATGAAAAATCATTATTAAATAAAATGCACGATTTCATTAGCAAAAAACGGATGCAACCATAAGAAGATATCGCGTGTTTGACCAATTTTACCGTGACCCCGACTGTACTTTATTAAATCCACGAAGAAGAAGAGAAGGCGAGTAATCCCCCTTCCCCCGGAGAGTGACGTGCGGGCCACTCATCTGAAAGAACTTGCTTGCAAACTGCTGTTGTCAGCTTCATGGGGGCTCTAGAAAGCAGCCACTGGTCTCAGGATTGGGGTAAGGAGGGGGGTGGGGGGGCTAGGATTGAAATTGACTGGTGGTAGGGTTCAACAAACTCAGACCAAGTCCCCCCCTCCCCTCTTTCCAACTCTGTTATTGCTCGGCAGAGAGAGTTTGACGAGGATTGCAGTTGACAGATTGTTTCCGCCACCTCCTCTGAGTATTATACCTCCCTGATCGTGATTGTACATTCTATGTGCCGTACTTTGGATCTGTAAATGGATTATGTATGATGGATGCTGCAAGTTATCAGGGTTTTCTCTCTCTCTCTCTCTCTACCTGACTATAGTTTTGAAATTCCAGTATATTTCCAGTACAGTTTTTTTTAAGAAATCCGGTATATATGAATGGTATCAGAGACAGAAAATCCCTATTTCAAGATCATAAAATGATAGACGTAAGGAGAATCCTATACACATTTTCAAGAATCATTATTACAATTTAGATAACTAAGGATGGACCCTAAAACCTACAAGAATATTCATGGATTTCAAGACTCAATCATAATTTTTTTTTAAATGGTACTAAGTTTGAATTATTTTTTAAAGGTATTCAAATAGTTATATAGTTTCTTATGGTTAAAACCAAAATAATGATAGGAAAACCCTTAACAACCAAACCCCAGATCATTAATTTACCATTTAATGTAAACAAAATCAGAAGTTAAGGAAAAAATCCGAACTATTGGGAAAGTTAAACACTTATGCTTACAATATTTTCTAAAATTCAAATTTTAATTAGGAATTTGATGGCAAAATGAAGTTTCAGATTTGATAAAAGGTGGATCCGACCCATCTTTAATACACGTGCATACAATCACACACACACACACAACATTTTTAATGACCTATACCATCATTGACCTCGGTGGTCTTGGGGTAAAGTGCTCGCCTCAGGACCCGATGTTTGTGGGTTCGAACCCAACAGAGGTCGAAGGCTTTTTATTGAGCGAGAAAAAATCATAGCTCGACATCCTTCGGAGGGGAAGTAAAGCCATCGGCTCCATGTGGCATGTAAAATAACCCTGGAAGATATGTGAAAATACCTCTCCTGGCAAAATTGGTAGGTCGTTTTACCTCACTCGTAGAACTTTAGAGGTACAAGTAATCAGCCTTGGTGGCGCAACTTCAAAGAATGATTACAGCCAGGGAGTTTACTTTACCACAAAAACTAACTACTACCCCCACCACCCCTTGACAGTCAATACTTTCCACAAGTTATATTTTTAATGATGAATTTGTTTAATAAATATATAATAATAAAGATACAGAATCTTCAATGAAAAATAACCAACAAATATTATGTTGATAAAATTACTTGGAAATAAAGACAATTGCCGTTACCTAACATTATTAAAAATTAAGATGATAAAACCCAAAAATATTTTTTTTTAGAATATAAATAAAAATATATTCAATCACAAAACTTTTTCCACTTTTGCATTTCATGTTCTAACACTTCTGCCTCTTCCTTTGCTTTCTGCAAAACTGTTCTTCTTTCACTTCGAATTTTCTTATTTCTTCAGATGCTGTTTTTCTTTTTTGACTTAAATCTACTTCGATCTTCTTTTTTTTTTCCTTTTCAAGCGCTTCTTTCCTTATTCCTGATGAATTTCTCACAGCATGAATAATCTTTTTTTAAATCGTCATATTTAAAAGTCCCCCGGCTGCAGTGACTGCATCATAAGTTACACGTTGAGCAATAAAGCTGTCCTCATGTAGGTTTTCAACCAAACATTCTTTATTCACAGAAAAACTTCGCTCAACGGCTGAATTTCTATGGAAGAGAACAAGAATTTTTTTATTAGTGAAATATTTTAGTTCCTGGGATGCATTTACTCTAGAAAAAATATTCATGATGAACTTATCAAGCTGGCCACCACTTGAAGTGAATTGTCTAAGGTAGTCAATAACTTCTTGCTTTGATACAAGGTCCAAGTAGTCTCTTTTTACAACATCAGCTTGCACGCTAGATAGTTGTTTCTTGTCTAGTAGGACTTCTAATGCAGAAGTTATCCTATAGGTCCTAACAGATGGATTGAGCATGACTGCGAGAGAAAGACAATTAACACCCTTGACAATTTTGTAGGAGAGAGGACACTTATGTAAAAGTTTGTTGCAGGGATCAACTAGGAATATATGACAATCTCCTCTGAACTGAAGTATCTTTATGGCTTTAATTCCTTTAAAAGCTGATGCTGCGAACCCAATATCTACAATCGGGAGTGATTTCATCTTGGATTGTTTCTTTAAGTCAACAGCTAACAATTTTTTGGACATATTTGCTGAATTCATTACATCACATTTTACCATTCTGTTCATCAAATGCTCAAGTAGTTTATTTAGATATGCAAACATAAATGACAATAGAGGTTGATTGCTCTGATATTCGGTGAGAAATTTCTCCAACACAAATGAAACTGACAGTATGAATCCCAACTTTGATGTCAGAAGTTCACCCTTCACAAAATTGCTTAATGTTTGAAAATTATCAGATTTTGGAGGATGCTTGTTAGAATAAAAATACTGTTTTAAATACGGCAGCATTGACATTGCTCTCTCTAACACCTTTTAGTTTTCTACCCATCTAATAGAACAAAACTTCATTGGGAAAGAAATGATTCTGTTATCCTTTGTTAGTCTGCACGTCTTGTTGGAAAATCTTTGAATTAATTATATAGTGAACGCAAAAACTGGTTACTATTCCAACTAGAGTTAGCATGTGCTGTTTTGTAAGCACCATGGACAATGTGTAAAGAACAAGTTCCAAATTCCAATAACTCAGGATCTGTGGAGAATCTTCCTTCAAGTAACTTTTGGGATCACTTAAAAATTTGAGGTTTACATTTGGTCCATCCATGGAAATTTGAATCATTTTTTTAAGATTCAAACCCTCGTCTTTTAGTGCAGATATAAAGTTCATTAATATATCTTGAGCTGTTGCATGACCTAAAAAGCAAGATGTTAAAATATCTTGTATGACTTTCATTTTCACTCCAGAGGCGAACAACAACATCCATCTGGGTCTTCTGATCCACAGTATTTATGCTCTCATTAAATGAAATACAATAAAATGAGCATTGTTTGACCATATTCGCAAGATCGCTTTTGAAAAAAGGACCTAGTCCATACAAGATGACAAATCCCTATTTATATTTATGCATTTGAAATTTCTGGGCAACATCACTATAGGAAAACATTACTTTAAAAAGATCACTACAAGCAGAAAAACTTCTAGCAGAAGAATGTGTCATTACTTGTTTAATAGCCCACAATATTTCAGCACGAGAAACTTCATCTTTGACAAGGAATCTCTGAATAGAACAACTATGTCTAGTTTCAGGTTTCAAAACTACTTCATGGTCATTAGCACTAAAATGTACATCTTCATGTAGGCCTACAGTTGACTGCATTTTTGGCCGTAGGGACCAAGTCCAATACTTTTTGCTCCCATTAGCAGCTTTCACTGTCAACATGCTTCTTTCCATTGGCATGAGATCGGATTGAAGATATTCCCATGTGACTTATATCAAAGTTAGTTTTACACAAAGAACAATGGCCTTTACTTTTATCACAATCCACTTTTATTAACCACAGCCAATATTTAAACACTGTACTGTTCAACCAATCATCTTTAAAAGAGATAGTACCTCTGAGTTTATTCATTTCTTCTTAAACACAAAGGTCACAAGATAAACAAGTGGGGTCTGCAGAATACTCACCAGGCCAAGCTTAGGAAGGGTAGTTTTTTCTTTTGGGTGAATAGAGGAGGGAAGAGCGAGAGAGAGGGGGGATGAAGTGAAGAACACAACAAATACTGTACTGTTCCATTGGAATGTCAAGGTCAGGCAGGTACACCAATAGTTTGAAATGGTGTTTGAACTTGAGCAGTTACTAGTAACTCATCACTCATAATGGTTACTGCCGGAAAAAGTTTGGGAGGGGGTAGGGGGAGGTTGGGTGCTAGTGTAGTCAAAACAGTTATGTGTTTCTTTCTCTAGTATGTAAGGGAGAGGGAGAGGGAGGGCATAGTGTAGAGACTGAGAATAGAAAGGTCAGCAAATGAGGCAAACATCCCCACTGCAAGGTCATCTACAAGGTCAACTAATTGTGTGTCAAACAAGATATACCAGAGGGGGAGTAATTGATGGGTGGTCATAATAGAGCTATCAGTAGTCCAAATAATATCAGGGGTCTCAAAACGCTTAATCCAACATTTCACTCAATGTAAAAAGGCTGAATATTTTTTCAGTATCTGATTCACAATTCCAGTATATTCCAGTATTTCCAGTAACAAAAATAAAATTAAGTATATTTCCAGTATTTCCAGTAGTGGTAGACACCCTGGTTATTACATAATATAATTATACAATTAAGCCTGTACGAATCGTAGATTATTAATTTCGAATCCGAATCAAATGAAAGGCTAAATTATATACATTACAGTATATATATTTTAGTCCAATCAGGTCAATAAACCGTGTCCACATAATGATTATATTTTATACATTACGAGATTCACGAGTTAATGCATCTATTTTAACTACTTTAAAAAGTTAAATCATTTAAATGTTTAGATTTAAGATTCAAATTAAGTTACATCAAATCCAGGATCCACTTGGATTTGAGATTTTGAATCGGATACGAATCTTTCAAATGTAAATACTAGGAATTTCCAAATGGAATTCTAACAAGATTCAGATTCAAAACTTCGAGGCTCTGTCTAGTCTTCTTGCATTCAAATAATATATTTTTAACAATTCCAAGACAATCATGTACGAACGAGCTCATCAGTTCTTTGTGTTCATTCAAAAACTCGTAAAGAAGGAATACTTTGATGATTAGTTTTTATTATATTTTATGTTATCTCGTGTAATCAAGGTTATATGTCAGAAGCAGGTATGCCACTTTCTGAGCATATTAGGTTTACAGTCCTGTACGATAAGTATCATTAAGATCCATCACACGGTGCTATGTAAGCTTCTAGGAATGATAAATGGGTCCAAGAGCTCCTATATCAGCCTTTATGCAACCTGCTTAACAGTCCCGTACAATAAGTAATATCAAAATCTATCTCACGGCGCTATGTAAGCTTCTAAGAATGTTAAATGGGTCCAAGAGCTCCTATATCAGCCTGTATGCAACCTGCTTAACATTCCTGTACAATAAGTAGCATCAGAATCTATCTCACGGCGTTATGTAAGCTTCTCTGGATAGCTATCTGTAGGATGAATATATTTTTACGTAGAAAAAGCAATGTTGGTACTATTTTTAATGGTGTGCGCCTGCGTATAAGCCCAGACGGTACCACTACAACCTAGTGAGTGGCGAGAACATACAACATTTGTTAAATAATGGCGGCTAAACGAGTACCACGAAACAGATGGTGTCACGTGGGCGCAGAAGCTAAAAGATGTTGTGTGAGTACTAATTTCGATGTCTGCCAAAATGTGAGCAATGGTTGGGTACAAACGTTTAAAAAAAAATTCATTTATTGTACTCATATTTTGATAATTTGTTCTTATATAAATATAACTCTACAAATAGCTTGTCAGTTTTTATAAAAGTGTGAATTAAATGTCCTAACTCTATATAGTGCTGTGCTTACTAAACACGTGAACCAAGATTTCAACCTAAAAACAGATTCTGATAGGCGAAACATCAAGAAAAACAACGCGTCACTATGGCAACAACCATTTTAACTTTCAGATAAAAGTTATCAGGTACTTAAACCTCCCGATAAAAATGTGATGGATGAATACATTTTATCTGGCAGATAAATGCTATCTTGCAGTCCTAAGACGCACTTTTAACTTATCCACCAGATATAAATATTTATCTACCAGATTAATATTTATCCAGGAGTCATAAAACCGGCCCTAAGAATGTTAAATTGGTCCAAGAGCTCCTATATTAGGCTGTATGCAATCTGCTTAACAGTCCCGTACAATAAGTAGCATCAGGATCTATGTCACGGCGTTATGTAAGCTTCTAAGAATGTTAAATTATTGGTCCAAGAGCTGTTATATCAGTCTGTATGCAACCTGCTTAACAGTGCTGTACGATAAGTAGCATCAGGATCTATCTCACGGCGTTCCCGTGATAGGGGAGAGACTGACCTTGGGACAGAG
The DNA here is from genome assembly GCA_033556935.1 of Timema podura. Lineage (NCBI taxonomy): Eukaryota > Metazoa > Arthropoda > Insecta > Phasmatodea > Timematidae > Timema > Timema podura. The sequence goes on along the minus strand of JAVRXN010000002.1, from coordinate 12,137,689 downwards.
AGTGAGAGGAGGAGAGTTGTGTCTCTGTCTGTACACGTTGTGCCAAGAGAGACACTCCATGATGAACTCGCTATTGCTCCAGTCCGTCTCAAGCTCCTTCCCGGCGTCCACACTCACCACTGTCATGGGCCTGATACTCAGGATCTGGAGACAACAGAGACAGCATTGAGACATTGGCTTGGGAGACAACAGAGACAGCATTGAGACATTGGGTTGGGAGACAACAGAGACAGCATTGAGACATTGGCTTGGGAGACAACAGAGACAACATTGAGACATTGGGTTGGGAGACAACAGAGACAGCATTGAGACATTGGGTTGGGAGACAACAGAGACAGCATTGAGACATTGGGTTGGGAGACAACAGAGACGACATTGAGTTGAGAGACAACATTAAGACATTGGGTTGGGAGACAACAGAGACAACAATGAGACATTGGATGGGGGGACAGCATGGTACCTAGAGCCTACCACGAATATACAGGGTGCTCGGAAACTCAACGTCGAAATTGAACATATATCTTGTTCAAACCAAAATTAATATAATTTCCCAATAAAATTACATCAGGAAAACTATGCTAATACCATTAAATTGTGTCCATAGTTTCAGCGTACAGCGCCGGGAGAGCAAAGCTGTTCAAGCATGCGTGTACAACAAGTTGCATAGGAGCTAGGCGCACCGCAATGCACATGTAATAATGGCAAGCACTTTCCGTGTTGTAGGACTGTTAATTATGACCCTCAGAAAGTATTCCCATTTCTAGATGGACTGGTGTGTTGTTTACTATTAACTGTGGTATGTTCTGCTGCCGTGCTCCAAGATGTAGAGGTGTGTAGTGCCACGCGCCTAACTCCTATGCAACTTGTTGTACACGCATTCTTGAACAGCTTTGCTCTCCCGGTGCTGTACGCTGAAACTATGGACACAATTTAATGGTATTAGCATAGTTTTCCTGATGTAAGTGTATTGGGAATTTATATTAATTTTGGCTCGAACAGGCTATATGTGCTGTTTGGGCTATGAGTTTCCGAACACCCTGTATACATCAATTAGTGGGTTGGGGGACGTGTAGGAGGTTGAGGAGTAAATGAACCACCTTAAAATTATTTTTAATAAATTATTGATGATACACTGAAAATATAATCTAAACAAATAATGGCAATTAGAGATGAGATTCCAAGGAGAAGGAGATTATTACATTATAGTCCCATCCTATAAGCTGTACCATAGTGGTAAGATATCAGTTTTACCTTGACAGATTATTATACTATGACTCTATCTTAAAAGCTACACCATAGAGGTAAGATAGCAGTCTTACCTTGACTGATTATTCTATGGTCTTATCTTATAAGCTACACCATAGTGGAACTACATAAGGTAAGCGTGCTACCTTATAGGCTAACCGAAGAGTACATGATATTGCAAATAATTAAATGTGAAAAGAAGATCTTGCAGATTTAGTTGTGTCATCCTAAGTCCAGCCAAATCTGACAGCGAGTCAATTTATTATAATTGTTATTGTCATGGCTTGGCATATTTTGTCTTGCTAAAAGTATTCAAGCCTGACGCAACCAAACTCGCTTTTATCAGCAGTCACGCACCAACATAGTAATTGAAGGGTACGGGGTAAATATGGGGAAAGACACATTACACCCATTTTCCCCATAAGGACCCCAGCAAATATTTTTTTAGTAAATGTAAATATGTCAGAGACCTCTTTTAGCCATAATCTAAGGTGCTTTATAAAGGTTCATGATCGTCTAACAGATGGCAGCACTATCTCTTTTGAGGGGAAAATTAGACTTCCCCCTTTTCCCCTGTATTCTTCAGTTATTATCGCTGTGCCTAATTGAAAACTAATTATTGGTAGCTATGACAAACTTAGTTAGTATCCATCTAAACCTCAAATAAATTACTATTTGCGAATCCAACAATTATATATAGATGCTCAACCCAATCCACTAAGCCATTCCTAACAGATTTTACCACGGGGTGAGGCGGGGTGTGGACACTATAAAACTAATACAATAAATACCTTCTAAGGGTTCGGCCAGACTGACAAGCATGCGAGCGAGTGAGCGAGCGAGCGCGTAAGCGACTGGGTGGCCACACTGGCGAGCGCGTGATTAGCTGATACCTCTCGATAGTTGTTGACGAGGAGGCTCCAAATCTTGGCTGAGTGAACTGAGGGTGGTTTTAACAAGCGATTTATTGTTGTGGTTTTCTCATCCTCTCTCCACGCTAATGGGGATTCTTATTTGTAAAGACCTACTTTGATAATATTCAAGTATTTTAACATATCAGTTTTATATATATATATACATATAAGTATGGTTTATGATCTTAACAATTAAATTAGGCCGTTAGTAGCAAGTGAGTTAAAAATAAGAATTAAATAGTCAAAGCTATTATTTATGCTTTTAGTGAGGATTACGCCATCTAGATATCATATTCTGAAAATTGAAAAATGACACCTGGACACGGGAATCGAACCCCGGTACCTATAGGTTAGTACGCCAATGCTTTAACCACAGAGCTATCCAGGATTTGTCCCGTGCTCAGGGTCATTCTTCACTTCGTGTTTTAAGGCAGAGTCTATGATGGACTTAGCGGAAATTGTCGGCTACAAATGTGTGATTATATTATTATCACGAGCTATCAGATAACGCAGTCATCTTCAACTCAGTAGTTGGCATATTGCTGCCATTTGTACCATTATTATAACTGTACGGGATTGCATATTAAGAATTAAATAGCCAAAGCTATTATTTATGCTTTTAGTGAGGATTACGCCATCTAGATATCATATTCTGAAAATTGAAAAATGACACCTGGACACGGGAATTGAACCCGGGACCTTTGGCTTAGTACGCCAATGCTCTAACCACTGAGCTATCAAGGTGTCATTCTTAAAATTTCAGAATATGATATCTAGTGTAAGGCCCTGATGGGATACTTATGCACGTGACTGTACCTAAAACAGTTTACTTTTAATCTACAGGATAATATTGGCGATGGACGCTAATTTCCTTTTAACGGCACTAATATTAATCTGATCGTTTAGTAACAAAGGCTTGTAAAACACTTGGCCGCTGATCGTTTACGTTATGTCCTCTAGGGCGGCGCTAGTGACGCTGGGAGATTCAGGGTGTATTCTAATCACGGTAACACCAAACTGTTTCAGGATACATTTCACATTTTATAGAGTCGAGTTTTCGAATTAATATCCGGTCAACTTCAAATCAAATCAATTTTCCTGTTGGTTCCAACTCAACTGTCGTAGTTTGTTATATTTTACCTTACAATGATCGGGGTACAGTTTGTTGTCTTTGTTCTTACAGTGACCTGAGTATAATTTGTTGTATTCGATCTTACAGTGACCTGAGTATAGTTTGTTTTATTTGAGCTTACAGTGACCGGGGTATAGTTTGTTGTATTCGATCTTACAGTGACTGGGGTATAATTTGTTGTATTCGATCTTACAGTGACCTGAGTATAGTTTGTTGTATTTGATCTTACAGTGACCTGAGTATAGTTTGTTGTATTTGATCTTACAGTGACCGGGGTATAGTTTGTTGTATTTGATCTTACAGTGACTGGGTATAGTTTGTTGTATTTGATCTTACAGTGACTGGGGTATAGTTTGTTGTATTTGATCTTATAGTGACTGGGGTATAGTTTGTTGTATTTGATCTTACAGTGACTGGGGTATAGTTTGTTGTATTTGATCTTACAGTGACTGGGGTATAGTTTGTTGCAAACACCCCCACCCCTTACCCCACCATTGGAGTGAAGAGGTGTGAAAGTGCTGGGGATAATGCACGTTGATTGAATCAGTGGCGGCTTCTTGCACTGATTGCAAAGGAGAGACACAGCGTAGACCTGTAGAACACTTTCACATCGCAGTCCACAGCATACAATAAATAAATACCCAACTGGCAAAACCAAAATTGGACACCATATGTTGCTTTTTTTTCTATATATATATATATATATATATATATATAATCCGATTTACAACAAATTTCAAAATAATTTGAGAATACCTTTTAAGGTAAAACAATGTTTTACCCAATAAGTATGTCTCAGTGGAATATTTTGTGAACTAGCCAACAAAAAAAGATCAAACTAGTATTTTTAGTTTTAAATGAATGACATAAAAAGTCAAAATAGTAATTTTGAAATAAAATCACCAAAACATTGTAACTAAATTATTTAATATATTATTTTTTAAATTGATAGACGAAGTGAGTATAAAAAATATTGGGGTCAATCCGTAGCGACATGTGGAGTATTTACGTACAATAAATACAGAGGGACAGACAGACAGACTGACAACTGCACAAAGCAAACTTCCTTTACGTTTCTTGACATCAAGACCAAGCTCAATAGACATTTAGATCTCAGACTGCTCTTTAATAAATCATAAGGTTGTAAAATGAATGTAAGCAGTTGATCTTGTTTTCCTGGAGCATCTCAGCAATAACACACCGAGTGAGAATAGAGCAAACCTATGGGTAGTGTTTGTGGTGTGCAACACACCTAGTGGTAATTCTAGGGGTGTGCAGCACACCTAGTGGTAATGTTAGGGGTGTGAAGTAAGCACAAAACTACAAAACAAACTACGGTCCGAGGGCCAAATACGATCCATCGTTATGTTCAACCAGGCTCACGGGATAAATAAATTAAATGAGTTGCGGTTTTGAATTTTCATATTCATTCGTTTTAAAACAAGATAGTTAGATGATCTCAGAAACTGACTTAACTGATGATGATGAGCATCTGTCTTCTCTCTTGAGAATAATCTCCTCACAGCTTCACTCATCTCACAATTTCACTCATCTCACAGCTTCACTCATCTCACATTTTCACTCATCTCACAGTTTCACTCATCTCACAGTTTCACTCAGCTCACACCATCATTCATCTAACAGTTTCATTCATCTCACAGTTTCACTCATCTCACAGTTTCACTCATCTCACAGTTTCACTCATCTCACGCCCCTTCAAACCAATCTTCTGAACGAACTTAGAAACATACTAAGCCACTGGTTGCCATATTCTCTCAATGTATTCTTATGTTAGTATATTATGTACGTTTATCATTTTTTTAACGGAATTTGAAGAAATTTTATTGAAAACAAATCTTTGGCCAGTCATTTTTTTTTAATTGGCCCTCCCGTAAGTGAGTTGGCACATTCCTGCCCTAAGCACTAAGATAACAGCGGGATGGACACGTTCGAGCATAGAGGAAATGTACCTGCATTTGCGTGAAGGTGGTTATAGAAACCGTTTAGTAAAGATTACTTTCTAGTTGTTTTTTATCACCACGTCATACTACCCGTTTGTCTTATATGCAAATGTACTAATTATTCCAACGTGTTAGAGAAGAAAAAAGGTTTAATATAGATGAAGTGTATCCACATTTTCATGGAGGTAGGGTGTAAACCCATTGAGGAGAAACCCCCCTCTCAGTACACCTGACTGAGACTCGAACCCTGACCTCCTTACCCACCACAGACCAAACAAGACGAGTCTCACGTTTAGGACACTGGTTACTTTATCTCAGTGGTTAGAGCATCTGTCCTCTGTTCTAAGGGCCCCGGTCAGGTTAAAGACCATTCGTGACTTGTTTCCTATCACCGGACGGCCTGGGGTTAAGTAGTTGTGTCCCGATGAGCCAAGGTCGAGGTCCAATGTGACTCTGATCGGTCGACCCAGCATCGCGTGCCAACCTAACCAGAAGAAACTTCCCAATGCCACAGATACAGATCTTGGTGCTAGAATGAAGAAAATTAAAAAAGGTCACGACATGAACTTGACGTGTTTTACGTTTGGACGGCGTAACCTTGGTGGAAAGGGGGGGGGGAGTAATCTCATAGCTTGACTCTAGAGACCCACTTTCGTCCTCTACACCCCATCCCCCCTTCTCAGAGGGGCCCATGCAATCCAGACAGGTGTAAGAGTCATAAGAACGTCACAGACATCATTTGTGCATAAATTATGTTTATGATCCTCTGGTTGTAGAAACAATGTTTGCAAGTAATTAATTAGTCATTTTTGATTTTTATATAATATTTTCATGGCTCGCATCTTGTTTGGGTAATATTTTAGGTATTTACAATGCATTGGTATGTTTATAAATACAGTACTATCTAAATTTTGTAAATCCATAAATACTCAAACACAAATGGTTTCCAGTCCACAGTTGTCTGAATGAGAAGATAATGTAGGCCATGAACTTTGTATCACAGTTGTCTGAATGAGAAGATAATGTAGGCCATGAGCTTTGTATCACAGTTGTCTGAATGAGAAGATAATGTAGGCCATGAACTTTGTATCACAGTTGTCTGAATGAGAAGATAATGTAGCCCATGAACTTTGTATCACAGTTGTTTGAATGAGAAGATAATGTAGGCCATGAACTTTGTATCACAGTTGCTGAATGAGAAGATAATGTAGGCCATGAACTCTGTATCACAGTTGTCTGAATGAAAAGATAATGTAGGCCATGAACTTTGTATCACAGTTGCTGAATGAGAAGATAATGTAGCCCATGAACTTTGTATCACAGTTGTCTGAATGAAAAGATAATGTAGGCCATGAACTTTGTATCACAGTTGTCTGAATGAGAAAATAATGAAGGCCATGAACTTTGTATCACAGTTGTCTGAATAAGAAGATAATGTAGGGCATAAACTTTGTATCACAGTTGTCTGAATGAAAAGATAATATAGGCCATGAACTTTGTATCACAGTTGCTGAATGAGAAGATAATGTAGGCCATGAACTCTGTATCACAGTTGCTGAATGAGAAGATAATGTAGGCCATGAACTTTATATCACAGTTGTCTGAATGAGAAGATAATGTAGGCCATGAACTCTGTATCACAGTTGCTGAATGGAAGATAATGTAGGCCATGAACTTTGTATCACAGTTGTTTGAAGGAGAAGATAATGTAGGCCATGAACTTTGTATCACAGTTGTCTGAATGATTAAATAATGTAGGCCATGAACTTTATATCACAGTTGTCTGAATGAGAAGATAATGTAGGCCATGAACTTTGTATCACAGTTGTCTGAATGAGAAGATAATGTAGGCCATGAACTTTGTACCACAGTTGTTTGAATGAGAATATAATGTAGGTCATGATTTTGTATCACAGTTGTCTGAATGATTAAATAATGTAGGCCATGAACTTTATATCACAGTTGTCTGAATGAGAAGATAATGTAGGCCATGAACTTTGTATCACAATTTTCTGAATGAGAAGATAATGTAGGCCATGGACTTTGTATCACAGTTGTCTGAATGAGAAGATAATGTAGGCCATGAACTTTGTATCACAGTTGTCTGAATGAGAAGATAATGTAGGCCATGGACGTTGTATCACATTTGTCTGAATGAGAAGATAATGTAGGCCATGAACTTTGTATCACAGTTGTCTGAATGAGAAGATTATGTAGGCCATGAACTTTGTATCACAGTTGTCTGAATGATAAGATAATGTAGGCCATGAACTTTTTATCACAGTTGTCTGAATGAGAAGATAATGTAGGCCATGAACTTTGTATCACAGTTGTATGAATGAGAAGATAATGTAGGCCATGAAATTCGTATCCTCTTTACTTGTCTGGTTGTAAAATACACACTGCAACTAGGCTGGAGAGGGTTGCGTTGGGAAGGGGTAGCTATTACTTCTCAAACAAATATTTGTAAATAGATATTATATTCAACAGAATGAAAGAGTTTATTGTTAATGATTTTGTAAAGTGAGTGTTTGATTTAGTCCTGCGCATTTATTACGAGTTTCTGTTCATATTTTTAGGTCTTCAAAATCTGGGCCCAGGCGTCAGGTTATCACTGACATAGGGGTGTCTGGTTATGAATTCCAGCTGGGTGAACTGAGAATTTTATTTTCTTATTGGTTTACCACTCTACCTCTACACAAATGTGTGTACATTTTCTCAAAATTATATTTACGGTCCCTAACCACTGACACACTCTTGTCTAAAATTCATTATTAGGTCATTACGGCTATTCTAAAGCAGAGGTTCCCAACCTGGGGGTGCGTCAAGAGTGCTGTGGGAGGTCCGCAAGACAAATATCGATTTTTAAGTTATGTTTTATTTGTATTTTCACATTATTTAAAAAAATTCACTATCCACAATTTGCTTTAACATCTGTTTTTAAGTACTGTCTAAGTATATTTTTTCTACTATTAATATGAAATGGGTTACGTAGGAGACTAGAATGTGTGCCAATGTTTTTAAATTCCCCTCTTGTAGGGGTCGAGGGGGAGTTATCATGTCTTCAGGGGGCCCAGGTGAGTAGAGTCTAAGACACTGCTATGTCTCAGGTGAGTATAGCCTTAAACACAGTTATGTATCTGGTGAGTAGAGTCTAAGACACTGCTATGTTTCTGGTGAGTAGAGTCTAAGACACTGCTATGCCTCAGGTGAGTATAGCCTTAAACACAGTTATGCATCTGGTGAGTAGAGTCTAAGACACTGCTATGTCTCTGGTGAGTAGAGTCTAAGACACTGCTATGTCTCTGGTGAGTAGAGCCTAAGACACTGTTATGTCTCTGGTGAGTAGAGCCTAAGACACTGTTATGTCTCTGGTGAGTAGAGCCTAAGACATTGTTATGTCTCTGGTGAGTAGAGCCTAAGACACTGTTATGTCTCTGGTGAGTAGAGCCTAAGACACTGTTATGTCTCTGGTGAGTAGAGCCTAAGACACTGTTATGTATCTGGTGAGTAGAGTCTAAGACACTGCTATGTCTCAGGTGAGTATAGCCTTAAACACAGTTATGTATCTGGTGAGTAGAGTCTAAGACACTGCTATGTCTCTGGTGAGTAGAGCCTAAGACACTGTTATGTCTCTGGTGAGTAGAGCCTAAGACACTGTTATGTCTCAGGTGAGTATAGCCTTAAACACAGTTATGTATCTGGTGAGTAGAGTCTAAGACACTGCTATGTCTCTGGTGAGTAGAGCCTAAGACACTGCTATGTCTCTGGTGAGTAGAGCCTAAGACACTGTTATGTCTCTGGTGAGTAGAGCCTAAGACACTGTTATGTCTTTGGTGAGTATAGCCTAAAACACTGTTATGTCTTTGGTGAGTATAGCCTAAAACACAGTTATGTATCTGGTGAGTAGAGTCTAAGACACTGCTATGTCTCTGGTGAGTAGAGCCTAAGACACTGCTATGTCTCAGGTGAGTATAGCCTTAAACACAGTTATGTATCTGGTGAGTAGAGTCTAAGACACTGCTATGTCTCTGGTGAGTAGAGCCTAAGACACTGTTATGTCTCTGGTGATTAAAGACTAATACACTGTTATGCCTCTGGTGAGTAGAGCCTAAGACACTGTTATGTCTCTGGTGAGTAGAGCCTAAGACACTGTTATGTATCTGGTAAGTAGAGTCTAAGACACTGCTATGTCTCAGGTGAGTATAGCCTTAAACACAATTATGTATCTGGTGAGTAGAGCCTAATACACTGTTATGTCTCTGGTGAGTAGAGCCTAAAACACTGTTATGTCTCTGGTGAGTAGAGCCTAAGACACTGTTATGTCGCTGGTGATTAAAGACTAATACACTGTTATGTCTCTGGTGAGTAGAGCCTAATACACTGTTATGTCTCTGGTGAGTAGAGCCTTAAACACTGTTATGTCTCTGGTGAGTAGAGCCTAAGACACTGTTATATCTCAAGTGAGTAGAGCCTAAGACACAGTTATGTATCTGGTGAGTAGAGCCTAAGATACTGTTATGTCTCAAGTGAGTAGAGCCTAAGACACTGTTATGTCTCTGGTGAGTAGAGCCTAAGATACTGTTATGTCTCAAGTGAGTAGAGCCTAAGACACTGTTATGTCTCTGGTGAGTAGAGCCTAAGACACTGTTATGTCTCAAGTGAGTAGAGCCTAAGACACTGTTATGTCTCTGGTGAGTAGAGCCTAAGACACTGTTATGTCTCTGGTGAGTAGAGCCTAAGACACTACTATGTCTCTGGTGATTAAAGACTAATACACTGTTATGTATCTGGTGAGTAGAGCCTAAGACACTACTATGTCTCTGGTGAGTAGAGCCTAAGACACTGTTATGTCTCTGGTGAGTAGAGCCTAAGACACTGTTATGTCTCTGGTGATTAAAGACTAATACACTGTTATGTCTCTGGTGAGTAGAGCCTAAGACACTACTATGTCTCTGGTGAGTAGAGCCTAAGACACTGTTATGTCTCAAGTGAGTAGAGCCTAAGACACTGTTATGTCTCTGGTAAGTAAAGCCTAAGTCACCGCTAGTCAATATTAACTTGAGTTGTTTAAAATATATTTATTTATGATCTTTTCCCCGCCATGGTCGGGACCGCCAAGCAGCTATGTCTCGATGTTTTGAAGCTCGGGTAGTTCTATCACTTAGAATCTTATTCGTGTCTAAGTTAATTCTAACGTAATGCAAAATAAAATATGCCACGAGGTATTTTTCCCAAGTCTTTATAAGTGTCATTCTTATTATAACTACCCCTTTGATTGTGTTAATATCTTTAGTAACAATAATCAACTGTATTCACTGATGGGTGTAACAAATGCGCAGGTGCTACTTAGAGTGATGCATCTAAATCTGTTTTCTAGTAATATCCCAGAACACACTTAGTTAATTGTATTCCAATTTATGATAAATTAATTAAAATCACACACGTCTTTCAAGCAAGCACACAATTTGTTTCAATCTTGATTAAGCTGTAGTGATAACAAAGCTATTACTTACGTTGTATTGTTGAATTTTATAATTATTATATCATAACGCCACGTCATTCTTTTCATTATTATAAAACAAATCAACACCAAATAAAACTTTACAACAAATTTAACGAATTGTGGAATCCTTCTCTAGATCCAAACTCACACTTAATAGAGAGTCTAAATTTATTTTTAAAGTTTGTGTAAATTTTGTAACGGTGCAACGAAGGCTTAAAAAAATATTGTAAATAAGTGGGCTTTTTTTTATGAATAATAATGTTTAAAAATCATCCAGAAATATGTCAGCTTTAATTTAGTTGCGAGATTAGGATATTTTTTTATTAATATTTGTATTTTCAATCATTTTCAATTAGAGATTTCAAATTGTTCGCATGGATTTGTAAAAACAAAAAAAAAAAAAACCAGCGCAAATGATGACGTTATAGTGACGTCACTTAATTCTTTCCATCAGTTTGCTCCTTGTTTATTAGTGATTAGAGAAGTGGAGTAAATAGAAGAGGTTTCTCTTGAATATTTTATTTACCGATATAAAGTCATAAACAAATGATGGTTTCCATGGTGATGTAAACAAAGAATGATTGTACAAAGGAGCCGTTGATCGCGGTGATCTTGAGGTAAAGTGTTCACTTCCCGACACGATGTTCGTACGTTAAACCCAGCCGCGGTTGACCAATTTTTGATTTAGCGATAACAATCCGTAGCACAACTTCCTTCGGTGTGAAAGTAAAGCTGTCTGTCCCATGTCGATTGTGCATGTTAAAGAACCCTGGAAGGTATGGGGAAATACCTTTCCAGCACGATTGGTGGTTCCTTTCGCTCTCGCTCGTAGAAATTCTCGACTGCTGATATAATCAGTTGGTTCAGAAAGTGCACGTTAAATACCTTAAATTTAAAACAGGATGATTCAAAAGTCACACAACCCAAAGAAAAAACTTATATTTTGTGCTATCAATTCAGCATATTGTAGATTTATTCGGCACGCGTGATTCTGGGAAACTACGTACAAACGATTGTTGGCATTCCATGTACGAGTTGGCCTTTAAAATAATGTTTCGAAATGGATACTCGCTCTTCTCGTGAAAAACTCATCTTACACCTTCAAAAGCTGTAACTCAACTGGCTAAACCTATTGTATGTCTCAAGGTCACACAGCCTGCATAACACCCGGCCAACATTACAATGTTGCCATACATATAAACAACATATTAATTTTCCATGCTCTTCTGCGAGAAATAACCTTGGAAAAACAGGGTAGCGCGACTTTTGGATCACCCTGTATAGTATAATATAATTACAGATGTTCCACTGCGCACACAGCGGGAAAGCTGGAAAATCGTGTTTTCTTTAGAATCTACTATTTTTACCCGACATCCTGGACCCCTAACCTTTAAACGAATGGTTTAGCCGTTTTCTCGTAATTTCAACTACCAGAAATGGGCGTATTAAATTATATATATAAAAATATATATATATATATAAATATATATATAAAACTTTTGAATCGTTTATATTATTATTACATATATATATATATATAAACGATTCAAGTTTTATTACAATTGTGTTTTTGTGGGGGTAGGGGGTGGCGAATCCCCAACTTGCCAGCCCCTCCCTTGGGTAACTCCACTGGAACACAATGAGAGAGAGTGTGTTGGGAGTAAAGGTCAGAGGTCGATTTGAGCCAGGTGGAAGGTGAGCTGGGATAACGTTCCACCCCCCACTCTGACACGGAAGAATAAACCTCCCCCTGTTCGCAGTGAGACTAGGTTTGGTAAGAGGGCCGAGAACGTGTTGTAGCGAGTGGCCGCCAGGTGCGCGCGGGTAGGCTGGCCTTGCGGGTAGGGGGGTGAAGGAGATGTACAATATCTCGTCAGGCTCCTCCCCCCTCCCCTTACCAGGAACACCTACAAATTTCATATAGACTTTAATCTCTGAAATTTTGTAGACGCTATACAATTTAATATATCAACTAATTAATTTATATATATATATATATTGAATTTAGTCAAAGTAGTTATATTCTAAGAAAATATAGCTGATATTTAAAAAGAAAAGTATTAAATTTTCTTCAGCATTTATTGATTAACTAAAGAGTGGTATATATAGCAGACTTGATATGTTTTTTTTAAATTTTAACTAACTTGCTATAAACGCAAAAAAAAAAATCATTTCAATGTCTGCCCTTAGTTACCAAAAAAATCCAAATAATCTTTAGGAGCATTTAATATTGATATATATATTTTTTCTTGTCCTTCGGTGGTTAGGGGGCTGAGCTCTCGTAGGGATGCCAACAATATAAAAAAATATTAATTTATTGTAAACACCCTACTCTACACCCTATCCTAGAGTGAACTGGTACCAGGACGTACAGAGATCAAATTTATATTGTGTGTGACGTCATCCGAAGAGTTTACCTTGCTCAGTGATCACAGGTAGATATGGTCACTGACCTCCAGGTGTAATAGGACCTATAGAAAATGGAGGTAACACACGAACACTTAGCCGGAGATTGATAATAAGAATAAATACTCAGACCTTCTGTGAAATTGGATAATTGTTTAGTGATTGTGTCAGTGTTATTAATATATTGTACAGTGGCTATTATACAGTTGCCATTAAAGGCCTTAAGTTAAGACATTGGACATAATATAACAATAAAATACAGCGCACAAAATAATTAGATATACCATTTTAAAACTAAACAATGGTTCATATACATATTTTATAGATCATCTCCATGACGACAAATAGCAAAGTTTATGTGAGAATAATGATACAAACTGGTTAGTTAAATAAAATTTAGATTGATTTCAGATATACGGATAGTAATTAGTCATAAAGATTTATTAATGAGTTATGTTTAAAGTCTTTCGAAACAAATTATGTGTTATTTAAACACACTCTTTCATTCTCCAAGATGGATCCAAAAGTGAGGCTTTTAAAATTCAACATGGATTCCCTTTGTTCTTTTAGCAAAAGTTTATTAATTATGGGATGACTAGCCCTTTAGGTTTAAGATCCTTTCAATAAGGAAAAATGTCCGCCGAAATGAGTACTATATTCCTAAACTCAAGAAAATACCGGGTTTTACGTGACTTTTCACTCCCACAGCTATTTATTACACCATTCTTAAACATATTTCTTATCGGAGTCCACGCATTGCCTTCTGGTATTATCTTCCTCGGTCCAGATAGTCATAGAAACAATATTCACTAGCAAACTATTAATTTATTTTATAAATTTCAAAACGTTATTTAGTTATCATAAACATAACAAATCTTTTTACAACCATATTAACTAACCTTGCTAAGTTTAGCCAACAGACAGTGTTAATAATCACATAACTATTTTACGGTATATTTATTCCAAACCAAACTGGCCGCCATCTTAGCTTTCTTTGTTAAGGTCAACTAATAGATAAAACAAACACAACACACTCAGTCGCAACATAGAGAACATTAAATATGGAATTGGTTTGTATCAAATCAAAGAGTAAGCCTGCATACTTATAAACAATAGTTCTGGCAAAAGAAATTATTATAATGTTTTCACAGATAATTAACATATTAATTATGTATTAACTTCAACAAACCTAACTATACATTTTAATCTATAAAGGCCGAAAGTTTATTTAAAACATCTTAAATATAACAAATAATATATTACGATATTCATACATTTAATGAACGAGAAAGATCATAAATAAATAAAAATTAATGTCAGCAGAACTGACCAAACTCACTGCCTATTAGATAGTCGTGGTTTCATACTAATCTATGAAAGCATTGGAAATTACAAGACCATCGTAATCAATTCCAAGGCTCCTCGATACAACGCTTGGACCAGTTAGTCAGAGAACTACATCAGTAAAATATTAAAATGTAAAACATCTAAAACCTATAGTTATTATTATTATTATTATTATTATTATTATTATTATTATTATTATTTATTATCACATTTAAAGATAAAAAACAAGCCTTTTAAGAAAATAAAAAGATTGAAATAGTTTCCCATGTTTGGCGAGCAGCTCAAGAGGCCCCTGGCGGCCTTTCAGTGAAACAATTCATTTTCCGTAGCGAGTTTGATCAGGTCTTAGAGCCATGTTTGTTACATTATTTACAAAAAATCGACGTTTTAGTATCCGATATGTAGGAACATGCTCTTAGGGTTTGTGAATCAAAATTAAATTAACGATTATATCTCATTATTAATTGACTTGATTGTTTCCTGTTTTTACTAGACTTGTATTTTTTTAACAGCTAAATAAAAAAGTAAAAAGCTGCTAAGAAAAGCTATACACAATAGCAGCCATCTTAATATCACCGTTACAGTCCACCTAGACCAATGCAGACCAATATATCGGAAACAGACGAGATATCGATATAATATAATAGATTATCGTAGCTTTCGATATGTACCTTGCGCTGTATCGATACGTTGGGGAGAATGGCCCCTCCTATTTCCCCTCCCCGCCTCCCCCACATAAATTTCATTTTGGACACAACCTTGATTGTCTGACTACCACAACAAACCTTACTCGTGGTCATGCAGACTAAGGCGTGGGTATCGTCTTGTCTGGTTCACTAGTAACCGTAAAGTCTGAGTTAGACTATACTGAGTTTTTCCCCCTCACTATTCCTTCAATCAAATGCGGGTACACTCCTTCTAAGCTGTTGGGTCCTCTTCCCTAACGCTACCAGTGTAGATCACGCGAACAGCTGGGGACGGGTGGTAGAACTCGGAGCAGCGTTACGTTACCCACTTTGGTGGCCGCATGGTCTAAGGCGCTACTCTTGCAGTAGACTAGACTGCCGATGTTGGGGAGATCGAGGTTTGAACCTCGGTCGGGTGTATTGAGGGTGGTTTTTACAAAGTGGTTTTTACACTCTCCCTCCCCACAAACGTGGGTACACTTACTCTAGATATGACCTTCCTAGTCCCTTAAGCCATCAGCGTGATTAGTTCATAAGCTAGTTCATAAGCGTATAGCCCGAACGGGTAGTAAGACGCGGTGCTGAAGAAAGTTATGTGCGCTCTACCGGCCGCGGCTGGAACTATCACCTCCCATATTCGCCTGCAACGTTAACAAATGAATGGCGGATCGCGTGGGTCGTGGTGTACTTCCGGCGAGGTTGGTGGACCTGCCTAGTCCCGAGGGGGATTCCCGGGTCTCCATTATTCACGCGGCCAGCACTCATCTTGAAAAAAACAGGTGACAGTCGGGTGGCGCTGTTTTATCGCCGGCGGAGGAAAATAAAACTGTTCCAGCCGCAAGAAACCGTCAACGTTTGGGTTTATTAGCGTCTGACACTCGTATCGGTGGACACAGCGACTAGGGCGTCAGTCTAGTCTGATACGGTTGGATGGTTAAGGAAGGGTTGGGGTTCGAATCGTGGTAAAATATACAGAGATTTTTTAAGAAAAAGGGGAAAGAAAAGTACTAAACTTCTCATCTCAAGGTAAAGAGGAAATTTCGCTGCTAGCAGCAACAAATGACTGTATTTGTTAGAAGAAGGCTTAATCTAGAGCCCTTTTCCAACAAGACTAGTTCCATAGCTCCGGGAATGTTACTAAAAAACTTGTTTGAAAATGAGTTAATGTCATATTTTCACACATTTGTTTTCTTTCCTATTAATAAATCTCAAACTATAAGGCTGTTAAGGAAAAAGAGTGCTATCGGAATATTTCGACTTTGTTTTGGCGTGAACCGTATTTTTAAATAACGCACCGTAGAATTAAATATTGCATTTGAGCTGAACGTCTGCGCGGCAATTTCTCACCTACCGAGGGGGCCCCCTTTAAGATCGTGCATCACATGCCCTTCAACTCTGTGGCACAGTCGGCTATAAATAATACTTTTACACGAACACTATTGCACGTGGGTCATTTCTCATTAAACATTGATGGAGATAAAGAGTTAATAGAAGTTTCTAATACAGATCATTGTTGAAATATTAAATGATATTTGGATGAAAACTAGACATTGAAAAGGCCGTTTTTTGACTGTTTTATAATGGCATCACAGATAAGCAATCCCCGTCGTGACCGCGGGAAATTTCGAGTAATCATTCAAATACGAAAGCCCTGCACGCATTTCTATCATATCGTAGGTGTTTTATTTTCCATAACTCGCGTACGCGCGGTCTAGTATTTTTCGAAAACAAGTTTATTCGAAAATCAATCTATCGAAATCAATTCACCGAATACAAAACCATCGAAAGTAATTTTGTCGAAAATCAATTTTCGAAACATCATTTCCGAACGATATGTTTGTCGAAACCACATTTTTCTAAAATCAACTTCCCTAAAATCAATCAGAATTCACGTAACATAGCAAGTCGAGCAAAACACAGACAACAATTCTTGACTGTTTTAAATAAAACTGTTCACTAAAGTGAAACCCAATCATTTAGGTCTCATTAGGTTAAGATATAAGCTTTACTAGAGTGACAGAATAAATTACAAGAGGACACGACATTTCAGAATTCGTGAGATGTGGACAAACTAGACAGAAGAATTCGCTTGCATTCCATAAACAAACAAATGAAGTACTAAATAGCCTTGTTGACTCACTCGCGACATGATTGGCTGGATATAACACGTGATACTTCACTTACACGCAAGTTCTCATTTTGACAACTCTTTCAAGTTTTTTTTAGCAGCGCGTCTTACTATAACGCTTACGTACTAACTACGATAATGGTTTTAAGGATTAGGAAGGTTATTATTAGAGTAAGTGAACCCCACATTTGCGTGAAGGAAGAGTGGAAAACCATTTTGGAAAATCACCCTTATTACACCGACTGAGATCCGAACTCCGATCTCCCCGTCGTAACATTCTAGTCTATTGTGAGAGCAACGCCTTAGACCATGCGGCCACCGACGGTCTCTCTAAGTTAATGAAATTAAATGAGGGTTGATTTGATGGCAATCCCGACGTATCAGCAAGCAATCTAAGGGATAGAACGAGGGATAATTTCAATGAATGTCCAGCACTGTCTGACAGATTGGGAAACACAATGTAGTGATAAGGTGATATCCTCACCAGCGACTTCAGTCGGGACTCGAACCAGGGTAGCGACAATCGCATCAGGGGTGTATGTTATAATATATCTGGAGGAATAGTGGAGGGGGGTTGATTTACAAAAGCTGGAGCCAAAGTTACAGAAAATGATACTTATAAAGCACGATAACGTTACCATGTCCATACTCTTCTTTAACTAATAAATATTGTTCCCTCATTCCTCAACACTACAACCAGTCCCCTTCTCCACCACTTCTCAAACACTATCACCAGGACGTACAGTAGCAGGGGGAGATGAACTTATATCCCTGCTTTCTACTGTCTCAATATATCCAGTGCTATTGTCCCAACCTTTCCAGTGCTATTGTTCCAACATCTCCAGTGCTATTGTACTAACATCTCCAGTGCTATTGTCCCAACATCTCCAGTGCTATTATACTCAACATCCCGATTGCTATTGTCCCAATATCTCCAGTGCTATTGTCCCAACATCTCTAGTGTATTGTCAACATCTCCATGCTATTGTCCCAACATCTCCAGTGCTCTTGTCCCAACATCTCCAGTGCTATTATCCAACATCCCGAGTGCTATTGTCCCAATATCTCCAGTGCTATTGTCCCAACATCTACAGTGCTATTTCCCAACATCTCCAGTGCTATTGTCAACATCTCCAGTGCTATTGTACTAAAATCTCCAGTGCTATTATCCCAACATCCCGAGTGCTATTGTCCCAATATCCTCCAGTGCTATTATCTCAACATCCCAGTGCTATTGTCCCAATATCTCAGTGCTATTGTCCCAACATCTACAGTGCTATTGTCCCAACATCTCCAGTGCTATTGTCCAACATCCCAGTGCTATTGTACTAACATCTCCAGTGTATTGTCCCAACATCTCCAGTGCTATTATCTCAACATCCCGAGTGCTATTGTCCCAATATCTCCAGTGCTATTGTCCCAACATCTACAGTGCTATTTTCCCAACATCCCCTCCAGTGCTATTGTCCCAACATCTCCAGTGCTATTGTACTAAATCTCCAGTGCTATTGTCCCAACATCTCAGTGCTCTTGTCCCCACATCTCCAGTGCTATTATCTCAACATCCCGATGCTATTGTCCCAATATCTCCAGTGCTATTGTCCCAACATCTACAGTGCTATTGTCCCAACATCTCCAGTGCTATTGTCCCAACATCTCCAGTTATTGTTCAAGCACCTCGCTGCACTCTCCAGATCTGACGTCACAAGGAGAAGTGCGTGTTTTCTCAATTGACATTCCACCGGAGCTGCTACATTCAGGAAGAATGTAAATGTGATATTTATGTAAAATATGTGACCGAGTGTTTGTTACATATATTATTATGAATGCATACATACGGAACGTTGCATGTGTAGGATTAACAGAACCAAGAGACGTAGAGTCTGTTCATGATAGGTTTTTACTTGGATGACAGTTCGAAAATCATATGTTTAGGGTTTTGGGTCGCCAACACTTGTAAGAGATCACCGTTTTGTTGTACATGTTATTTTTTTTAATTAAATGTTATATTTCACATTTAAAATAACGTTAACTTAAGTTTTCTTATACTGTTCCATAACTTTTAATAATTTTACTGTACCCAATCCGAAAAAATATTTTAAACATAATTAAAAGTACTTATTTCCGTCTTGGAATGTTATCTATGATGTGCAATATATTGCATACATCAATACCTTTTAATACAGGCATCGTATTTACTTGGAAAAGAGAAAATACTTAGTAATTTTTTATATAGGTGTATGATAAATTATTTTATGATTATTTTATCGTATTTAGAAATATTTAACTGAATACAATATTTTTAACCATTGCGTGGGTGCTTCATTGTAAAGAACTTGTTTTCGTCACGTTCAATCACATGGTTTAAATTCGTCGGTCGCCATTTTGAATTCTACCCTCCTTACCCCTAACTAAATAGTGTGAATATACAAATATCTTGGACGGGTAATAAGATACGGTGCAACAAAAAAATTACGTTAACAAAAGATTAATCTAATCACGGGACCTGGGCTATAATATCCACTTAACCTAAATACTTGGTTGAAGATATTTAGTTTGTGTGGTTTGGCAGCAGAGTATTATATTGTTTTATCTTAAGGGGGAGGGTGGGGCCAGGGGTACATTATGTTCACAGTTAATTTATACTTTTATTATTGTTCCAAAATTACTAAAAATAGTGATCCTCGCGGATATGTCCTGGCCCTTTGATAGTTACAGTCAGTTTACATCTCTTGCCAAAGGTCGGCTGATGGTCTGGAGGTCGGATGGATACAAGAATGACGTCATCGAATGGGTGAGTTTGAAGATATCTTGTGAAGTGGGTTGCATCCTAACTTGAAGCACCTAACCAAGCACTCTAAGCACACTTATACGCCAGTGTACTAAATAGAAATTATTTATATATCTGAGTTATTTAACGTGCACTTTCTAAACCGACTGTGCATTTCATCACACGAGGATTTCTATGATTGAGAGCTAAAGAGCCTACCAATTTTACCGTGAAAGGTATTTTCCCACACCTTCTACACGCCACAATGGAACATGGAACCGACGGCTTTACTTCCACTCCCAAGGAAGTTGTGCTAAGGTTTTAATTGCTCAAGAAAATCCTGTTGACCTCAGCTGGATTTGAACCCACGAACATCGGGTCTTGAGGCGAGCACTTTACCCCAACACCACTGAGGTCGATTAAAGAGAAACGAAGAAAATGAACCGTTTAACCTGTGAGCTCCTCTTGTTTATCTGCTGTTTACTCTTCCCTCTTCCTCTGACGAGCATACACACTCACTCTACTATTCTAGAGAGATATTTGCTTCTACGGACTTTTCTAATCACATCCCGGCAGGAAGATTCCTACAGGACATTTCTGTGAGATGTGGATGGTTTAAAACAAATAAGTTTACAAAAAAAAAAACTACTTCAATATCGAAACAATAATTGTGTGACAATGTAAGATTATTTTTAGAATTATTTAATAATTGATCGTTTTTGTTTCAATGTTATGCATTAAGCTCGTCGAATAAAACGTAAATACATTAACATGGACCATTTTATCTTGAATTTCCGTGACGTCACAACATCGACAAGAAATATTTTACTCTAGGAATAAACCAAAGTTACTGTGAATAGGCTGTAGTTGCAAGGAAGTGAATCCGCATTAGCATATAAAGAGGAAGAGAAAACAGCATTTAGTGATAGCGCGTAATTGAAATAACATCCCTTAGTCGTCCAGTCGAGATTCAAACCCCGACCGCTGAGACCTAAAATTCAATACCAGTCATTAGATTGCGAAGCAGGTCCTATTTCACCCAACAGTCGGCCGACTCAACCACTCAGCCACGAGTATGGTGGGTTACTCGTGTTTTGAAAAAAATGACCTGGAGAATTTCCCCTTGTAGTGGCGCAACTTGCAGCACACTACGAAATAAACTATTAACGACGATGACAGATGCCGTCAGGAAACACCGCAGCACTTGTCCCCTGGTGTCACGCCACCGGAAACACAGGATGCATCAAACGGATGTGCTGCTGTCGTATTAAAAAAATAAAACTGTCCCACTCGCTGTCGGACAAACTGAAATAAAGATAATAAAATAATAACAGCGGTAAAAAAAAAAGTGGCCATTACGAGGGGTCTTTGTGGAGCGTGTTTTTCTCTCTCTCTTATTCTCGAGAGGATATTCTGAACCGCTGCCAAGAATCGTCAGCGAAGTGTCGCTACGCCCTTTCACTAAGTCATAACGGTCGTTATTCTGGGAAAACGTCTCCGTTGCTTCGAGAGTCTCTTACTGCGCCTTCACACTTTCCACGGGCCAGAACAGAAGCGCGGTCATGGGACGATATCTAAGACAATCATAGGATCTCAGCGACATCCGCTCCGTCCACTCGGCATGAGTCTAAATATCATCAGCTTTGTTTGCTCTGCTCTGCTACGATCTCCTTGTACGTCCCGATCAACGTTCGCAACCAACCGACCCTACTTGGCGCGCATGCGTAGTGTGCCTGGACTAAGCTAAACCCCCACGTCCAGCCTGTCATATTGAATTCCACCAGTGAGGTAGGGATGAGGAAGGTATAATCTTAGAGCAAATGTACCCGCACTTGCTTGGGGAAATAGTGGAAAACCACAGTGGACTAAATCATCCGCAATACACTCGGCATGCATTCGAACCCCAACCTGCCCCAATCAAGCAAATTCTGCTATGTTTCCTGCGGTCATATGAACCAGGCCTTACTGTTCTTCCTGGCTCCTGTCCCCAAGTTTGTTGGGACAGCCTGTAGTATTGTGAACCAGCCTTACTGTTCTTCCTGGCTCCTGTCCCCAAGTTTGCTGGGACAGCCTGTAGTATTGTGAACCAAGCCTTACTGTTCTTCCTGGCTTCTGTCCCCAAGTATGCTGGGACAACCTGTAGTCTTGTGAACCAAGCCTTACTGTTCTTCCTGACTCCTATCTCAAAGTAATCCTGGACGTGGTATTTTGAAGGATAATCTGTGTCTGGTCATAAAAAGAAGTTTAATTTAATCTCGTTTTTTTTAGAATTATTTACTTCCCAGGGTAAAAACTAAAAACACAACGACCAATCCATCTGGGCTCAGCCCTCAGTAGGTCCCAGGTGTATTATTCAGGTGGCTCTTATCTGGCTCAGCCCTCAGTAGGTCCAGGTGTATTCTTCAGGTGGCTCTCTATTTGGACTCAGCCCTCAGTAGGTCCCAGGTGTATTATTTAGTGGTCTCTATCTGGGCTCAGCCTCAGTAGGTCCAGTGTATTATTCAGATGCTCTCATCTGGGCTCAGCCTCAGTAGGTCCCAGGTGTATTATTCAGGTGGCTCTCTATCTGGCTCAGCCCTCAGTAGGTCCCAGGTGTATTATTCAGGTGGCTCTCTATATGGGCTCAGCCCTCAGTAGGTCCCAGGTGTATTATTCAGTGGCTCTCTATCTGGGCTCAGCCCTCAGTAGGTCCCAGGTGTATTCTTCAGGTGGCTCTCTATTTGGACTCAGCCCTCAGTAGGTCCCAGGTGTATTATTTAAGTGGCTCTCTATCTGGGCTCAGCCTCAGTAGGTCCCAGGTGTATTATTCAATGGCTCTCTATCTGGGCTCAGCCCTCAGTAGGTCCCAGGTGTATTATTCAGGTGGCTCTCTATCTGGGCTCAGCCCTCAGTAGGTCCCAGGTGTATTATTCAGGTGGCTCTCTATATGGGCTCAGCCCTCAGTAGGTCCCAGGTGTATTATTCAGATGGCTCTCTATCTGGGCTCAGCCCTCAGTAGGTCCCAGGTATAACAATATTGCCGGGTTTTAAATCCTTAATAAAATCACCAAACCCACACCTTTGGACACGCGGACAAAGGGGTCAGTCCCGTCCAGTCTGGTTTTACCGATTACGAGAACATCGCAGTTCGAATCCCAGTCGGGTGTACTGAGGGCGGTTTTTACTAATTGGTTTTCCATTCTCACTCCATGAAAATGCAGGTACACTTCCTCTAAATTCAACTTTCCTTCTCCTTATCATATCAGCGTAATTAGTACATATGCACACAATCCGGACGGGTAATAAGAAGCGGTGACGTAATAGTAAATATATCAAAGTTACAGTTGTGTAAGAAAGGTCCATTGAGTGTTTGATGGGTTGTGCACCTCTTGTTGGAGACTGTACTTATGTGGTCGTGCTAGGGGTGTACTGGAGAGGGTGAACCTGCCCCTGTAAACTCCGCCACACACCTGGTCGGGTGTTGGTATCGATCTTTAGGGAGGACTCGGCCCGAGTTGGCTGCGAGAACGGACCAACCCCAGGAGGACCGGGAAAAAAATGTTGCGTTCGTAGCAGGTTAGTTGTCCTAATAGATAATGTACCATACAGACTGTCTCTCTTTTATCTTACTAAACACTCGTCAGAAATAATATACACTGGTACAGGAACATTGAGAAAAGAGGAACATCTCAAGCTAACAAAAAGTATAACAGTCAATTTCAATTTTCAAAGACCTCCATGAAAAATATTATATTTGCTTATAGCTTAAGGGGCGTTCAAGAATTACGTAAGCACATTTTTGACCATTTTAAACCTCTCTTCGCTCCCTTGTAATCAAAAATAAGCAAATGCTGGACCCCCCCCTCTTGCTTACGTAAGATTTGTCGGCTTTTTTTCATTTGTTTACAGGAATAACCATTATTTTTTTCATGCGATTTTGCTTATAGCCTGAACAGAAAGTACAATTGTGACGCGATGATTAAAAAAAATGCATTAAATTTATAAATTGCTGGTAATATTAACATATACGTGTAAATTAATATTGTGAAATAATAATTAACAACTAACACTGGAAGCTACCCAAAGTCCAAACGGCTTGCGATGCGCCCTTCCTCAATTTTGTCCGTCTTTCTTTGTCTTACGTAAGCATTGTTCTGACCCCCTTCCCCCTTGTCAGCAAAAATAATCAAAGCTCGAACCCCCTCTCTCCCCTAAGGTGCTTACGTAATACTTGAATGCCCCTTAGAAACTATTGCTTTTATAAAAAGTAACTATGAATGTCTACACAGTATGTTACGATTTTACCAAAATAAAATATTATCAATTAAAAACTATTTACCAACTAAAAATAGTGAAATAGAAAGTATGAGAACAGCAACTTTAAAAGCTGTATATTAAGCCTAACACCGGCTTCGGTGGCCACGGTCTGACGCGCTACTCTCGCAGTAGACCAGACTGCCAATGACGAGGAGATCAAGGCTCGAATCTCGGTCGGGTGTACTAAGGATTTTTTTTTCCAAAATGGTTTCCGACTCTCCCTTCACGCAAACGTGGATTTATTTCCTATAAATTTAACCTTCCTATCCCTAAAACTATTAGCGTAATTAGTACATAAGCGTATAACCCGAACGGGTGTAAGACGCGGTGCTAAAGAAAATGAATAAATCAAGCCTAGCCCATAAATGGTGTTTTAATCAAATAAAACTCGGATAAGATGGCTGTAATCACATTATTTTTATAAAACCATCACGATATCTGTCTTGTTTTCGTTGTGGGCGTGTCCGGTGCTATTGTTATATTCTCCATTCATTCAGGTCACTGGAACCTTTTAACAAAATAACAGTCGAATTGTTCACAGAATACATTGTCCAATCAGACAAACAGACAATACGTTTCATCTTCTACAACGCACACACATCTTAAAATCATTACCTCGGGTTAGAAAGGTGGTTTTCAGGTCTCGTAGCCTAGTGGTAAGGTATGTCGACTCTAGATCTAGGATGTCCCAGTTCAAACCCAGCTGTGGGTTACTATCAAGATCATTTTCTAGACCATCAAACAATGGGCCATCTGCTTCGGTGGCCGCATGTTCTATGGCGTTATTCTCGCGTTAGACAAAACTGCTGATGACAGGTAGGTCGATTCAAATACCTGTCGGGTCTGCTTAATATTTTTATTTTTTACTAATTTTTTACCACTTTACCTCCACATCAAATCAATATTATATTTATCGAATGAAAGAGTTTAGTTGTTAAAGGCTTTGATTTTATGGTATTATTTAATTTTCATTTGTAGAGCGCGAGTTTGATTTAGCCGTGTGAATTCATTACGAGCTTTTATTATATTTGTAGGTACTTTTTTTTGTTGTAATTTGAAGTCTTTTGGTTCATTTTATATGACATTTATTGACCATCTCAGGTCATCAAAATCCAGACCCTGCTTATAAGCTAACTTTGACTCCAACCGTAATAAAATACCGCGATGAAACCACAAAGAAATTATTAATCTAAAATATCCCTCGCAGCTTATCAGGGACTTTCTCATCAGAACGTTGTCAGCCCTGGTAATATGGACTTTCCTCGCCGTCTGCCTACTCCGTAAACTTAGTTTCCTTGGTATCCTTGAACAAAACAAGAGTCCTTATCCTCAATCACGTGGTATCGCATCAACCAATGGGAAAGAATTACATTTGTCCAGTTTAACTCGTCGAAATAAAACAATTTCATCAAATTTGACAACACAATCAACATTTGTAATTCTATTCTTTGTTTATTGTTTTCAATTAAAATAAAGATATATTTTATGCCTCGAAGTTTTCTCTAATGCTTATCAAAGGTAGATATATGAAAATACAATACGTTTAAAAAATGGCGATCATTTCTTTACCTGGAGTCGATGCTTTCATTTAGATCCGCACATTGATAACCATTTATTTGTTTCACCTGTGATTGGTTCTCCGCAGCCGTCTGTAACAACCGTCCTTGGTAAGTTGAAATTTATTCAACTTATACGTACTACGGACATGAAGGATCAATACTGTGTACAGAACAATCTGTTGGTGAGGATTTTTAACTCTTACGCACTACGGACCTCCAGTGCCGGCCCTACTGACGGTGCAACACGTGCATTTTCACGGGGCGGCAAAAATGTAGAAAGTTGAAAAATATTATGAGCCATTTTTTTAAAAAACACCAACACTTGACAAGATCATAATTCCATCACAAAGAAGTTGGTAGCACTGTTCAGAGCTGATGAGCTGAAAATGTTCATTTGTTGCGAATCCCAGTAAGTTGATTTTACGAAGTATTACAGTGATAACTGTTTTTATTTCTTGTTTTACAGAAATAATACAGCGCTCCGGTGACTATTAAATGATAGGTTTTATTGTTTTGTTTGAACTATCAGGCTCTAACACAAAGTTTTAACCCGCAAATAGATGTTGTGTCCGGTAGAAGTAAACAAACTTATCAGGCGCCGAATATATGGAAACGGAAATTGTAAAATAAGAACGCCATATTCAAAAATAAAGCGATGCTTTCACAGATATATAGAAACTTTCCTATAGATACTTTATCTTATGATTTTCTTTCATTAATTTATGAATTGTTATTAATGATACTATTTAAAATGAATGGAAATTGGTCAGAAATGTTGAAGCTTACTTTAATTTTAATTTTTTTTATCACCGCGTCTTACTACTGTTCAGGTTATACGCATATGTACCAATGGTTTTAGGGATGAGTAAGATTATGTTTAGAGGAATGTACCCACATTTGCGTGGCGAGAGAGTGAAAGATCACCTTCAATACACCGACCGAGATTCGAACTTGGATCTCCAGTCATCGGCAGTCTAGTCTACTCCGAGAGTAGCCCATAACTGTATATTCACCGAAAAATTAGCGCAGAACATAAACATGATCACTGACTAGTTCTAAGCCAATCACAAGATTTCCGCCTAGTCGGAGAGAGCTGTCCATTAAAGTTCAACTCATCTCTACTTCGTCCGCTCTGCCTGAGATGTTCGGCACAGAAAAACCAATCAAATCTCAAAACCGACCATCTCAAATCAGTGCGCATGCGCATATGACAGCCAAAAGCGAGCAGACAGCTTCGTTGTCCGTTGTGAGGAGATTTGTAATAACCCGTTAATGTAAAGCGTCTATCAATGTATTGGATTGTGCCACGACACAGCGTTATAATTAAAAACATCCATCGGGAGAATGATCTAAAATATATCTTTATCTGCTGTAAAATAAGATATGTTTATAATCAACTGTTTTAAGTTAGAGTTGCAATGCATCATGGGTCAACATACAGCGTGTGATTGCTGTGCCACTCAAAGAGATTCTGCCTCCTATTTTCGACGAACGTGTGAATCATGCTTTAGGCCATGTGACCATCGAAATGGGTTTTGGAGCAAGGGGCAAGGTCTGCTATTGCACAAACAATTCCTAGAGCTGACCCTTGGCAAGGTCTGCTATTGCACAAACAATTCCTAGAGCTGACCCTGGCAAGGTCTGCTATTGCACAAACATTCCTAGAGCTGACCCTTGCAAGGTCTGCTATTGCACAAACAATTCCTAGAGCTGACCCTGGCAAGGTCTGCTATTGCATGAACAATTCCTAGAGCTGACCCTTGCAAGGTCTGCTATTGCACAAACAATTCCTAGAGCTGACCCTGGCAAGGTCTGCTATTGCACGAACAATTCCTAGAGCTGACCCTGGCAAGGTCTGCTATTGCACGAACAATTCCTAGATCAGACCCTAGCAAGGTCTGCTATTGCACGAACATTTCCTAGAGCTGACCCTGGCAAGGTCTGCTATTGCACGAACAATTCCTAGAGCTGACCCTGGCAAGGTCTGCTATTGCACGAACATTTCCTAGAGCTGACCCTGGCAAGGTCTGCTATTACACAAACAATTCCTAGAGCTGACTCTGGCAAGGTCTGCTATTGTACGAACAATTCCTAGAGCTGACCCTGCGTACCTTACGGTTACGGAGTGTGTATAAGCTGACCTGCGTACCTTACGGTTACGGAGTGTGTATACGGGACTTCCCCCATCACAATTACTCTCATCTGCTTCCTCTTCATCCGCTGTTGAGGGTGGAACGAGGGTCAGTTACAGACGTGACCTAACTATGATCCTTTGTTTGCGTCTCTTCACGCCGTAACATAATAGGAGGATCAAGACTGCACCACGCGCATGCGCGGGACTGGCGCGCCGTCATCATCTAGCGGTAGGTATAAGAAACAGCCGGGTTTGAACTGGGACATCCTAGATCTAGAGTCGACATACCTTACCTCTAGGCTACGAGACCTGAAAACCACCTTTCTAACCCGAGGTAATGATTTTAAGATGTGTGTGCGTTGTAGTAGATGAAACGTATTGTCTGTTTGTCTGATTGGACAATGTATTCTGTGAACAATTCGACTGTTATTTTGTTAAAAGGTTCCTGTGACCTGAATGAATGGAGAATATAACAATAGCACCGGACACGCCCACAACGAAACAAGACAGATATCGTGATGGTTTTATAAAAATAATGTGATTACAGCCATCTTATCCGAGTTTTATTTGATTAAAATACGAGTTCCGGTTTAGGCTTAATATACAACTTTTAAAGTTGCTGTTCTCATACTTTCTATTTCATTATTTTTAGTTGATAATTAGTTTTTAATTGATAATATTTTAATTTGGTACAGTCGTACTTTACCGTGTACAAATTTATTATCATTATATATCAATAACTCTTAGGCTGGTCTTATATTTTAATTTAAAACGCATAGCTAATAGCGAATATTGCATAAAACATTGTACGCAAGAATTTTACACACTTTTTTTTTCATCGTATGGCACTACTGACTTAGAACGACATGCCCCCCCAGGTTCTGTCCCTGTATGTAGACTATTTGCCGCTCTGGAGGCACAGATTACCCAGGGTACACCATAGGAGGTTTTCTACACGTCATACCCACAATGAGATGATGTGATGATAGTTATTATGAAGTTGTTGAGCTGGTGTGAGTCTTAACCTAACTTAGGCCTAACTAACCAAACCCTGCTGAACGTCGGGATCACTCCCCTTAAGGGGGAAATACCCAACGTACCAGACGGGCATCGAACCCGGGGTCCCTAGATTCTTAACCAGGTGCACTAGCCAATAGACCACAGGTCCGGTTGTTGAAACACATTATATTCAATGATGACATTCATAATCAATACATCAAGTGAATTGCACACAATTCCATAACTTTAACTTCTTATGCGTTATGCGTGGACTTAAGCATAGACGACCCTTGGACTTGAGATGTATCCTCCAATAAGAATGTGGGAGAAAGGCTCTAGCCAATTAAAGGCCAGTACACACAGCAGACGGAAATTATCTTCTGTTCATTGTAGTTTGCATTTTGTTAAAGTGCGTGTTCAATTTAGTTGTGTATTCATTACGAGTTTTTGTTCATATTTTAGGTCATTTTTTGAAAATTTGAAGTCATTTTTTAGATTTTTTAGTTCATATTTTGATCATTTCTAGGTAATCAAAACCCGGGCCCGGAATATAAGCATAATAACAATCTGAACAATTACTTTTCAAAAGAAGAGAAAAATTCTGGTCAAATGTCCATGGCAATATTTTTTTCTATTTCAGCATAAAAAGTTCTTTATGAAAAAAAAACTGCAAATAAACTGAAATAAACACGATTCCCATTCCCTCCACCTTAAAACGTTTTTAAATTCCAGAAATTACTATGGATAGCAACAATTTATCCATATATTTATAAAAACATAGATATTTTTATATCGATGTTTTTTAATTCGATGCACCGCAAACAAACAATATTTCGATATAATTCGATTGATATATTGTAGCTTTCAATATATACCTTGCGATGTATCAAATTACAGATGTATCAAGGAAAAATTTCATCCCTAAAAAATACCAACAAATGTTAGCCTTTAGGATAAGTGTTCTCTTTTTTGTCGAGCGTGACTGTACCGTGTGAGTATCTCCGAGATGAAAGCACCCAGGGATAGCAAGACAAACAACAGACAAGCCGACAGAAAGACAAAGATAATCATCGTTTAGAGAGAGCGAGAAATTGTCTGTGATGGTTCTTTGAAGAAACTCATCTTTGTCCTTCAGACAGTATCACAAAGGGAGAGTTTAATCGCAAATACTTCTGGGAATACCACGTCTGTGTGTGTCACCCTTCCCACCCCTCCACCGGCTCTTCGCCACCCACAAGGACATCTTTGGGTCCACCATTTTGAGGACAGGGATGTTCATATTAAAAAAAAAAAATGTAATGTTTGTCTTGCGCTAGTTCAAACTATCTTTAGAGTTTGATTTAATTAAACCTGTAATAATACAAGATTTTAAACTTTAAATCGAATCAGAATCTTTGATTACTAACTCTAAAATAATTTAAATAGAATGTTTTAAAATAAAAAATGTTCGAATCGAAGACTTCATAATAAATTGTTATAAAATACAAATCTAATGTTAGGGTGAGTTATACATTTTTTGAAACGGGGCAGATAAAAATGAAAGGTCCACATGTGTCCAAATAATGACTAGATTTTAAATATCACAAGATTCACGAGTTAATGTTTCAAGTCAAATAATGGATTTATGTTAACTACTTTTAAAAGTTAAATTATTCAAATGTTTCACCTTTAAATTCTCGTTTAGAATTAAATTACAATGAATCCGAATTTGGGATCTATTTGGGTTTGGAGTTTCGAATCCGAATGTTCCTGAAGGCTATACTTGAATATTCCTGAAGGGCCTACCTGAATGTTCCTGAAGTGTATACTGAATATTCCTGAAGGTTGTACCTGAACGTTACTGAAGGATGTGCCTGAATGTTCCTGAAGACTATACTTGAATATTCCTGAAGGGCCTACCTTAATGTTCCTGAAGGGTGTACCTGAATATTCCTGAAGGGCCTACCTGAATGTTCCTGAAGGGTGTACCTGAATGTTATTGAAGGGTATACCTGAATGTTAGTGAAGGGTGTGCCTGAATGTTCCTGAAGACTATACCTGAATATTCCTAAAGGGCCTACCTGAATATTCCTGAAGGGCCTACCTGAATGTTCCTGAAGAGTGTACCTGAATATTCCTGAAGGACCTACCTGAATGTTCCTGAAGGGTGTACCTGAATATTCCTGAAGGGCCTACCTGAATGTTATTGAAGGGTGTACCTGAATGTTAGTGAAGGGTGTGCCTGAATGTTCCTGAAGACTATACCTGAATATTCCTAAAGGGCCTACCTTCATGTTCCTGAAGGGCCTACCTGAATGTTCCTGAAGGGTGTACCTGAATATTCCTGAAGGGCCTACCTGAATATTCCTGAAGGGCCTACCTGAATATTCCTGAAGGGCCTACCTGAATGTTATTGAAGGGTGTACCTGAATGTTAGTGAAGGGTGTGCCTGAATGTTCCTGAAGACTATACCTGAATATTCCTAAAGGGCCTACCTTAATGTTCCTGAAGGGCCTACCTGAATGTTCCTGAAGCGTGTACCTGAATATTCCTGAAGGGCCTACCTGAATATTCCTGAAGGGCCTACCTGAATATTCCTGAAGGGCCTACCTGAATGTTCCTGAAGGGCCTACCTGAATGTTCCTGAAGGGTGTACCTGAATATTCCTGAAGGGCCTACCTGAATTTTATTGAAGGGTGTACCTGAATATTCCTAAAGGGCCTACCTGAATGTTCCTGAAGGGCCTACCTGAATGTTCCTGAAGGGTGTATCTGAATATTCCTGAAGGGCCTACCTGAATATTCCTGAAGGGCCTACCTGAATGTTATTGAAGAGTGTACCTGAGTGTTCCTGAATTACATACCAAAGAAGCCAAGGCTGTTCAAACTCTTGATAAAAAAGGTTCAATAACGTTTGGCATTCAAAACATGACATAAACCATTGATCCTCGCTGATGGTGGGTGCCTGGCTATAATTGGAAGACCGGGGTTCAAGCCAGGCCTGCTGTAATCTCACATAATAGTGATTTCCACTGCTCTTCCTAGCGGATGGTGTAGCTTCATCCCTCAGTATATAAATATTATCAACCTAAGCTAAGTATTTAATAGTATCGTAATTATTATTTTCATCTAGCTTGCACTCTCTAATCCAGCTGATTCTATCAGCATACGACTTACAAACTAGAATAACTTTAGAACAGGCACAACACCCAGCTCCCCAACGTTAATTTATATCTGTGAATTCGGAATTCCTGAACTCAACCAATAATTATTTTTCCTGCCATGAATCTCGTCATCCAGACGTGCTACCTATTCAAATAAAACCAGCGGCTCGCTGCAGCGATATTTGCAGATTATCGCGCTAAAATGTATTCTAAACTTTTTATTGTGAAAAGTGCTATAGAAAGAGGCATCACTCTACTTTCTAGTTGAAGGTTTACTCCTCAAAGGATATCAATCATACATAGATTTTCAACTTTCTATATTTAATTTTAATCAAAAAGGAAGTTTAACCCCTTCACACCACAGTGAGAACTTTAAAATGATCCTCTCTACCAACAATCTGTCTATTTGTTGCACCAAACCACTTGAGTAAGAATAATTGGACATTTTTTTATTTTTAAGCAAAGATAAATATTGTATTTACCTATATATAGCCATGCATAGAGCATGGTTTTCAAGGAGATTGTAATTACATTGATTTTCCTCTTTATTATTATTATTCCAAATCAAAAGTTCCCACCCTTAAATATTTCAAGTTAATGGACAATTTTATAATATTGAAATTATTGAATCCTTGTGTGTTAAAATCTTCTCTATTAGGTTAACAAGTCTAAGTTGTCCTTTTATTTCTTTATATTGTTAACAATCCTGAGTTGTCATTTTATTTCTTTATATTGTTGACAATCCTGAGTTGTCCTTTTATTTCTGCATATTGTTGACAATCCTGAGTTGTCATTTTATTTCTGCATATTGTTGACAAGCCTGGGTTGTCCTTTTATTTCTTTATATTGTTGACAATCCTGAATTGTCATTTTATTTCTGTATATTGCTGACAGGTCTGAGTTGTCCTTTTATTTCTTTATATTGTTTACAAGACTGAATTGTCCTTTTATTTCTGTATATTGTTGACAAGACTGAGTTGTCCTTTTATTTCTGTATATTGTTGACAAAACTGAGTTGGCCTTTTATTTCTGTATATTGTTGACAATCCTGGGTTGTAATTTTATTTCTTTATATTGTTGACAATCCTGAGTTGTCATTTTATTTCTTTATATTGTTGACAAGACTGAATTGTCCTTTTATTTCTGTATATTGTTGACAAGACTGAGTTGTCCTTTTATTTCTTTATGTTGTTGACAATTCTGAGTTGTCTTTTTATATCTGTATATTGTTGACAAGACTGAATTGTCCTTTTATTTCTGTATATTGTTGACAAGACTGAGTTGTCCTTTTATTTCTTTATGTTGTTGACAATTCTGAGTTGTCTTTTTATATCTGTATATTGTTGACAAGACTGAATTGTCCTTTTATTTCTGTATATTGTTGACAAGACTGAGTTGTCCTTTTATTTCTTTATGTTGTTGACAATTCTGAGTTGTCTTTTTATATCTGTATATTGTTGACAAGACTGAATTGTCCTTTTATTTCTGTATATTTTTTGACAAGACTGAGTTGTCCTTTTATTTCTTTATATTGTTGACAAGCATATGTGTCACCGTCGTTGAATCTTAGCTTCTGTTAACAGGTTTCAACCTTTCTTCCAAGCATCTTGTCCACAACAAGGCACTCCCAGCTAACTGTTCTGGCGCAGGTTGTTTTTATCTCTGGTTTCAAAAGCTGATGAAATATGGTGTCATTTTATGAAACTGGAAGATTCTAGATGCTTTCTTGTTTGATTATAACCAAGAAACAGTGCTCTTCCGGCTTCAATTGGCCTACACCCCGCTGTGGGCGCTCTAACATCCAAACTTCAAACCTTAAATCTGCCGCATATTGATAACTTTTCGTACCGACTGTGAATAAATCCAAGATAATAATTATAGAACTGTTATTTCCATGACTAAGTATAGCTAGTGTTCAAGTGTTGCAAAGTTACAGTTATATTCAATTTGTATTAACCCTAGCGAGGTCACAGTTGTATCACAACCAGACAAGCTCTTTACTAAGAAACGTCTAAAATGACATCCCTCCCCCCCTTCACTCCCCTTCCACCCGCCCTCGTCGCTGCCTGGAGTTGTTCCACGAACGTCAAAAGACGTAAACAAAGAATGGTTGTACAGATGAGCCACTGGCCACACAAAAGGAGAAGATGGAGAATTCGCTGGGAAAATGTAATTTAATTAGAAGATACAGTAGCCCCACGGCTTCTTTGGAGCTGACTGACAACTCACAGCTGGCTTCTGACAGTCAACAGTTAGGTATATACCTAGATTTTGACTGTCAGAAGAGACAGCTGCTAAACACATGTTTTTTGCAGATCATATGGTTCGGCGTAGGGATACATAATTTGGTCTGGTAGCTTTTCAAAGCTGTCAGCTGTGAGCTGTCAGTCAGCACCAAAGAAGCCATGGGCCTACTGTACTATAATTGCCGTCTTCCTGGAGCATTAACCTTTAAAATGAGCGTTAGTTTGTCAAAATAGGTTCGGCCGCTTTCTCGTAATTTCAAAAATAGAAAATGGGATTATCAAATTATATATAAGAGTATAAAATATCATACAAATAAGGAGCGTCAAGAATATAGTAGTTTGTTTTGCAAAATAAAAAGTATAAGTCACGGTAAATATCGGTTACGATATTCTTCTGACGATGAAATACTTTGGTTTGAGCCCACTTGGGGGTCGGAATCAAATTACCGTCAGATGTAGAAGTTAGCTAGTTATATCAGAGCGGTACAAAGAGAGCTCTCTCCACGTTCGGTCGAATGGGCTACCGACCCTCAAATGAGCTGAAGCTGCTGTTAAAATCATATATTTGTATAAAAAGTGTCAGGAAAGTCCCGACCCCCGGTGAACGTGGGCCCTGCAGCCCACGGCGCATGCGCGTAGCTCACCTCACGGCCTCACCACTGGAAGAAATCAATGTTCCCCTCATCCGGCAGCTCAGCCATGTAAACTACCCCTTCCCCTCTTTACAGACGCCCCCTTCTCCCTGATGGGGGCAAGGTGCTTCTATCAGGGACCATCACTGTATCCCCTTCACCCTGATGGGGGCAAGGTGCTACTATCAGGGACCATCACTGTATCACCTTCTTACTGATGGAAACAAGGTGCTTCTATCAGGGACCATGTATCCCCTTCTCACTGATGGAAGCAAGGTGCTTCTATCAGGGACCATCACTGTATCCCCTTATTACTGATAGAAACAAGGTGCTACTATCAGGGACCATCACTGTATCCCCTTATTACTGATGGAAACAAGGTGGTACTATCAGGGACCATCACTGTATCCCCTTCTCCCTGATGGAAACAAGGTGGTACTATCAGGAACCATGTATCCCCTTCTCACTGATAGAAACAAGGTGCTACTATCAGGGACCATCACTATATCCCCTTCTCCCTGATGAAAACAAGGTGCTTCTATCAGGGACCATCACTGTATCCCCTTCTCCCTGATGGAAACAAGGTGCTTCTATCAGGGACCATCACTGTATCCCCTTCTCCCTGATGGAAACAAGGTGCTTCTACCAGGGACCATCACTGTATCCCCTTATTACTGATGGAAACAAGGTGCTACTATCAGGGACCATCACTGTATCCCCTACTCACTGATGGAAACAAGGTGCTTCTATCAGGGACCATCACTGTATCCCTTACTCCCTGATGGAAACAAGGTGCTTCTATCAGGGACCATCACTGTATCCCCTTCTCCCTGATGGAAACAAGGTGGTACTATCAGGAACCATGTATCCCCTTCTCACTGATAGAAACAAGGTGCTACTATCAGGGATCATCACTGTATCCCCTTCTCCCTGATGAAAACAAGGTGCTTCTATCAGGGACCATCACTGTATCCCCTTCTCCCTGATGGAAACAAGGTGCTTCTATCAGGGACCATCACTGTATCCCCTTCTCCCTGATGGGGGCAAGGTGCTTCTATCAGGGACCATCACTGTATCCCCTTCTCCCTGATGGTGGCAAGGTGCTTCTATCAGGGACCATCACTGTATCCCCTACTCACTGATGGAAACAAGGTGCTTCTATCAGGGACCATCACTGTATCCCCTTATTACTGATGGAAACAAGGTGCTACTATCAGGGACCATCACTGTATCCCCTTATTACTGATGGAAACAAGGTGCTACTATCAGGGACCATCACTGTATCCCTTACTCCCTGATGGAAACAAGGTGCTTCTATCAGGGACCATCACTGTATCCCCTTCTCCCTGATGGAAACAAGGTGGTACTATCAGGAACCATGTATCCCCTTCTCCCTGATGGAAACAAGATGCTTCTACCAGGGACCATCACTGTATCCCCTTATTACTGATGGAAACAAGGTGCTACTATCAGGGACCATCACTGTATCCCCTTATTACTGATGGAAACAAGGTGCTACTATCAGGGACCATCACTGTATCCCCTACTCACTGATGGAAACAAGGTGCTTCTATCAGGGACCATCACTGTATCCCCTACTCACTGATGGAAACAAGGTGCTTCTATCAGGGACCATCACTGTATCCCCTTCTCCCTGATGGAAACAAGGTGCTACTATCAGGGACCATCACTGTATCCCCTACTCCCTGATGGAAACAAGGTGCTACTATCAGGGACCATCACTGTATCCCCTTCTCCCTGATGGAAACAAGGTGCTACTATCAGGGACCATCACTGTATCCCCTTCTCCCTGATGGAAACAAGGTGCTACTATCAGGGACCATCACTGTATCCCCTTCTCCCTGATGGGGGCAAGGTGCTTCTATCAGGGACCATCACTGTATCCCCTTCTCCCTGATGGTGGCAAGGTGCTTCTATCAGGGACCATCACTGTATCCCCTTCTCCCTGATGGTGGCAAGGTGCTTCTATCAGGGACCATCACTGTGTCCCCTACTCCCTGATGGAAACAAGGTGGTACTATCAGGGACCATCACTGTATCCCCTTCTCCCTGATGGAAACAAGGTGCTTCTATCAGGGACCATCACTGTATCCCCTTCTCCCTGATGGAAACAAGGTGCTACTATCAGGGACCATCACTGTATCCCCTTATTACTGATGGAAACAAGGTGCTACTATCAGGGACCATCACTGTATCTCCTTCTCCCTGATGGAAACAAGGTGGTTCTATCAGGGACCATCACTCTATCCCCTTCTCCCTGATGGAAACAAGGTGGTTCTATCAGGGACCATCACTGTATCTCCTTCTCCCTGATGGAAACAAGGTGGTTCTATCAGGGACCATCACTCTATCCCCTTCTCCCTGATGGAAACAAGGTGGTTCTATCAGGGACCATCACTGTATCTCCTTCTCCCTGATGGAAACAAGGTGGTTCTATCAGGGACCATCACTCGAGTTTAATCAAATACAAGCTTCTATGAAACAGGAGGACCACAAACATGTTTTACAACACAACAGGTGTGAAGGCAGGTTAGGCTGTCCTGCATAGCACCCATGATAAACGTTCCTGAACAACGCATTGACTGGTTTTTGTGTCTCACTCTAACTCAAGGGTTCGGGGTTCAATACCCAACACGACATTAACAGTTTGTATATTTAATGACATCGCATACTTAGCTTAACGTACTTAAGCTCTCTAAGCACTAATCACACTTAGACGCCAATGTACGGAATAGAAAGAGAGGGAAGAAAATGAGCCAGTCCACCCTGAGAGGTCCTCTTGCTTACCTGATTCTCCTCTTCCGCTGACGAGTATAAACATTCACTCTAATATTTGTACCTGGACATCATTGACTTGCGTTTCAAGATTATATTTTCCTTGTTTCCTATTCAAGATGAGCATTTGCTTCCACGGAGTTTTTACTCTACATCAAGTCAGGAAGATTCCTACAGGACCTTTCCGTGGATAAACCAAACACTCTGGGTTGTAGACGATTACAAAAACCTTCTTCAAGAACAAAAATAGAATGTTGTGCCAGTGTAAGACTCTTTGTGGAATGTAATAAAATAATTGATGATTCTTGTTTCAATGTGCTTTCCTTAAAACCCGCCGAATAAAACGTAAATACACAAACATCACAAGTAGCAGCGTCATAAAACTAAACTTGTGATAAAACTGATGAGAAATAGCCTGTATGTATTTCAATGGAACAATGAACCTGCTTCGGTGGCCGCATGGTCCAAGGCATCACTCTCAAAATATTCTGGACGGTCAATGATGGGTAGATCGTGGTTCAAATCCCTGTCGGGTATATCTAGGGTGACTTTCCTCTAATGTTTTTCCACTCTACCTCTACACAAATGCAGGTATATTTCCTCTAAATTCAACCTTTCTCATCCTTAACCCTTTAAATTAACTAGTACCTGTATAATCCGAACTTGTAGATTGATGTGGTGACAAAAAAAAGTAAATTTGTGGATATGAAGGGATAATAATATAAAGTAAGTCTGTAGCCGCATTTGCATGAAAGGTGAGCGGGAAATCCATTTATGAAACTCTAGGGAATAGATCCCCGACCTGTTCGTCACCGGCAAACCAGACCACACGAGACTGACACCTTAGTCTGCACCCCCACTGGTCCTGGTTTATTTGTACCCGAGTGTACTCCCCACGGATGGAGTCAGGGGTGAGGCCAAGTCCACCTGGGATGGTCGTTAGTCACGTGACCGGAAGTTGTAGGTGTGGAGGCAGACCTGACCTGAACTGGGTCACGGAGTCACAGTAAAGTGAGCTACGCGCAATGGTGTGAACAGGGCTCGACCGGGACTCAAACCCTTCATCAAGTACCCCTTCCCACTACTAGTGTTGTCAGCAGCTGGGCTACTCGTGTGTGGCACCTACTGAGATGTCCTGTTGAGGGACCTATCTTTAACACACTTGAACGTTTTATAAATAGGCCTTGTCCTTAAACTTATACCTAGCTTGGCCCTTGTACAGTCCAATTTATACCTAACTTGCCCTTGTACAGACCAATTTAAACCAAACTTACCCTTGTACCGTCAAATTTAAACCTAACTTGCCCTTGTACCGTCAAATTTAAACCTAACTTACCCTTGTACAGTCTAATTTAAAACCCAAGCCTAGCACCAGGAATTTCAATGTCATATTAGGTCAAACATAAATATATGATTATTGAAGACCTGAAAAGGGTTCGAACTAGAGGTTCTCTAAACGCGTCATATCAGCTCAGTCCGTGTGTTGGGACGGTGTGAGTTCCCGAGGGATAAACAGGAACATCTACCGGAGACCGTACTTCAAAGTCAGAACGTGATTACGTGAGTAAATTCGCGCTACGCCCGACGGTTAGGGAATACGACCCGTCACACACACGCCACTCTTCATTCGCTCGGACACAGATGACAAATACAGCCCTTCGGGACTGGCACTACACTGGATATCATCTCTGGGGGAAATGCATGGATACTATTGGGGAAACAGCGGTGACATTCTCTCATTTCCGTGGGTCAAACTTCCCTCAAATATAAGACAAGTTTTGAAACGCTGGTTATTCGCGGTTGTCATTAGCTCCTTCTAAGCTCAACACACCATCTTCAGACATAACTGAGAGAGAGGAGATTTGACAACACTGGTTAGTCTAGGTTGCCAGTAGCTCCTTCTAACCTCAACACCCATCTTCAGACATAACTGAGAAAGAGGAGATTTGACAACACTGGTTAGTCGAGGTTGCCAATACCTCCTCTAACCTCAACACACCACCTTCAGACATAACAGAGAGAGGAGATTTGGCAACAGTTAACCGAGAGAGAGCGAAGATAAAGTTTTTCTCCACAAGACCTGCAGTTCCCTCAGAGGTGATATTGGGTGTATGACTACCAACCTTACTCTTTAAAGATTACACCTTCCCTTTATTTTCCTATTGCGATATCAAAATGTACTCTTCTTTTTTTAAGTGACAGCAACAAAAATATTGTATGAGCGATTATTTTTTTATGAATTCTAAGTGTAGAGTCAACCCGACGTTAGTGAC
Organism: Timema podura; assembly: GCA_033556935.1. NCBI lineage: Eukaryota > Metazoa > Arthropoda > Insecta > Phasmatodea > Timematidae > Timema > Timema podura. Next base: position 12,097,517 of record JAVRXN010000002.1, on the reverse strand, counting down.
ACGTTCAACCACCGAGCGCTCTATTATCTTATTTATTTTTTTCCATTACGTCTTTGTACCCGTTCAGTTCATAGGCCAACATTAATTACGCCAACGGGATAAGGATGAGGCAGAGAGAGATCATATGAGATGAAGTGAAGGAAGATTAGGGAGCCAATTAGGTACAAAAACTAACACCCTTAGTACAACCGACCGATATTCGAACCCCTATCCCCCCCGTCACCAATAATTCAGTCCAACATGAGAGTGATGCGTTGATTCTCACGACCACCACGGCTTGAACGAGCGCTGCAGTCGATACTTGAATGTGAGACGAGAACTGGAATCTGTAATATTACTTTTTCTGCAGAACACATCACTTGACGTATGGATATCTAATCTTGCTGTCAAATAACTCCCTTTCTGAGAAAATTGGACTGCGTGTAATGTTTCTGGTGCTTATAACGTCCTTGAGAGAAATTAAAAGAAAGTGGAAACTTTAAAATTTGGGATATCTCAAGTCGTTCGTTCCATTTTGATGGATGGAAAATATTCCGAGGAAAAAAAAGTTAATGTTTAAAATATCAGTTGGGTGTATTTTTTTAAACGGTTTACTAATCCCCCTCCACGCAAAGGTGATCTCCCCCCCTACTCAATTAGTGTAATTAATTGCGCCTTTCCCAGATGGGAAGAAAGACACAGAGCAAAGAAAAGAGACACAAATGACCCAAAGTAAACCTTGGTACAGTCACAGGCACGAAAATAGACCGGACGCATCATATTTTGTGGACGTGTTTGTACTATTTCTAGGTCACCTTCCTTCACTCGGCGTTTCTTTCGAGCGAAAGGGATGATTTCAAATAACCCCCAACCCTACCACTCAAATCACCCTTAAAAAGCATTTCAAATACACCTTCTCCCACCCTAACCTTTTTTTGAAATATCGAATAATCCATCAATCCGCTTCTAGAACGTCACGAGAAATAAAAATAAAAAAAAGTACGAAAACTTTTTAGCCGATTAAAGAAGGCGCCGGCCTCAGACGATAGGAGAACAATCCGGGGTTGGGGGTGAAGGAACTGACAGTAGAGGGATGATTTACCGCATTCTGAGAGGGGGTTGGAATGTCGGGGATGAAGGTGGATATCTCTGGGAGGAATCGAAGTGGGGACTCCTAGCTCTGCGTGTCTCACGACGGACGTGGCGTTATTTACGATTTCTTCCGTCCGGTTGAGGAGAAAGTTTCGCCTGAAATTTGTTTACAGGCAAATTGCAAACACAAGACAATTTGTTCCCACGTTTTAACACAAGGCGGATGAGGAAATGTAATCCCGTAAAGTGGATGCTGTGCCGGGGTTCAAACCCCAGTCTCCCAGACACCGGTAATCCAGTATATTGCGAGTCATACATCTTAGACCATTCGACCATAGAAGGCAATGGTGGTATAGAATTGTAAAAATTGTGAGGGTATTTTTTTTCTGATTTAATTTTATCGTATTGGTGGGCTTGCGGACAAAATGTCAAACTCGTCTAGTCCGGCTTATCGGAGATGGGGAGTTCGGGGTTTTGATCCCGGTCTGATATACTTAGGGCGGTTCCGGAGATTTATTAGTGTGGCTTTCCCATCTCATATCCAAGCTAATGTTGGTGCATTTCCTCTAAGTTAATTTACTTATCTCCACCCCACAGAACAACTTGAACATGTGCCTAGAGGAGTTAAGGGCCTTGGGCTCGATTCTCGGCATGGCCAAAACATTCATTATTGGTAACACTGGGACTTACCCTTTCACAGTGATGGATTAACGACCGGGGCACTGGATGTTGTGTTCTGGTATGTAGACTAATTAAGTCAGTGTGTAAGTAGTATGGTGATATAATCAATCTATTTAGAAATTGCCTCAAATTAAGAATAAATAAAACAACTGCCCCACCCTGATCGTACAAATCCAAGATGGCGGCGAGAAAAACCAAACAACACTCGTACCAACTCCAATATGCGGTGACCAAGACGAAAAAACTACTCGTGTCAGCTCCAAGATGGCGGAGACCAAGAAGAAACAACTACTCGTGCCAGCTCCAAGATGGCGGTAACCAAGAGAAACAACTACTCACGCCAACTTCCAAGATGGCAGCGAAAAAGAAGAAACAACCACTCGTACCAACTCCAATAGGGCGGAGACCAAGAAGAAAAACCACTCGTACCAACTCCAAGATGGCGGTGACATAATCAAATATCCACTGAAGGTAGCACTCGGACAAAGGCGTTAGTCTCGTCTGTACTGGTGGCTGTGAGGTCCAGGGTTCTGATGCACTGTCCTTGGTACCAAGAGGCATGGCTCAATAAGTGACGAGGGCAAGTCATTTTTTATCACCGGAGTCTCGTGGATCCAGGACGACTCGTTCTGACGGAGCCTCGGGTGAATAATTGACTCCAACTCGCTCTTGGGGCCTAACTGAATGAAGGGTCCCGTAATGTCGCGATGGTCCTATAAACAACGAGACAAGCTTGGGTGACATCAATGAAAATCTGTCTAGCAGGCTCAATGCAGGAGGAGAGAGAAGGACTATCCCGTTTACTAACAGCACCATCTGTAGTCAGATACAGTAACTCAGTCGGTAGCGTGTCTGTCTGCTAAGCTAACAGTCCAAGGTTTGATATCCTGCATGCCGAAAAAATTATAATTGAGGAAATGTGGGTTTCCCCATTCACAGTGAGGTTCTAATTTTACTGAAAGTTAGTTTGTAGGTCGTGTGCTGATATAATCAGTCGGTGTAGAAAGTGCACGTTAAAAACCGAATAAAAATAAAACGGTAGAATGGTAACGTGTTGGTTTACAGTAGTAGTGATCTTTGGAGTCTGATTTTTGTTAGATAAAATGGTTGGATTTCGTTAGACTTGTACATATTTTGATATAAAAGTCGATAAATAATTTGTTGTTGTTGTTGTTAACAATGTTACGGAAACAAATAACAGATAAATTTTCTTTATACAGAAGTAGTTCACTATATTATGCTTTTAGTACCAATAACCAGTTTTACTTCTTTTAACGGTCTTTGGTCGAGAAAAATAAATTTCTTGGACTGAGGGAAATTTGATTGGTTATTAGAATGATAAAAAGAAAATGGTTACACTGCAGCTGTTAGTATATTTTTTCTTAAATGTCAAGTGACAAAAAGGTAAATAACAATTATTACGTCTGTTATTGAGAATAAATTTGATAAGTTTCGATATTGTTGATTCGTATTTAAGGGGCTAATTAATAAACTCCGTGAAAAACCTTTGTTTCGCGTGAGTATCACACACTAAAATGGTTACAATGAACATTAAATATGTTTTGATAGTAAGTTAAAGTAAAAATTCGTAAAAAAAAAGTCTCGTGAAATGTCACTGTCTTTAATAATCTTAAAATTATATCTTCTTTATTTTTATTACCTTCTCCTTATTTTATATTAGCTTAGTCTTCTATGACACATGTTTCGGAGTTATTGTTGGTGTTACACCATCTTCAGGTCTGAGGAAAACCAATGTATTTGTAAAATAATGTATAGAGATATGGCAATAAAATTGTAAGGTTAGTAAAGTTAAACATTAAAAATGGAATTAGTCCAGAGAGAATAGAAGATATTATATGAAATATTTTTAAAAATCACTTAAATTAACTAGAGTAACTGTGAAACTTATACAATTCTCTTATAAAGGTCCTAAAATGGACATATTTGAAAACTACACATCCAAACAGCCATTATGAACAACAATATTTTAGATAAGTATACTATTTTGAAAATCAATTCCTCACTAACACAATTAAAAAGCCACCTCAAAACTTCAACAAAAAAAAAAACCCATTTCAACCATTCCTGCTTCCCTCCGTCGTAATTAAAACCTATTAGGGTCATACTGAACAAGATTAATACCCTAAATTCATTTCATTTCAATTCCACATTTTTTTGACAAAATTTACATAAATATATCTATCTACATTTACTCATTTAAATTACACAATCTGTTACACTAGCAAAACTTTCTTATAATATGTATTTGATATCAGAATATCATCTTTATCATAAATAAAGTAATTATAATCTTGTTAATTTAAGCGGTTATCTTCTATTTTCTTTGGACTATTTCCATTTTTAATGTTTAACTTTACTAACCTTACAATTTCATTGTCATATCTCTATACATTATTTTACAATTATATTGGCTTTTCTCAGACCTGAAGATGCTGTAACACCAACAATAACTTCGAAACATGTCGTCATATAAAACGAAAGTTAATATTAAATTAGGGGAAGGGAATAAAAGTAAAGAAGATGTAATTTTGTCCTTTATTACCCTCACCAAATCAAATATAAACATTATTAAAAATGTAGTAATCCTGTAAGAATACAGGTCCGCGAGCTAATAATTGTGGGTAAGGTAGTACCATCCAGCAATGCTCCAAAGAGAATGCAATGATTCGTAGCGCTCCCGCCTCGTTGATAAATGGACCTAGGTGCTCACGCGTGTAAGGGCGGCGGGAAACGGTTATTTATAGACCTCATTCGTTTTGTGTGAACCTTGGGACCTTATCTTTCCCTCCCACCTTTTTTGTTTACTTTACGGAAGTAGATGAAGGTAAGCCACGGTGGAAAGAGTGGACTTAAAAATAGCGAAATAAAATAAAAAGTGTTCGCTAGCGAGTATTGATCAAGAAGAGGAATAATACGTCAAACATTTCCTTAACAATATATAACAACAGCGTTTCAAATTATATCACAAAAAATATTCTAATTTTGAATCTAGTCTTGCCGTTGGTTTCTCTATTTTCAGCAAAATACTCTTCAAGTACAACTTGTAAATGTACACAAACACAAATATAATTGATGATAAATTTGTTTTAAAATACGTATTAAAAATCCTGATATCAAATGACGATTCAACAAACCCTTGGTTTCACATTCAAATGCTCTGTCATTTAAGGTTCGTTCGAAACTTATCTAAGGGAAAATGTTTAGTTTTCAGAAATGTTTATTAAATGTTAATCGATAGAAGTAAGTTTAAATGAAAGGGTAAGCGTTAAAATTGTTGTTCAATTTTATTCATGTTAATATTAAACATTTACTTTAGCCTATAATTGTAAACTATAAATTACTAGTAATATCTTTAGTGATTTCACTAACAAAGATGGCGCAATGGCGTGAAATTGTTTGGAATAAAGTACCGTTATATTTAAAGTAAAATATTAGGCGTTGTTTGTTTTCTTAGATAGTTTTTTACTGTATTCAATTCGGGTATATTCCCATATTTTACAATACATTGGGACTACGAAATTGAAAGTAAATTTGAATTTTAAGGAAGTGTACCCGCATTTGTGTGGAGGGAAAGCGAGAAATAATTCAAGGTAATTAAACTCAGCACACCCAGCCGATATTTAAGCCCTGACCTCCACATCACCGTCAAACTAAAACAGACGAGAATGACTCCTATGACTGCATGACCACGAGCGTGGTTTATTACAGTAGAAACAAATCATTTTTACTGATTATAAAATAAAATGGAAAACACTTCTTTAAAAATGCATAGTACCGTTGTTTTATGATAATGTTCGTTGTAAATGTTGTTTATGTGTCTTAGTTCTTTTAGTCGATTCATAAGAGCTCTTGCGAAAGTTCTGTTTAGAAGATATTCCATCAAGATAAACAAGTATCTTCAATCTTCAAGTTGCGTGCAATGGGAGCTCAAATTTAGTATACTTCTCTTTTCATTCTGAAGATCACAGATAGCTTGTTATAGCTTTGCATTGTTAGAAACCTTTCTATCACCTTGCTAGCTCACTAAAAAAAAACAGAAGAGCCCGCACGCAAGCAGGCCTGCCAACTATTATCGCGTGGTTTGTTTTTGTACTATATTTTGTTTGCATGATGGAAGATGAAGGTTTTGTAGTTCATGTTTAGATATAAGCTTGAGAACATTTCCGAAGAAGAACTTCAACAATTGAGGGTTTGAATTTTAAAATGATATACCAACAATGTTTTGTTTTATTTTAAACATTGGCTTGAAAAGAATACATTCAAAACAACAAAATATCTACACAAATAAATAATTATTTACAATAATCATCCACAAATAGATATATAAATTAATGTCTCCGTACATTAAATTATTTAATTCATATTGTAAAAGAACAATTAAAGATAATATATTGAGTGATGGTACTAGTAAATATATATTACTAAATAAATAAATTACATAAAAACTGTTCGTTATAAAATTAATTGAAATGAAGATAATATTTTATCAACAATATTAGAACTATGGTAAATATAAGGAGACACAACTATTTAATTATTTCTTTAATAGTGTTTTTGTTTTTCGAGGTACGGACAGATATCTTACGTTAACTAAACAGAAGTTGTTGAACATTTAAAGAAGGTTGCTGTCGAGGCAACAATCATAATAAAGTTTACATTATTGTCATCTTATTTTTCAGTCTCTGGATCCATTTTAGTTTAGTGAAGCTTTTTTTTTTTTCAGCGGTGTGGAAGGCACTCTTGAGGCTGGCTACCAAACGAACATTTGTATGTAAATTGACCCCCAGGTACCTGGGCTAACAATGTTCTGCTATCGTTTTACTCGCCAGTTCGGCCTTGAACTTTCAAAATAAGCCGTTCTTGAATCGGCCTTATTCATCTTGGCTTTCTCACTCCTACTTGTATTCCTAACTAGTTTATTTTTACATAAAATGGATGTAAATAAGACATAACAACTATTTATTTTTTAATGTTTACTCAATCTCTAAATGAATCCTGTGATTGATATTTGAAATTATTTGAATTGGTGACCTGTGACAGGTGTGCACATAAATAAGACATAAATATACTTTTAATTTTATTGAGAACATTCTTTTGGAGCACTTGAAAAAATATATTTCTTTGGTAACATTAATTGAAAGTCACTAATTTCAACCCTTGTATAAATAATTTCTATTTGATTCGTAAAAATTAGATAGTTAATCAAAATATTTATCAAAAGTTTCTAATAATACTTTTTAAGTATTACTTTAGAATATTTTTTTCGTAACTAAATGAAAAAACAAAAACTATTAACTATTTTTTTGTTTCGCGGTTTTGGCAGCAATAGATAATGCATGAAATAATAAATTAAAAGTATTCTTTTTCTCACTTTTATCTTCTTATAAATGACCACTATAAATTATAACATAAATAAATGTGTCTTTATAAATTTAAAAAATAGCCATACAAAATATTAGTTTCATATTAAAACGTTTTCATTTCTTAAACGCAAGTGCAAGAACACAACATAATACGGTTTGTATGACGTCATCAACCATCTTTATTTCGTCCAGTTCACCATCTTTATTTATGAAAGAAGGCAGCCATTTAGAAGCTCTCGTTTGTAAATTATTTTTAAGTGAAACCCTGACGCCGCTTTCGAATAAAGAAACATCAGAACGTTATTTTTTATAAGTTTATGTTTCAATAATGTAAAAACTGTTAAAAGAAAACAATTATTGTTTGTTATGAAAGTTTTGACTGCCTTAAGTGAGAGCTGTTCAACACAGGGGTGTATGCAAGAACTTGACTGTGGATGTTTAATGGACATTAGCGTGAGGTTGCTTGCGTCATCATAAGTTAGAAGGTGGAGCAATAGCGTGCTCTGGACCATACCTTACTAGCACCGCGTCTTACTATCCGTTCGGGTTATACGCACTTACGCTAATGTGTAATGGTAGGTGATTGTGAGATGAAATGGAGGACCTACAGTTTAACGTGGGATCCGAACCACGGTGGAGACCTGGCATTCCCACATTCACAAATTGTGATTAATACACGTCTTGTCAGAGGTGAAAAAGGGTTTGGCAATCAGACAAATTTGTTGCCGGACGAGGATTGAACCCCGGACCCTCAGCACAGAAGTCTGACACCTTACCCTGGTCCACACAATTGGTCCACTAATAATCACTATACGTTCCCGCCTACCGCTCTTATAGTCTTGTAGATCATATGGTTTGGCGTATGGATACATGAGAAGAGATCTGGTAGCCTTTCCTAGCTCTCATATAAGGTTGTTCGTGAGTAAATTGAAGAGTATAAATACCAGGTTCTTGCTTGCAAAGAGCGAGTATAAGATATTCTGGACTTAAGATGCTATTACACAAATATACAAAGGCGCCAGTCTCGTATTGTCTGGTTTACCTGTGAAGGAAGGGTCAGGACTCGAATCTAAGTCAAGTGTACTAAAGTGTTTTTATACTAAATAGTTTTAAATTCCCTTTCCACACAAATGTAGGTACATTTATTTATTCAACCTTCCTTATCCTTCAGATTAATTAATTAATCTAGCACCGCGTCTTAATACCAGTTTGGGTTATACGCTATCCTTAAGATGTGGATTTTTTATAATTTAGGTATTAAAAATGCGCTTTATGAACTGACTTATTACGCCAGAGTACAACTTAAAAACTAAGTTATTATAGAACCAACACAGCGTCCATTCTCCCGGCCGTTAATTTATCGATGTAACAGAAAGAAGCCCCCATTTTTCCAATTGATATTTTTGTCGGGCATTAAAGGAATCGAATCGGAGACCGTTAACTCGATAGTACATGCGTTACCAACTGATTCAAGGTATCGTATGTATAACACGTGATAAAGTGTGACTTTCTACGTAGCTAAGGGGTCAGGGAAGGGTTTGAAATCCGGAGTACCTAATTACATGCAAGGGGTGCTCGAAATAATGTTTCCTTCAATCATGAGTTTATCTTGTTATCCACGTGCCAAGACTTGTGTTGTGTTGCTGTCCTAGGTTAAGTGTATTTGTTCAATTTTGCATCTATAATGTTGTTAGGAAAGTTCACGTTAAATAAAATTACTACAGAGAAAGTCCTCGACTTAACGGATTCGAGGTACGTGGACTTACATTGATTCTAGTTCATACTAACGGGGTTTGGGTTCTTGAACTCATGGCAAGTAACATAATCTATCAAGTGCCACTTTAAACATAATAGAAGGTGTTCCGAATGAGCTGACGGAAACATGACATTATCACCGCCATTTTTGTTTGTTAGTGAACCTACTTAAGGTGGGATCGAGGTGTACGCGAGGAAATACCACTCTTTTTGCAGTTTTTACCGGCAAAACTTTTTTGAACAAAAATAAACAAAATATTTATCCAGTACAAACATAGAATTTAATTTTATACTCATGGTGATATCAACAGTTGTTGAATATCTGTCGAGGGTGTTCTGGAATTTAATGACAACTTTTTATCTTCATTTAAAAAGTTTAATAGATAATGCCACCATGTTCATGACAGATATTCAACAATTGTTGATATCACCATTAGAAGAAAATTAAATTCTTTGTTTCTACTGGAGCAATATTTGATTTATTTTGTCAAAAAAAAAGTTTTGCCATAAAAACTGAAAAAATACTGGCCTTTTTCTCACGTTCCCTCCATCTCACTTTAATTTCTTATTGTAAGCAATATAAGCACAATTCGACTTACACGGTTTTTTAACTTGCGTGGAAACCTGCAAAACGAACGACCGCTTAAGTCGAGGGACCTGCTGTGTCTAGTAACATATTATTGTTACTGAACTTATAGCACAACTTTATAAACATTTCACCCCCTCAGTAACCCCTCCCTGCACTCACAGATGCTTGAACCCAGTCCTGTATCCTCTAAGAACCAGTCCATAAAAATGTACGGGATATAATTTACAAATTAGAGCAGTAAAAACTTCCGCCGCTCCAAAAAGATCGAGCGATTAAAGCGAGGAAGTTGCTCAACTCAGGAAACTGTAATGTTTCCTCCCTGGTGGCGGCGGGAAGAACTAGATAGATATAAAACCTGGGCGGTTCGACTGGCCACAAGGTCACAGCTCGCTGATTTAACCTAGGACAGCACTCCTAGCGCCGGGCAGGAATGGTATCTGAACACGTCACAGTGAGCTCCGAAATATGTGAACCTTGTATGTTTATATACTACGTGAATAATAAATACTATTACACCGGGATTCCAACCAGAATATCTGAATAGAAGGTTATTCGCACCAGAATTTATAGATGTAGCTATATAGATATGTAGATAGAAAGAAAGATAGATAGAAAGAAAGATAGATAGAAAAATAGATTTAGATAGATACAGTGTATATACATATAGAAAGATTATTATTATTAGTAGTATTATTATTAGGTGTTCTGTCTTACGACAGGTTCATTCCTTTTGTCAGTGAAACTCAGAAATATAGATAGATAGATAGATAGATAGATAGATAGATAGATAGATAGATAGATAGATAGATAGATATAAAGATAGGCCCCATAGATACCGGTAGATATATAGAGGATTCAAACCCTTAAAAAAAATGGTCACCTCGTTCGACTACTCGTTAGGTTTATTCATATATGTAATAATTACGCTATGCGTATAACCTGAACAGGTAGTAGGACGCGGTGGTCAAAAAACAAACATTTATCAAAGAACCCCCTCAGCACACCCAACCGGGATTCGAACCCCAATATGGGCCCCATCATCGGTAATCCCGATGTACTGAACCTTTATATAGGTACCCTCTGGAATCGAACCAGGCTCCCCTCAATGAACATGTGGGTCAAGAGTCCCTTGCCACTTATCTACCGGTACAAGCACATCCATATAAAACTAGATACGTGCGAGAGTTCTTCACACTGAGAGTTCTTGACACTACGATTATTTTTTTTTTAACGGTAGGTTTTTCCTCGAGATTTCTCAGTTCTGGACGATTAGGAAAATTCATCCTCATCCTGTTCCCTTACAACTACAAACTCAAGCCTCTATAGGCCTGTAGCCCAGAGCTAAACTGAGCTAAAAGACTACATTAAAATATTAGCCTAATTTTCATAAGACACAAAGTGTTTGTTAGTCCATGTTTTAATTGAAAGAGATATCTGTACTTCCCTCTATAACGAGATTTTTTTAAAAGTACGCTCCTACCCCCTTCCCCGTCAAAACCCACGAATCTCGCTCATTAATATGCACGTGATAACCCCCCACCCCCCGAGAGGGAGTTTGCCTAACTTCCCGGCGTACGGGAGCTGGGATGTATCGATTGCCGCTGAGCCACCGAGCCGGGAAAACTCTCTAATTGAGAGGCGGGGGTAGAACCGTCTAAGTGACAAAGGTTCTATTCTGGTTCTTTGTTCTCACCATTAGGATCTAACATGAATGGCCCGGTGCACTTTCTAACCCCCTTTAACCTAAAAATAGAAACATTTACATTATACTAGTAAGAAATATGAAACGAAATAATAGACATTGTTGCAGAAACATATAGGAAAAAAGAGCATCACATTCAATAAAAAGAGTATAATATAAGCTGTTAGAGAAGTCTTGATAAAAGAGGAATATCTTTGTCCACCAAAGAGCATAACGATAAGTTTTCGATTTCCCAAAACGTATTAAATATATATATTTGATTATATCTAAAAAATATTGGTTTTATAGCAAAATATATTTAAGTTAAAAGTTGTTTATTTTTAATGGTACTAAAACTTTTCCTTAGTAAGTTATTTCTTACGTCAAAGAGTAGCGGAAATATTAAAATAGGAGCTACTCACTAATAAAAGTAACCTCTAAATCAATTTCATAGAAAAATGAGATGCACCTTTTGTTTTTAATGTTAAAAAGTGCCTATATTTGAGTTTTAATCAAAATCGTTTGAGCCAATTTTGAGAAAATAGATTTTTTTTTTTTCCCTTTAGTAAACTACCCCTAAATTTAGTTTTATCTGTCTAGTTCCATCTTGACTCAGTCGATAGCGTGTCTCTCTACTGAGCTAAAGGTCCCGAGTTCAATTCCCGACATGGCTGAAAATTTATCATTACCTTGGTGTAGTACCATTATTTTTTCCAACCGACCCCGGCGGCTCACTCGACCGAGGTCGTTCAAACTTTATTTTATTTTTTGTAATTCTATATCCTGTTTTATTTTTCTATGGTTTCTCCCCCCCCCTCCCTTCCTCCAACTACAGTATTACAGTATATTTTTAAGGTCCCTGTCGACCCTTAATGTGCGACGGGACGGGTTTTTATTATTTCCCCGCCCCTGTACCTATTGTAATCCCTTTATCAGCCCGTCAAGGCGCGATATGTTTTCCTGTTTTATATATATGTTCTATGTCGTGTCAACGTTCGAGGGCCCCTCGGGGGGCTGGTGTTCGTTATATATGTTCTCTATGTTGATCTGTGTTTTCATGTATACATCTTATGTATTGTTACAACAAAATCAAAATATCCTAACAACAAATGTATCATGGGTGAAATGTGGGTGTACCCTTTAACAGTGATAAATTAACGGCCGGGGGTTGGATGTTGTGCCTATTTAGTCTTAAGTTATATTATAAGACATATGAAGTTACGACGGGCCTAGCCAGCCGGTAATGGAAAATATATGGCTTGAATAAAAAACTGACTCAGGCCATAGGCTGGAAACAGTAATGGATGTAAAAAAAATGTCTAATTCCACTAACCCTCCGATGAACCTTACTAAACTCTGTATACCAAGTACTGGCCTGATTGGCAAAATGGTTTTCGCCTTATTCCGAGATATAGACACGTGGGCATTTCTTGAACTAGATTTTATTTAGGATTACAATACTTGCTCTTAACAAGGAGTCGAGAGAAATTAAATAGGATACAAGGTGGTGACATAGATGAATCTCATGTTTAATGACAACTTAAAAAAGGTTAGGTTAGTACAGTCAATACTAATGTAATTAAAGAGTTGTATTTGCTAGACAATTTATTATACAGGAGGTTGTTCGGAAACTCAAAGCCCAAACAGCACATATAGCTTGTTTGAAACAAAAGTAATACAAAATCCCTGTACACTTACATCAAGAAAACTATACTGATACCATTAAATTGTGTCAAAAGTTTCGGCGTACAGCGCCGGGAGAGCAAAGCTGTTCAAGCATGCGTGTACAACAGGTTGCATAGGAGTTAGGCGCGTGGCACTGGAGATATAATAATGGCAAGCACTTTCTGTGATGTAGGACTGTTAATGATGACCCACAGAACGTATTCCCATTTCTACATGGACTGGTGTGTTGTTTACTATTAATTGTGGTATGTTCTGCTTCCGGGCTTTAAGATGTAGAGGTGTGTAGTGCCGTGCGCCTAACTCCTATGCAACTTGTTGTACACGCATGCTCGAACAGCCTTGCTCTCCCAGCGCTGTACGCTGAAACTTTGAATACAATTTAATGTTATTAGCGTAGTTTTCCGGATGTAAATGTACAGGGATGTTGTATTACTTTGGTTCAAACAAGCTATGTGTACAGTTTGGACTTTGAGTTTCCAAACACATTGTATATTGAGCCTCTTTCTTTGTGAAGCATTTTAAAAATAGCTTACCTCCTTCTAAACTCTTCTGCATCATCAATTTTCATTATTTTCATAATTTCCATTATTTAAAGTTAAATTTACAAATCATTTTATCAAATATTGAGAGCTGAGCTTTCTTGCTGAAACGATCCCTTAGATATTAACACCCCGGATATACGGTCACGGTAATAGGCTATCAACACAATGTATTTCCGGTAACGGAAGAGGTCAGGGTTCAATTCGCCACCATTCCCCCCCTTTCATAGGTAATTTCTGGTGAATCTCCTCTTGATTACCTTCCTCATCCTAAACTCCTTGACGACGTTGTTTATAACAAGGGTATGGATGTGTTAGTGAAAATACCATCCCACTCAGTCCGGTGGAAATGTCACACGACAGCTGACACTTAGCCCGCTTTGCACCGGAAGCGTCCGCAACAAACTTTTTGCGTTGCCCAAACGGACCGCCATTTCTCTTTGTATCGAGGGTTTTAACAATATTTTGTAAAAAACAAACGAGCAGCCCCTAAAATGTCAAGTGTTCATTAAAATATCGAAAGAGGGGTCAATAGGGGCTGGGGGTGGTTAGAGGGATGTTAATGAATCGCTTCATGAAACAGGGGGTGTGGGGTAACGGGGGGGGAGAGGGGAAGGTTACGGGAAATGTCAGAGCTACCAACATTCAAACTTTTATGAAAGCTGAATTTTGAAAACCTTTTATGACGCAGCAGAATTAAAGGTCCGGTCTAGAAAACTGATATTAACGGCCTTGTGCTGACCACATGACACCCTCTATCCGCAAATGTTGGCACTATCTTCACTAACGGTAGCGGCTGATGTATCTCACACCATGACTTTGTTCAGTCCCTCAGTTGTGTATATGTTTGGTGTTGTAAAATAACCTTGAAATATTTTGTTTAACTTACTTTCTTTTAATGTAATTCTTTATTTATGTTAGCTTTGTATTTATTATTTCGGCTGTTTCCACCCCTTTTGGAAAATTTCCCGCTGTTTTTGAGAGCTTTCTGCCGATTATGGGAGTTTTCTTCCGTTTTTTGGGAGTTTTCCCTCCGGTTTTTTGGGGAATTTCCCTCCGTTTTTGGGGAGTTCTCCACTTTTTTTTAAATCTTTCTTTCATTTTTGTAAGTTAAAAGGGTAAAGAAGGTTAATTCATTGTTTTTAGGTCAGTGGAACAGGTCGGCACAGAGTGAAGTTGGTTCAGGGTTTCAACCTCAACGGTCATACTAAGTGTTACACAGATAGTATTCCGCGTGTGAATTAGGCGTTACTCGGCCTAAAATAACCTCAGTTAGCAAGAAACTGTGAAGAGTTCGGTCAGTTCAGCTGAATTAACCCTTTGTTTCAGATTCCTTTCCACAAGGTAGGCCTACACTGCCAACTAATATCTAAGGGGGCGGCTAGACTGAGCGAGCGAGCGACTAAAATTTAAAATAGAACACATTGGTTGTAATGAGAGGTGGCCAGACTGGAGCGAGCGACTGAAATATAAAATAGAACACATTGGTTGTAATGAGAGGTGGCCAGACTGGAGCGCGCTCGACCCGGTACAGTCTAGTTTACAGGCGCTAGGCAATATTATTGTATGTTGGTTCATTGAGTGCTAGGAAAACTTCTCATTTTGACATTTTTATTACTATCAATAGGTTTAGCACACTTGCTACTAACGGCCTAATTTAATTGATAAGATCATAAACCATACCTATATGTATATATATATGAAATGAAAAAGTATATGCATATATATGTATATATACATACATATATGTAAAACCTATATGTTAAAATACTTCAATATTATCAAAGTAGGCCTTTACAAATAAGAATCATCATTAGCGTGGAGAGAGGATGAGAAAACCACAACAATAAATCACTTGTTAAAACCCCCCTCAGTTCACTGAGTCAAGATTCGAACCTTTGTCTCCTCGTCAACAACTAACGAGAGCTATCTGCTAATCACGCGCTCGCTCGCCAGTCTGGCCACCCAGTCGCTTGCGCGCTCGCTCGCACGCTTGTCAGTCTGGCCGAACCCTAATAGGACGAGGTCAGTTACACAAGTCATCTTGTACACATTCCACCCCTCATTGTTTTATCGTCTTTGTATCACGTGATAAACGGAACGAACAGACGGTTGTGTATAAAATCATTGACTGTGGCGCTGTGTAGTATTTGTTTTGACGGATCTTTTCATTACTAACGAGTCGTTTTAAATAGATTTTCAAATACAGTAAATAATCTCTAGGCCGCATTGGGAGGGGGGGTGGAAATTATACTGATTACGCGATAATCCAGATTAATGAAGCAAAATATGGCTCTAAGAGAACAAAAAACTCAGAGCACCAATAAATGTGATGAAAACCAATAAGACTCTAGATCCTATATTTAAAAACTATAAAAAAAGGACCATATATTTTGTCGCTACCCCCTTCCCCTTCTTGCCAAGAGAGAAGTGGTGGGGAAATTTAGGGGTTGACAAGATGGTAGGATTGAAACTGGTTTTAATTGGGTTTCATTATAACAGAACTAAATAGAGTTTTCGACAAAGGAATAGAATGATGTGATGATCGTAATGTGCAGTTGAGTTTGAAGTGAGTCCATCGTGTCAGCTACCCAACAGGACCTGGGTCGATACCCACTTGGTCCACCTGTACTTGTTAGTTACCGTTCACCCCTTGGCATGGTGATTACGTCACTTGGTTCTGTAAAAATTCTGTTTACTATTCAGCATTGGTCGTGATCGTATGGAGCTAATTCAATAGATCTGAGCTACATCACTTGAGCTCTAACCCAAAACATTGAACTTAAACCTATGAATTCCCCCGGGGGGGTCCCTTCGGATAAGTCATATTGTATAGATTAATTAGATGGTATTAGGTATTTGACAATTGATTGCTGCACTTAGAAAAGTACGCCACCAAATCCTATCATGATCTAGTTTTATCTAGTCCACCTCATTACACCCTATCCCTATCATGATATAGTTCTATCTAGTCCACCTCATTACACCCTATCCCTATCTTGAGCTGGTTATATCCAGTCCACCTCATTACACCCTGTCCCTATCTTGAGCAGGTTATATCCAGTCCACCTCATTACACCCTATCCCTATCTTGAGCTGGTTATATCCAGTCCACCTCATTACACCCTATCCCTATCTTGAGCTGGTTATATCCAGTCCACCTCATTACACCCTATCCCTATCTTGAGCTGGTTATATCCAGTCCACCTCATTACACCTGTCCCTATCTTGGAGCAGGTTATATCCAGTCCAACCTCATTACACCCTATCCCTATCTTGAGCTGGTTATATCAGTCCACCTTTATACACCTATCCTATCTTGAGCTGGTTATATCTGTCCACCTCATTACACCCTATCCCTATCTTGAGCTAGCTCTATCCTGTCCACCTCATTACACCCTATCCCTATCTTGAGCTGGTTATATCCAGTCCACCTCATTACACCCAACCTCTGTCAGGTCCATTCTAATGTTATCCCCCCATATCCACCTGGGTCTTCCCATTGGGTTTGCCAGTAAATACCCTGAAAACGGTTATAGATTCTCCCATTCGCGCTGCCTGCCCTGCCCACCGTAATCTGCAAGACCTGATTATCCTAACAAGTCTTGTGATAAGTACTTGATATGCAGATCATCATTATGTAACCTCCTCCACTTACCCTATTTGGAGCAAATATATTCCTAAGCACCTTGTTTTGGAACACTCTGAATTTGTTTTCGTTATTAAGGTAAGAGACCACGTTTCACACCCAGACAACAACCGGTAAAATTATGGTTTTGTGTATTCTGTGTTTTATCTTCCTTGAGATCAGACAAGATGTCAACAACCTACTGACCGAGTAATAACATGCATTTCTCTGTTGTATTATTTTACTAATTTCCACTCTAATATCGTTATTGCCAATTAAAATAAGTCCCTACACTCATTAACCCTGGCAAATGATATGTTTTTCGCAGTAGTCTAGATTACACTCGATAAATCTCGCGAGTTAATCATAAGAGACTTTTATTTAATACCCGGGAGGGGGGATATATTACTCCTCATTGGTTTAGTGTCCGACCAATCAACAGTAGTTACGTCTTTTTGATGTTTTAAACCTGATCTTGCGGCAGACGAGCTTACTTGACATTGATTAACAAACATATTGGGTCGTTTGTGAACATCATAAGTTATTGTTTTAGTACTAATTTATTGTGTTGCTGAAAGTGGATTATTTACATTACATAAAGAGTTGATGAGTTGGGTCCTCAGCAAACATTCCTGGAATTGTTATAATTTATTAATTTATAGAATATTCATTGTCTGTTGTACTTGTTTTTTAACGCAGTCACGCAGGTTTGAAGAACTTGTCAAGTTTTTCCGCTAAGCATTCCTAAAATCTCGTTATCTAACGTAATCAAGTGTGAACAAAAAAATAATCATATTTAAATCTAGATTATGACATCCGTAATAAATATAGCCTAACCACTTTGGTGGCCGCATGGTCTGAGGCTCTACTCTCAGAGACTAGGCTAGACTAGACTGCCGATCGAGGTTCGAATCTCGGTCTGGTGTTCTGAGGGTGGATTTCCCTATTTGATTTTCCACTGTCCCTTCACACAAATGCGGGTACAATTCACATATATATATAACTTTTAAAATCTCTAAAATCATTAGATAAATTATTATATAAGGGTATTACTCGAATGGGTGGTAAGACGCGGTGCTAAAATAACTGTAACGTGGATTAGCGAAGGCTTACTGTAGTTTTGTACTGTATTTATAATAAATTATTATTAGCACCGCGTCTTACTACCCGTTCGGGTTGTACGCACTTAACGCTAATGTGTAATGATAGGGTGATGGTGAGATGAAATTGAGAACTTACAGTTAACGTGGGATCCGAACCACGGTGGAGGTCTGGCATGCCCCACATTCACAAGTTGTGATTAATACACGTCTTGTCAGGGGTGGAGGAAGGGTTTGGCAATCAGATAAATTATGCCGGGAGCAAGGATTAAACCCCGGACCCTCAGCAAGAAGTCTGACACCTTACCACTAGACCACCAGGTCACCTATATAAAATAAAGGAGAACTAACTGAGTATAATTGTTTGGAGTAGAGTTACCTATAAGTACGTTTGGTTACTAAATAAAAACCAAAATGGTTCATTCCAAAGAAAATGTCGAGAATTGAGTTTACAAAGATAATATTTGGTCTCGGTAATATCTTCTTATTTTGAATACCTGGATGTTTTATTTTAATGTAATATTGTAAACATCAGTGTATCGTACTATTGTGCGTTGTCGCTTCTTTTAAATCAGCTTCAATTATTTGTTAGTAAAATTAAATGTTAAACGGTGCTCATATCCTTGATTTAATTTTTTTTTTTTTTTTTAGATGTTCGGTAAACATTTTAGTGTTCCCCATAACCTTTAAAAGGCACTACCCAGTTTGAAATGTCAGCTACGCCCTAAACTGAAAGGCAATAAAACATCTTAAAAGGTAATGTAAGGTAATCCAATTAAATCGGTCGTTAGTCTAGTTTACGAGGGAAATTTCCAAAGAAGTAAAAACGAAGTAAAGTTGGGAGGAAACGATGTTGACTTCGGTGGCTCAGTCGATGAAAGTTTCATATTTTAACGACTACAATGACAACAGCGTGGCCTACAAACTTATAATATACACACAAAATCGGGATAGAAAGGTTTATAAAAGGAGATTTGTTGTAAGATAATAGATATATGTTAACCTGAGGGGTCTTGGGGTAAAGTGCTTGCCTAAGGACCCAATGTTCGTGGCTACACACCCAACCGGGGCTGATGTATTTTTCTTGAGCAATAAAAATCCGTAGCACAACTTCCTTCGGATAGTAAGTAAAGCCGTCGGCCTTATGTCCATTGTAGCATGTAAAAGAAGGCAGAATTGGAGACACCATTCCGCTGACATGTCTCGCAGGTTCTTTGTCACTCGCTCTTAGAAATTCAGTGTGAAAGGTACCGGAGAGCTATGAGCTGTATACCAGATAGTGCAGTCATCACTAACCAGACAAATGACTGCTAGGAATAGATAGAAAACCCATCAAACCAATATTCGGGTTGTTCACTCTATAATGTTGTAATTACATCATGTCTGCCACATGAAGATTAAAGACATCGGTGGTCGCATGGTCTAATGAGTCAGTCTTGTGATAGTCTGGATTGCCGGTAGTTGTGAGATAGGGGTTTGATTCTCGGTTGGATTTATTGAGGGTGGTATGGTGCGGAAAGTCCACTTGTCTAGTGTATGAAACATTCTTGGACTCGAATAGAAACTAGAATATGTTGTGTTAACTTGTTTTATGCTTGAACAAATATGTTGTGCTAATATATTTACATAAATTAGTGCACTAAGAAATTAAATATTTTATAAATGTTTTATCTCATAATTATTTGTACACATTTCATTTTAATTTGATACATCAAGTTACTATAACAAGCAATTCAATTACTTCAGATTGTTTCCATGTGAATATTAATTTGTAACGTACTGTACATGAAATCTCATATTGACAAAAAGCAATGAGCATAGCAGCATCAGATGAGAAACTTTTTAAAAGAAGATACAAAGTTGTTATTAAATTCCAGAGTACTCTTGACAGATATTCAACAACTGTTGATATCACTATGTGAAGTTAATTAAATCATATTATGTTTCTATTGGAGCAATATTTGATTTATTTTGACTAGAAAAAGTTTTTCTTAAAAACTTCAAACCCCTAACTCGCAATCCCTATATTCCCTACTTAAAGTTATTATTAGAAAAAACCATAAAATAAGCTTGAATTATCAAATATCATATTCTTATTTTATGAAAAAAACGTTTTTCCTAATTGAATGAGAAATTCACTTTAATTATCGAAATTTGATAGTATTAAGTGGATACGTTTACAACTTAAGTACAATCTTAAGGAGCTGAAGAATGGAACGCAAGATAATGTCAGCATTTTTACAGTTACTAAGACCAAAAAAAAGTAGGCCTATGTGGCCAAAATTAACAAAACATCGCTTCATTAGATTTATTTAGTTTAATTTTCTTCACATGGTGACCTCAACAATTGTTGAATATCTGTTGTTGGTGTCCTGGAATTTAATGACAACTTTTTATCTTAGTTTAAAAAGTTGCTCATTAAACACTAATATGCTAATGACAGACGTTCAACAACGGTCTATATTAACACGCGTAGAAAAGGGAACTGGAATAAATAGTTGGAAAACTTTGAGATATCATGGTGCTGGAGGAGAATAATAAAGGATAAAGTGGACTGATCGGGTGATCAATGAAGAAGTTCTAAGAAGAATCAACAAAAAAAGAACCATTATGCAGGTGATACTAAGAGGAAACGACAACTGGATGGGTCACATGGTGATAATAAACGTCTTATTGAGTGACGTCACAGAAGGCAAGGTGGAAGAGAGAAGGGAACCAGGAAGATAACTGATGAATGACCTCAAACAAGGAAACAAGATGAAAACACAGGATATAAGAAAGGAATATCATGATAGGACATGCAGGAGGAGTATTTGGACAAGGCAACAGACCTGTCGAAAGACAGAACACCTAATAATAATTCACTTAAGCAATATTTGATTTATTTTGGCCAAAAATGGTTTTTTGATATAAAAATGGCAAAAACCCTGTTTCGTTCCTTCCAACCCCCACAAACCAATACTTGGAGCCTTGTGTTGATTGAAATAGCCTGTGTATCAAACAATGCGACTAACACTGGGAGCCCTGTGTTGATTGGAATAGCCTGTGTATCAAACAACTCAACAAACACTTGGAGCCTTGTGTGATTGGAATAGCCTGTGTATCAAACAATGCGACTAACACTGGGAGCCCTGTGTTGATTGGAATAGCCTGTGTATCAAACAATGCGACTAACACTGGGAGCCCTGTGTTGATTGGAATAGCCTGTGTATCAAACAACTCAACAAACACTTGGAGCCTTGTGTTGATTGAAATAGCCTGTGTATCAAACAATGCGACTAACACTGGGAGCCCTGTGTTGATTGGAATAGCCTGTGTATCAAACAACTCAACAAACACTTGGAGCCTTGTGTTGATTGAAATAGCCTGTGTATCAAACAATGCGACTAACACTGGGAGCCCTGTGTTGATTGGAATAGCCTGTGTATCAAACAATGCGACTAACACTGGGAGCCCTGTGTTGATTGGAATAGCCTGTGTATCAAACAACTCAACAAACACTTGGAGCCTTGTGTTGATTGAAATAGCCTGTGTATCAAACAATGCGACTAACACTGGGAGCCCTGTGTTGATTGGAATAGCCTGTGTATCAAACAACTCAACAAACACTTGGAGCCTTGTGTTGATTGAAATAGCCTGTGTATCAAACAATGCGACTAACACTGGGAGCCCTGTGTTGATTGGAATAGCCTGTGTATCAAACAACTCAACAAACACTTGGAGCCTTGTGTTGATTGAAATAGCCTGTGTATCAAACAATGCGACTAACACTGGGAGCCCTGTGTTGATTGGAATAGCCTGTGTATCAAACAACTCAACAAACACTTGGAGCCTTGTGTTGATTGGAATAGCCTGTGTATCAAACAATGCGACTAACACTGGGAGCCCTGTGTTGATTGGAATAGCCTGTGTATCAAACAACTCAACAAACACTTGGAGCCTTGTGTTGATTGGAATAGCCTGTGTATCAAACAACTCAACAAACACTTGGATCCTTGTGTTGATTGGAATAGCCTGTGTATCAAACAACTCAACAAACACTTGGAGCCTTGTGTTGATTGGAATAGCCTGTGTATCAAACAATGCGACTAACAATGGGAGCCCTGTGTTGATTGGAATAGCCTGTGTATCAAACAATGCGACTAACACTGGGAGCCCTGTGTTGATTGGAATAGCCTGTGTATCAAACAATGCGACTAACACTGGGAGCCCTGTGTTGATTGGAATAGCCTGTGTATCAAACAACGCAACAAACACTTGGAGCCTTGTGTTGATTGGAATAGCCTGTGTATCAAACAACTCAACAAACACTTGGAGCCTTGTGTTGATTGGAATAGCCTGTGTATCAAACAACTCAACAAACACTTGGATCCTTGTGTTGATTGGAATAGCCTGTGTATCAAACAACTCAACAAACACTTGGAGCCTTGTGTTGATTGGAATAGCCTGTGTATCAAACAATGCGACTAACACTGGGAGCCCTGTGTTGATTGGAATAGCCTGTGTATCAAACAACGCAACAAACACTTGGAGCCTTGTGTTGATTGGAATAGCCTGTGTATCAAACAACTCAACAAACACTTGGAGCCTTGTGTTGATTGAAATAGCCTGTGTATCAAACAATGCGACTAACACTGGGAGCCCTGTGTTGATTGGAATAGCCTGTGTATCAAACAACGCAACAAACACTTGGAGCCTTGTGTTGATTGGAATAGCCTGTGTATCAAACAACTCAACAAACACTTGGAGCCTTGTGTTGATTGAAATAGCCTGTGTATCAAACAATGCGACTAACACTGGGAGCCCTGTGTTGATTGGAATAGCCTGTGTATCAAACAACGCGACAAACACTTGGAGCCTTGTGTTGATTGAAATAGCCTGTGTATCAAACAATGCGACTAACACTGGGAGCCCTGTGTTGATTGGAATAGCCTGTGTATCAAACAACGCGACAAACACTTGGAGCCTTGTGTTGATTGAAATAGCCTGTGTATCAAACAATGCGACTAACACTGGGAGCCCTGTGTTGATTGGAATAGCCTGTGTATCAAACAACGCGACAAACAAAGAAACAAGTTTATTGGCAGTGATTCGCGGCCATTGTTGGAGGTGGTGGGGGTGGAGAGTGGGGGCGGCAGGAAGGTCGATCCTCTGCCAAAAAGTCTGGTAAAGTTGGACGTGGCGCCGTTAGAAGCTGGCAAAAGAATCACTGCCCCATTAGATCGGCAGCCAAGTTCCTGTGAAATATGGCGACCATTTGGCTCTGGTGGAAATGCGGGAGAGGTGGAGGGAAGGTGGAGGGGTTTACCAGCGTCTTTGGCGCATCGGGATTTGGTACCTGGGACCTCCTGACTCCCGTCAACAAGCCCAAGATGAGATTTATCACATCTACATCCTGTACTGATGGGTTCCAAGGCTACACATATGATGGCCACTAACATACATTCATAAATACCCCTGAAGCCTTGTTTCAGTGACAGCTCAAGTTGTGACGGTAAGTATTTATACAGGGTGTTCGGAGACTCGTAGTCTATACTGAACATATAGCTTGTTTGAACCAAAAGTACTACAAAATCCCGTACACTTACATCCAGAAAACTATGCTAATACCGTTAAATTGTGTTCAAAGTTTCGGCGTACAGCGCCGGGAGAGCAAAGCTGTTCAAGCATGCGTGTACAACAGGTTGCATAGGAGCAAGGCACGGTGCTTCACACCTTGACATCTCGAAACACGGCAGCAGAACATACCACAGTTAATAGTAAACAACACACCAGTATCATCTTGAAATGTAAATACGTTCTGAGGGTCATAATTAACGGTCCTACATCACAGAAAGTGCCTGCCATTATTACATGTATAGTGCCGCGCGCATAACCTATGCAACCTGTTGTACATGCTTATTTGAACAGCTTTGCTCTCCCGGTGCTGTACGCTGAAACTTTGGACACAATTTAATGTTATTAGCATAGTTTTCCGGATGTAAATGTACAGGGATGTTGTATTACTACTCTTGGTTCAAACAAACTATATGTGCTTTTTGGGCTTTGAGTTTCCGAACATCCTAGGTATTGGTATTATTAGTCAAGTTAGCCCCGAGGCTATTTCAGCTTCACTATCGAGGACTATAATAAGTACTCGGCGTTAACCATGTAGTAGTTACCCCAGGTAGAGCTTTTCTTTGCTTCAAACAGACAGAAAAAAATATCTTCCTATTAGTTCTTCCAACTCAGTTTTTAATAAATTTAAAACATCTAATCAAAATTGTAAAATTCCATATTCGAGATGCATACGTTCGTACACATGAGACACTAGTTTTAAAATGTCAAAGTAGTGAGGGGAGTGGATTAGAGGGCACAGCTCAAAAGTCACTGGAGGCGAAGACAATTTATGACTATTAATTTCCTCTATATGCTATTTCAATTCTTTTCTGGTAGCTAAGGGCAGCGATTTCAATCATGTTAGGTTTAGATACAATGACGTGTATCGAAGATATTTTTCCATGACTTTTCTCCAATTTGTAACGTTTGGGGCACTTTTAACGTGTGTAACGGTAGGCCTACCATAATAGTTTCTCCACAAACCGGGACACTTTTAGTGTTTTACTCGTATATGAGTATCAGTGGGGGTGGGACCCTATTTGTGTAAGGGGGAGGGGGCAGTTAAAAAAATAAAGAGTTTTGCCCTTAAGATGGGGTGGTAGTGAGTGTGAGTTTAGGGCAGTATTTTCGAAGTTTTATATCATAAACATTTATTTGGCCAAAATAAATCCAATATTTCTTCTATAGAATCATAGAGTTTAGTTTTCCGCACATGCTAATCTCAACAGTTCTTTAATATCTGTCAAGGGTGTCCTGGAATTTAGTGACAACTTTTTCTCTGCATTTAAAAAGTTTGTCACCAAATGCCGCTATGCTCCTGAGAGATATTCAAGAACTCTTGAGATTAGCATGTGCAGAAAGCTAAACTCCATGTTTCTATAGAAGAAATATTTGATTTATTTTGGCCAAAAAATGTTTATGCTATAAAAACTGCAAAATTAATGCACTAAACTGGTGCTCACTACCACCCCTCCTTAAACCCAAAGAAGAGTTCAATAATACTTTCCAGTAAAGTATTGCAGGGAAAATTGATTCCTCCTAAAAGCTTTTCGGAGGTTTCTTTCCTTTAAAAATTTTAAAAATTCGGATTATTTTATAAGCTTTTTGAAGTAATCATTGTTTGTATTTTTTTAAAATTAGCTTACTTTAGAACAGGGCTTCCAACTGGGGCCCAAGAATTTTTTGGATAATTAATCTACTGTAGTATAATTGATATTTCTAGCGAGAAAACGTAAATTTTTGACTGTGTGGGGAAAAAAAATCCATGAAAACTACAAATGATGTTCATTCAATAAAAAAAATTAATTACGCTCTATTTTAATAATAATTTGTGGTCGACCTTGGTGGTCTTGGGGTAAGGTGCTAGCTTCAGGACCCCGAGGTTCATGGGTTCAAACCCAGCCGATGGATTTTTATTGAGCCATAAATATCCGTAGCACAATTTCCTTCGGAAGGAAGTAAATCCGTTGGTCTTATGTCGATTGTGGCAGGTGGAAGAACCCCTGGAGGGTATGTGAAAATACCTTTACTGATAGGTTGTTTTGCTCTCGCTCAGAGAAATTCTCGTGTAATGATATAATCAACTGGTTCAGAAAGTGCACGTTTATATCTCAAATAAGTGAAAATAATATTTATTTGTGTATCCGCGCGAGTCATATTTACTTTCACCCCTAGCCGATTATGATGCAACCCGCCATTAGACTCGTGGCTCAAATTGTGGTCTTTGGTCATTAAGTTGTAAATCCCTGGTCCAAAAGTTTGTAAAGACTGTCCAGGGTTCGTGAGGCCATCTTGACATGAGTGAGGATTACAGTACAGACCTTTTGAAGAAGCTGTGGCCGGTTGTCCAACAGTTGGCTGCTATGTGAAGTGCTGGGGCTCACAGACTCCGGAATGTTGCCAGCCTTGGACAGTCTGCAGGCCTCCACTCTCCTCTGCAGGTTCTGCAGGGCTAGGGCCTCTTCCCTTCTCCTGCTGGGCTGGGGCCCACTAGCCCCGCAACCTGGCGCGAAACTAACCACCTTCTCACAGTTGCTCAGTTCAGGGCCCTGAAACACCGTGATGACGCTCGTTCAGAGGCCGACTGATATTAAGGTACAGTTGCTGAATATCTGTCCTGGGCATTACGTAAGGAGTTTTTTTCCTTCTTTTAAAAAGTTTTTCATTGAATTCCATTCTGTCCATGACAGATATTCAACAACTGTTGATATCACAAAGTGTAACAAATCTAACTAAATATATCTAAAGAAGGAATACTTTATCTTGGTCAAAATTGTTGGTTTTTTTTGTATTAAATATTTCAAAAATCCTTAACTCGTGTCCCCTTCCATTCCGTCATATGCCAGGATCACGATTAACTTAACGTAACGTAACGTAACGTAACGTAAAGGTTCTCCCTCGTGTTTTTAAATGGAATCCATCACGATGCAGTTAACTTAAGGATTTTCCCGGGAATTCACGTTGAGTGAAGGGTACCGCGTGTCCTAGCCAGCCAATCATGTTGGAGTAACGTCAACACAATTGTTTATTACTTCATTTGTTTGTTTGTGGTGTGCAGATGTATTTTCAGTCCAGTTTGTTTGAGTCTCAAGAACTCTAAACGCCGAGGTCTTTTCTCACCCTCCATTCTCCATTGAACTCCAGTGAACTCCAGTGAAGCTTCTATTGCAAGCACTGGCAGACTAATCAGACCTAAATGATTGGGTTCCATATTAGTGAACAGTTTGTTTTCAAACCGTCCAAATCCACTGTCTGTGTTTCTCTGGACTTGTTATGTTACATTAATCCTGGTCACACATTAGTTTCTTTAAGTTAAGTGAACGTCACGAGAATGTTAAGTTGTTCACAATCCCAACATTAATCTACAATAAAAAGGAAAATTTACGTCTGCCAAGCCTTTTAAAGGTAACGTATATTAATTCAATACACGGCCTTGTATAAGTACCCTATAGGTCATACCTAGGAAGGGGAGGGGGTCGGGGTTCAAATCCTCTTTTCACCCTGAAAGTTTTATTGATATGTATTTTTATATTCATGCTCGATATTTAGGCTGGTTGCTTTATGAACGCTTACACAATTCTAAGAGTAAACAGCCCACTAATATATAAACATTAAATGTTGTCTGTCTGTCTGTTTGTTTGTTGTTCAGTCACGTCTAAACCAATGAACCGATGGACGTCCGGTTAATTTACAGGCTATATTTTTTCTATTAAAAACCAATAAAATTGATGGTTTTCAATCGTCGTATTCTTCTATTGAATGTAAAACTAATGTTTGTTTGTCTTAGACAAATGCAAATCCAAAGATTAATTACAGAATATATTTCAAACTTTAAATCCAAAGAGAAACTATATAATGTGTTGGTTGTTTTGTGTTCACATTAGTAGGCAAAACGTGTTTGTTTGACAGATAAAAATTGCACATAGGTAACTTTACACTTATTTATTTTATTTAAGCTTACATTTACATAGATAAATATTCAGATAAATAGATGAACTATCCCATTAAAAACCAGCTCAAACTCCAGAAAATACAAGGAAATAATCAAATCAAATCTTATGTAGATGTTTTTGATAAACAAATATCACTTCAATATTAATAAACTTTGCAAAGAAACAGGGATGCCTAAATGTATGCACCTAAAGCGTTTTTTTTACACTTTTAACTATATTGAGAGTCTAACGCCTTGGGCCGCTTAGCTGCAGGTGCGCGTTACTTCAAAATACGGGAATCTGACTCTCTGCATTCTTATCATAGAAAACCTAGGATTGTGAAAATTAGAGTTTTTTTATGTATTTTTGTGAAAATGACACCTTTGACCACTTAACCACTATTTCAGTTAGAGCTGAAGCCAAGAGAAAAAACTTAACCTTAACATAAATCTACCTGCCTGAGGAAATATTGATGTATGAATCTCATATTTATTAGCTTTACCCTTAAATAAATATTGAGAGTTTGATGCCTTAGATCACGTGACGAGATATGTGAATAGCTCCAAAACTAGAAAACATAGAAAGGGAATAGCTTAGCAAATATGCTCAGGGAGAATTGAGAATTTCACAGAAGCACTTTTTATATCTTATACTTGTATTTACCTAAGAAAGCGCGACCGCTTATTTCAATTTATGTTAAGAATTTTGTTTATTATGAACCATCACCTTCAGTTTTAGTGAACCTAAAACCTAAAATGTCCCAGAAGAATGTCATTATATCATTGTAACTCTGTAAAAACAAACCTTTATTGCTTTTTGAACTTGATAAAAAACTGTTTCTATAAGAGAATTATTATTTTGGTAGCACATAGAGCAACTAAAGTTATGTAATGGGAAGGGGACGAAAGGCTGAGCGCAGACAGCCAGTTTATCCCACCTTACGAGCTTAAGCTTCATTCTGCTGGTACAAGAAGCAAAGAGAGACTGGTTACGTCACTGTATGATTCACCTTTTGCTGACAAGGCATGGATATGTGTGGCAATGACTTCCGGCACGCTGGTTCAGTTACTGGATGTATCACTTTGTAATACAGTATCACTCAAGGAACTGCTACAATTCGTCAATTACAATTCATTTGAAATTAAATACCTTATTGTTAAAAGCTATGAAGTATTTTTGTTGGTTTTTAGCACCGAGTCTTACTGCCCGTTTGGTCTAAACGCTTATGGACTAATTAAACTAATGTATTAGGGATCCGGAAGTTTTTATTTAGATGAAGTGTACACGCATTTGCTTGGAGAGAAATAGAGAGTGGAAATTCGTTAAGGAAAATTTCCCCTCAATGCATACAATCGGGATTCAAACCCCAAAATATCAGTCATCATAGTGCAGTACATTACGAGAGTGACACCTTAGACCATTAAGTCACCGAAGTGGGTTGAATGTAAGAAGTTATAAAGAATGAAATCTCACCTGATGAAGCCAGCTTTGAGGCTGTGAAATGTGATTCTAGCAAGGAACTAAGAGAGAGTGAAGATAATTATATTAATGTGCCTTTTCTCACACTTAAGTGAGCCCCTGATTAAGGCGAGAGTTGAAAAAGTGTCCCGAGAGTGAAATATGTTTTGGAGGATCTCTTGACTGTTTTAAGGTTTACTGAATATCTGCACGGTGTGGATTCTAGAGGGAGACGAAAAACAGACACGTTAGAACGATACAGAGAAAATATTAATTAAACCCATACAGCAAGCAGCAGTACATAACAGAATATTTAGATGTTAATAGAATTTAATAAAATTTACTCTGTTTATGATATCTCGTTTTGTTTTCGCCTATTCTTGTCACTTAAGGTTGAGTGGAAACACATTTCGGTTGTAGTGAACTTCAAACATTGTGAATCAAATATCTGGATCCATAGTGATTCACTTTTGACCGTAGATTTAGATCTCCAGTGTCCGAACCCAAGAAAAATAGAATAAATGTGTCGGTTTTCATGTCTACTCAGTGAAAACCTAAAGTGTGTACCTCAGGTGTATTTTTTTAGAATCAAATATGTCGAGCCCAATGCCTTAGACCGTGTGACTACAGGTAAGTGCATCTTTGAACTAAATTAACACAGACATTTTAAACTTTGAATAAGTGGTTAAAGAAACCTTTAAGGTGTGCAGCTTGGCCTCTTTTGTTACATCCAAAGTGAGCCTAGCACATTAGACATCGTGACCACCTATTCTGTTAGCTAAAGAACCAAGAAACCTTGAAAGAGGAATCTTAGTATTAACCACGTTCATTGGGAAACCTTAGTTTTGTTACTACATATATTCTGAACCTGAAGTTTAAACTGCGTGAATACTGGTGTAGAAGGATGCCAAACCAAGGACCATGAAAATATTAAACCTTGTTTCATTATCTAGGGAAACTAATGGACGTGCCTCTCAGGCGTTTTTTTTACTTGTATTCTACTAATATAATAAAAACTAAATGTTTTTTGTTTGTTACTACTCAATCACGCCCAAACCTCTGTATCGATTGTTCTGGAATGATGTGAGTACGTCCGGTTAACATACAGGTTGATTAGAAATTACGTCCTCAATTTTATTTCAAGATGGCGGCTACAAAACACTACTTTTTGAGCTTTTCCTCAGCTTCTGCGTATTTTATTTTCAATGGACTAACTTTAAAAGTTTCCTAGATATATCAAACACTATGTCCATCTTGAAAGAAAATGGTGACTATAGAACACGCCTTTTAGCCTGTCTATAGCTCTAATTCATAAATTATAGGAAGCCTGTCAATGGGAACCAATATTCAATCATCACATAAATACTATAGGTTGTGTATTTATGTATGTGTGTGTTTGTAGGCGCTATAGCTCCAAAATCTAGAGATACAGAAAGCTTAAACCCTACTTATGTATAAAAATGAAATGTTGTTTGTCTATTTGTTGCTCAATTATGCACAAACCACTACATACTTTTTAGAAGATATAGAAAGTTTTAAAAAATTGCCAGGAATTTAGCGGCTAACTTCAAAGACCTCAATAATTCCTAAATATTTTAAATTTCTAATTGGAGGTTGGTGAACTGGGGGATTTCTATAAGTAGAATGTTGGTAGGACTAATTACCGTTGTTACTTCCTACCATAGGCAGGGTAATATTGTAGTCATCTTTTGTCAGTTTTGTGTTGAATAATATCGATGTTAAGTGAATTCATGAACACTCAAACGTAATTTTTCACCACACAGTTGTCGAACTGACAAGAAAATGCAAGTTTCGAGTAAACATTGTACACCCCTGGGGAAGCACTGCAGTTAGGTTGGAAGTATTTCTGTGTACTTCTGAAACAGGTATTTGTATTTCTGTTTGTAAAGGGCGCGTTTGGTTTTCTAGCGCCGCGAGATAGATCCGATACTACATTTCATACAGTCCTGTGTCACGTATTGTATTTCCTTTGAGTGCAGGGGACATTAGACAGCACAACCTGTGTTGACCCATGTCCTATAAACCCGGACAGCTCAGAGCAAAACGTGTTTAACTTATTTTAAGACAATTTAATATTTCGGATGAAATTGAAAGAAATGTACTTTGTGTCGTAGCTGATAACAAGTTCCAGACAAGTTATTGAACCAAGGAGATATAATAGTAGCAAGCCTTGGAGCTAGTAACAAGCCTAAGAGTTAACAACGAGCCTAGGAGTTAGCAACAAGCCTAGGAGCTAGCAACAAGCCTAGGAGCTAGAAACAAGCCTAGGAGCTAGTAACGAGCCTAGAGTTGAGTTAGCAACAAGCCTATGAGCTAGTAATGAGCCTATGAGTTAACAACAAGCTTATG
Source organism: Timema podura (assembly GCA_033556935.1). Classification (NCBI taxonomy): domain Eukaryota; kingdom Metazoa; phylum Arthropoda; class Insecta; order Phasmatodea; family Timematidae; genus Timema; species Timema podura. The sequence goes on along the minus strand of JAVRXN010000002.1, from coordinate 12,066,045 downwards.
AGCTAGTAACGAGCCTATGAGTTAACAACAATCCTATGAGCTAGTAACAAGCCTAGGAGCTAGCTAACACCTAGGAACTATTTACATGGTCCACCATCCTACGCAATAAATGTATGAATAAAGAATTCGGAAAAGTATCGATATTTTCCTCTTGATAATTTTACTCATATGAGTGTTTACACCCCGGTAATCAAAGCTCGGTAATAATATTGATGATGTAATCACACTATGCATGCCTGATTACAAGTTCCAGCTGCTCGTTATGGAATGGGTAGGAAGGCCCTAATTTGAAAATATTGTAACCACATCATTATTCTTAGTGATTTAATTAAAAAAAGTTTTCGAAAACAAAGTAAGTACGTAGGAAAATATTTAGTCCAAAATGGGATGAGGCTACTAGGGAGTGAAGGAGATTACTTAATGATGAATTACATACTTTGTACTCATCACAAGACATTGTTAGAGTAATAAAGTCTCGTAGATTACGGCGGGCAAGACAAGAAGGGTGAATTGAGAATCTAGAACCATGTTAAGGATATTGATTGGCAAATCACATGAGAAGATATCCTTGGGAAGACCTAGATATATGTGGGAGGATAACATTAGGATGAGCCTGATAGAACTAGCTCAAGATAGGGATAGGGTGTAATGAGGGGTCTGGATAGAACTAGCTCAAGATAGGGATAGGGTGTAATGAGTGGGACTGGATATAACTAGCTCAAGATAGGGATAGGGTGTAATGAGGTGGACTGGATATAACTAGCTCAAGATAGGGATAGGGTGTAATGAGGTGGACTGGATAGAACTAGTTCAAGATGGGGATAGGATGTATTGTTTGTTTGCTGCAGGGATTCCCAACCTCTCTTGTTTGGAGGATCCCCTACCTGGATGACAAATTAACTTCTACAGAGTCTAGTTATAAAATATACGTGTAAGCCTATTTATATTTACTAATTACTGTCCTTCGTTCCTTGAGCTTGGATTGTCAATAATATTACTAATCTCATTTCTAACATAATCCCGGCATTTTCCTCTTCGTTTTCCTCGAATACACGAGTTGTTTTCATATATTTACACCTTAACTAAAGAATTATGTGCAGACCAATAACAAGTAAGCGTTTGCAAACTCTGGTCGAAACCTGGTTACTGCTCTAACAGATAGCAGCACAATCGCAATTCGAGTTAAAATTTGTCTTTCCCCCTTTTCCCTGTACCCTTCATATATAAGTGGCCCCATTAATAATTGTATCTATATTCAACATTAATTAATATATACAGTAGCCCCGTGGCTTCTTTAGTGCTGATTGACAGTTCACAGCTGACTTCTGACACTCAACATTTAGGTATATACCTAAATTTTGACTGCCAGAAGTGACAGCTGCTAAACACATGTTTTTTGCAGATCATATGGTTCAGCGTGGGGATACATAATTTGGTCTGATAGCTTTTCAAAGCCATCAGCTGTCAGTCAGCACCAAAGAAGCCATGGGGCTACTGTAGGTTATGACGTGATGTTTATTATTCCCACCAGAACTTCGCATAGATGTTTGTATGAGCGGAAGACTTGTGTACTTCATAAAGTCCCGTTTGGAAAATAGATAAAACGACTGACATTACAACATGCATCGGTGGTCATGTGGACAAAAGTGTCAGATCCGTCTCGTTAGGTTTGCCGATATCAAGGTGGTTGTAGTTCCCCCATTTTCCCTCCACGCAAATGCGGTTACACTTCCTCTATAATTCTAGCATCCTCCTCCTTACTCCCTATTATTGGACATCCGGGGAGGGGGGGGGGACGGTCAGACGCTAACCACGGGGATGAAAGTTATGAGCGCATTAATATTTTTTAGCTATAATATTTACCACGCCCGTTGTAAACACATTATTATTCCAGCTCTACTCTCCACTTAAGAAATCACCTTCTAGTTTCTAGTGACAAGAGAAAAATGTTTCTAAATCGAAATACAATAGTTGCGAGTCGATTTTCAATACATTCAAGTTTGTAAAATTATCCTCCACCCGTTACTTGTGTAGATTACAAAGATAGTGACAGTCAGTATTCAATAAACAAATGTTTATACGTTTGTATCAAGAGATTGTTTATAAACAACAACAATAAACCACAAACGTGGCAATTTTACATTTAATGTAATCATATCTTCACAAATGATGTCCACCCCTGTCTACAAGGATATCTCCCAGCTTGTCTATAAAGATATCTCCCAGTCTTCCCTTGTCTACAAGGTTATCTACAAGTCCACCCTTGTCTATAATAATATATCCCAGTCCACCCTTGTCTACAAGGATATCTCCCAGTCTTCCCTTGTCTACAAGGTTATCTACAAGTCCACCCTTGTCTATAATAATATATCCCAGTCCACCCTTGTCTACAAGGATATCTCCCAGCTTGTCTATAAAGATATCTCCCAGTCTTCCCTTGTCTACAAGGTTATCTACAAGTCCACCCTTGTCTACAAGAAATATCTCCCCGTCCACCCTTGTCTACAAGGTTATCTCTCGGTTCACCTCTGCGTTCAGAAAGCGTTATTGGTAGTTTTTTAGACCACCTGTTTCTTCAGGTTAAAGCTATATACATGCACTAATCGTGCTAAAATGCTAGGAATGAAGGTTGATTTTAGATGAATTTTACACGCATTTGCGTGGAGGGAGAGTGATAATACTTTTAGGAAAAAATACTCTCAGTACACCCGACCGAGATCCAAACCTTGATCTCCCCATCGTCGACAGTCCAGTCTATTGGGGGAGTGACGCCTCACACCATGTGGCCACCAAGCGGGTCTTGGTATTATAGTTCTACTAATCATAATCACCCTAACGTTTCTCAAAGTGTGATTTACACAACAATAATTACTGGAAGATTGAACAAATGTCTTATCTCCAGGGTTTGGGGGAGTTGGCCCGTCAAACTTTGCTATAAAGGAGGGGTTGTAGGGGACGCGAGAGAAGGACAGTGGTTTTGCAGTTTTTATAGCAAGATTTTTTTTTGTCAAAATAAATCAAATATGTCTCCATTGGGAACAAATAGTTTAATTTTCTTCACATGTTGGTATCAACAATTGTTGAATATTTGTCGAGGGTGTCCTGGAATTTGATGACAACTTTTTATCCTAGTTTAAAAAGTTTCTCATCTAATGCCGCTATGTTCATCAACTGTTGATATCACAATGTGAGGGAAATTAAACTCTTTGTTTCCACCGGAGATATATTTGATTTATTTTGGTCAGATAAATGTGTTGCTAATGTTATGATAACTTGAAAAACATTAGCCTTTTCTCGCGTCCCCTACAACCGCAACTTTGTCACTCACAGACATCTGAGGGACTATGACACTGTGCTATAGATACAGTCTAATTTTCATAGGGAGGGCTTTATCTGACAGCTAAAATATCTACTAATCTAATTCACACATTCATACGCCAAGTAGTGGGAAATTCAGCTGTCACTTTCGATGGACAATATCATCAATAAATTTAAAAATAATATTACTAATATAGTAAAATTGTATCAATGTTGACCGTAAGTATATAAGTTTGTATTTTGTTAAAGGCACTTCCCATGGGAATGGTACTGTATATGTAGACAAGGGTGAAGGAGTTTGTTAATGAGATCTAAAAAAAAAAATCCATTTAAGAAAGTACCTTTTTTCCCTGTCAGTCTCCCCTTCGAACCCAACCTAATACAATGGTAGGGGTGGTTAAAAGAAACATTATTTCGGCATCGTTCTGATCGATCAACCCATTTATTGACAACAAGGGTCAACGCCGTGGAAGACGTCGTCCTCACCTGATGCTGCGCGGCGCTGAGCAGACGCCGGCTAACGGTGCTCCTCTTGGAGGCGTAGTCCGGGGCGACCAACAGAGACTCCTCGTCCAAAAGGAGGTGGCGGTCCTCCGCGCCCGATAGACTACCAGCTGTGAACCCTGTTAGCTCCATGGCGTGACTGAACAGCATCCCGCCCGTCACTTGCCGCCAGGGGCGCTAGACGGGACAGGGTCGATAGACTGGTCGGAACGATGGAAGGTCAGATCTATACAGAGCCGATAGAATGGTCGAGACGATGGAAGATCAGATCTATACAGAGTCGATAGAATGGTCGAGACGATGAAGGGTCAAGATGAGACAGGGTCGATAGACTTGTCAATATGATAGAAGGGTAAGTCTGACCCAATCAACTGGCAGATAAAGAGGGTCGGGACTAGCCATAGTCGATACATGGAGATATGGATTATTCCATATATAATAGAGATTGGTCGCGCAATACAGGTTGAAACATTGATATCTTCATACTTCTGCTGTGACCATGAGAGGAATTAATATAGACACACGTTAATTATTCTATTTTCCATATTACCTATTACTATGATGGTTTTTAGGTATCCGTGTGTGATGCGGAAGGTTTTTATCTGTTTTCCTTTCCCTACCCTGACGTGTTTGTATATTGAGACGGTCAGAGCGATAGTTATGTATCTTTTTGTAATAAATTTCTGGTGCTGTAGCAAGAGCTAAATTGGGGTGGTGTGTCTTCTGTTCAAAGGGTGTGTCTGTATTTGGATACTTGCTCTTCAATAAATAATAGCTAAAAAAACTATGATGATTTCACAAGACCATTGATGCACTCAAAGGAGGAAGGGGCAGTTGAGGGCCATAAACAAACCATAAATAGTTTTAATAGCTTGATAGCTATGAAGAACTAAAAAACTGAGAACTGAAGATGAATCAAGTGTAAAAGGCCACAAAAAAAAAAGATCGGGCTTACGACTTGATTTTAAAAAGGTGTATTGCTTAAATTTACATAAGTTCCCCTAAAATTACTAGTTAAAAAAAAGAGTAAATTATAGAAATAAATAATAGCGTCGAGACTTTGTTTTTAAGGCTATTATTATTATTATGTGTTCTGTCTTATGACAGGTCCATTTCTTTTGACAGTGAACTTAGACCTCCTATGTCTCCTGTCCTCTGCTTCCTGCTTCAGCTCCCAGTATCTTCTTCTTTCCTTCAAGTCATCCAATATTTGAATCCTCCTCCTTCCTAAAATCCTATTTCCCTCTATGATGTCACGCAGAAGACAGTTCCTCCTAAGGATGTGTCTGATCAAGTTTACCTTGTACCGAAGAATCACATCCAAAATGGTTCTCTTCTCACCCACTCTTCTTAGTACTTGTTCATTTGTCCCCCTGTCTGTCCACCTGATCTTCTCACCCACTCTTCTTAGGACTTGTTCATTTGTCCCCCTGTCTGTCCACCTGATCTTCTCACCCACTCTTCTTAGTACTTGTTCATTTGTCCCCTGTCTGTCCACCTGATCTTCTCACCCACTCTTCTTAGTACTTGTTCATTTGTCCCCCTGTCTGTCCACCTGATCTTCTCACCCACTCTTCTTAGTACTTGTTCATTTGTCCCCCTGTCTGTCCACCTGATCTTCTCACCCACTCTTCTTAGTACTTGTTCATTTGTCCCCCTGTCTGTCCACCTGATCTTCTCACACTCTTCTTAGTACTTGTTCATTTGTCCCCCTGTCTGTCCACCTGATCTTCTCACACTCTTCTTAGTACTTGTTCATTTGTCCCCCTGTCTGTCCACCTGATCTTCTCACCCACTCTTCTTAGGACTTGTTCATTTGTCCCCCTGTCTGTCCACCTGATCTTCTCACCCACTCTTCTTAGTACTTGTTCATTTGTCCCCCTGTCTGTCCACCTGATCTTCTCACCCACTCTTCTTAGGACTTGTTCATTTGTCCCCCTGTCTGTCCCCTGATCTTCTCACCCACTCTTCTTAGTACTTGTTCATTTGTCCCCCTGTCTGTCCACCTGATCTTCTCACCCCCTCTTCTTAGGACTTGTTCATTTGTCCCCCTGTCTGTCCCCTGATCTTCTCACCCACTCTTCTTAGTACTTGTTCATTTGTCCCCCTGTCTGTCCACCTGATCTTCTCACCCACTCTTCTTAGGACTTGTTCATTTGTCCCCCTCTCTGTCCACCTGATCTTCTCACCCACTCTTCTTAGTACTTGTTCATTTGTCCCCCTGTCTGTCCACCTGATCTTCTCACTCTCTCTTCTTAGGACTTGTTCATTTGTCCCCCTGTCTGTCCACCTGATCTTCTCACCCACTCTTCTTAGGACTTGTTCATTTGTCACCTTGTCTGTCCCCCTGATCTTCTCAAGTCTTCTCCAGCAGCCCATTTCATTTTTTGAAATCATCATCACTTTTGACTTCTCAATGTTAATCTCCTTATCTCCACCAGCCAGTCCATTATTTCCTGCAACTCTTCTTTATTTTTGGTCACCAATGCTAGATTATCTACATTTTACTGTGTTGATGACGAGTCCTCCTGTCCTGAAATTGCCAGATCCCTCCAGGGCTTCCCTGACCAGCCCCTCGACATACAAGTTGAACAGACTGGGTGACAAACAGCATCCCTGTCTCACTTCTCTTCCTATCTCCACGCAATTGGTTTCTCCACAATCAGCCTAACCTTCACTCGCAAATTACATTACTTAAATCATTGCTACCATAGTAAATTATAAATAGCTTCTAGACATATAATATTCATACATTTCCTTGCACTCAAGTGATTGGAGGCCTGTGGTCCCCGAGATTGCATTCTGGCCCCAGTCTTGAATGAATCCCTTCCTAAAGTAAGTCTCTAGTTGGCCCACTGCTCAAGAGTGAGGGATAGATCAATTATTACCTTTAGCACCGTGTCTTAATACCTGTTCAGGTTATGTATACAGTCAACGCTCAATAACTCATACTAAAGGGGCGGGGTTTGACCAAGTTACGAAAAGTCCGTCTTGTAGAGGGGAAAATAAAGTTGTGCCTAAGGAATGAAAATTGATACTTTATCTAAAGTAATAATATACTTTAATGTGACGAGGTTAACAATAAATAAAGTCTGTTCACCTTAGAATTGTTTTCTGAAAGGCCTTTTCCCCTATCAGAAATCTATTATATAGTAGGATATTGTAGGAAAAAAGACCTTTAAAGAGTAATTCCTATCGTGAATGGAGTATATCAAATAAAACACATACACAAATAACACAGTTAGGTACTGGAATGGGAAAGTTTGAGATTACAATAGGCTTGTAGTACTTGCACATTATCTATATAATGTACTGTAAGTGCGAGATGGGAGGTGTTGCAAGATCTCCGACAATCCCCTGCATCACAATACTTCTATAACATTTTTAGCCCGCCAGCACATTACTTGTGTGTTACTATATAAAATTTTATTTCCGTAAAATTTTGTCCGAATCATCCCAAGCCCGAGAGTTGACTGTATGTACTAATCACGTGTGTTATGGATGAGGAAGGTTGAAAGTAGAAAACTATTTTGGAAAAACCTCCCATAACACCTCTCCAGGATTTGATCACTGATCTCAGTCATCGGCAGTCTAGTCTTTTGCAAGTGTGACACCTTAGACCATGTGGCCAACAAGAGGGGGGTCTGATAGTACTTTAATATGTTTCTAGCACAAAAAACTGTGTGTCAAGAATAGTGTTCCAGTTGGTCATGTATATGTTATATATTATGAGGGTGTTTCAATAAATAAGGTAAAAATACCTCTCATGTACATAAATATCCCTATTTAATTCAAAGTAAGTAGCAGGTCATATTAGATAGAGCACTTCGTTCACTGAAGACCATTAGACCATGCCACATATAAGTCATACCATCCAACATCAGTTTTAAAATGGCGGGTTGACAGAAACATGGTCAAACATTGAGCTGTGTAGTGTGATCAGATTTATGCGACTGAAAGGCACAACACCAGCTGAAATTCATTGCCAACTTGGTTGAGGTGTATGATGCTATCATCATGTCACGGAAACAGATTTGTGTGCGGTGAGCTGCCTTTGATAACGGCAGGCCAAACGTTCAAGATGAGCAGCGATCCGGCCGGCCAAGCACAGATGACAGTTTGTGCCGCAGTGGACTTAAAGATATTGCAAACAAACTTAGCACCTCAGTGGGTACTCCACACATCATTGCTCATGAACAACTCGGGTGCAGGAAAGTGTGTTCCCACTAAGTACCAAAGCAACTTATGGATGTTCACAAATCCACTAAGATGGTATTTTCTCTCGTTAACTCAACGCGTTATCGTGCGGAGGGAGTGCAATTACTGCAGCACATTGTTACAAGTGATGAAACGTGAGTACATCATGTGAGTCAAGACAAGCATCCATGACATGAAAACTAAGGGCCAGTTTCATTGTCAGATTTAGTACGCCTCAAGTGCGGCGCTATACTAAATACAAGACGTCACCTACCTGAAATTGAATGGAATGGGCCAGTTTCATATGCGAAACTGGCCCATCCATTTTGGTCTAGGTAGGTGTCATCCTGTATTTAGTATCGAATCGCACTTTAGGCTCACTAAGTCTGACTATGAAACTGGCCCACAGACACCATTCCCACCTTCAAAGAAATCATAACAATGCAATCGGTGAAGATCATAGTGAGAGTGTTTTGGGACTATAAGAGTGTGCTTCTTGTTGATTTCCTTACCCAGGGAGATAAAGTAAGTGCTGATCACTATTGTGATGCATCGCGATGGTTGCGGAGGCAATTCATGGAAAACCCCTGGGTTGCGAGTTGTCGAGTGTTTGAGGTACTGGATAATCCTCCCTGCAGCCCTGACCTGGCACAGAGTTATTTTCATCTCTTTGGACCATTGAAGAAGCACCTGGGTGCAAGTCACTTTGCGATTGCCGGTGAAGTTCAGCAAACAGTCGTATCTTGGCTTCATTGCATTTTTCATCTTTATTTAATGCATATTGAACCTATGCGAAGCTCCAAAATTTCAAGTCGGAATATTATAAATTAAAGCTTTTATATTTATGAAATTTCTAAATCCAAAAAGATCTGACAGATTCCAAACTACTCAGTCTTGTAAATGGTAAAATTTTAAGTACATGAGCATGGACCCATTATTTTACCTCAACATATCATACACATTTTTGTAATAATTATAATACAATCTAACCTAATATTCTATTTGAATTATTTTTTGCCAGTAAATCATTAAATAATCGATTCAGATTTTAACCATTTTCATTTTGATTATCTGCTTCGGTGCCACAAAATCTAAGATGTCACAATCGTGTTAGTAGACTGCCGATGATAAGTAGATAAGGATTCTTATCTTGTCAAGTGTACCGAGAGTAATTATTCACCCTCCCTCCAGCTCACTTGCATAATTTGTACATCTGCCTCCTTGTATTTACTAAGGCTTAATTTACCTATTAATTATTAACATCCCTAATAACAGGAGCTTGCCAGTAAAAATGTATCAACTCTAACTTCAGAATAAAAACTTATAATATTATAACATTATATGATAAATATTTTGATTTTTAATACTTTATTTTATTTTTTGGAGCCAATGTTAACTTTATTGAAAATTTATTGAAATATAAATTGTCAATGCCAAAGAATCATCCAATGAAGTCATTTGTAATTACTAATTAATATAAATTAGCAATTAATGAAGGAGTTCAACAGTAAAAAAAAATAGACGAGCCGAGTCGAAGGCTGGGTGTTACCGACTATAAAACTCTGCTTGATGGTGGAAATAATATCATAAACCAATACAATATTACCTATCCGACAACTTAGCTCAGTCTGTGGCGTTTCTGCCCACTGAGCTAAGGGTCCCAGGTTCGATTCCCAGCATGGACTGAAAATATTTATCATTGATGAAATATGGGTTCACCCTTTCACAGTGATAAATTAACGGCTGGGGACTGGATGTTGTGCTTGTCTTAGTAGTAAGTTATATTATAAGCATATGAAGCTACAACTGGCCTAGCAAGCCAGTAGTGGAAATATGGCTTGAATAAAAAACTGCAGACTGGAACAGTAGTGGATGTAATATGTAATACACTATCACCTGTACTGAAGTATTAGTTTAGTCCGTCGTTTTATGAAAGGACCTCTCGAACAATCTAGCACGAGGGGAAAAAAAATAGTGAAACCAAACTGGCACAAGGCGATTAAACTAACAAATACAAACAATTTATTGTTTATTACACTTAATGATACATGTTCAAGACCTGGGCCTCTCCTTTTTCTCCTTGTACAACGCAAGCAGCGACACATTGGCAACCTTCACCACCTTGAAACGGACACCTGCATAGAAAAGTTAATTAATCCAATGTCAATGTATAATTTTAAAATATAAATTTAAAATTAAATTCCATCAAATCCAAATCTAGAATTAATTTGGATATGAATCTTTCAAATAAGGGTGTGCAAAGCTTCGACTTCGCCTACTTTCAAATTTAGCATGTATTAAAATTCAAAATTTTGAATCAAAAAACAAATCTTAGACAAGATTCAGATTAAAAAATTTGCAGTTTTAAAAATGTTATTATGATCGAAAAACTAAAGGCCGGTCCAAAATTGAGTGAAGTCTTACCTGGGATATCTCCCACAGCGTGACCTTTACGCCCGAACCCTGCCACAAGAACCTCGTCGTTCTCCTCGATGTAGTTGAGGCAACCATCGCGCGGGACGAATGCAGTGATTTCTTGCCGTTCTTGATCAGCTGGACCCTTACACACTTGCGGATGGCAGAGTTTGGCTGTTTCGCCTCAACACCACTGGAAGGGTAAAGATATACATATAAATGTGTGATTCAGAACAAATACCTAGATTGTTTTATGAGAGGCGCAAGTTTACACAACAAAGTTTTAATTTTATAAAACATTAGGATGATTATAATAAAAAATATCCTGTATCTTAGTCCCTTTTAGGGTTATATGCATACATTAAATATGCTAATTAGATAGAGATGAGGAAGATTTTTTGAGGTAATGTACCCAAATTTGTGTGGAGGGAGATTGGGAAAACATTTATGGAAAACCACCCCAAAATAACTAGTCTCTAAATGTATTAAGCCATTCAAAATTTTATTTTAATTGTATTTTAATAGACTTGTACTGTAAGGTTAGGTTAAGCTTGGTTGATTATATTTTAGAAAATTTAAAATGTTTTTATATAATGATTAAATATAAAGGTTATCATAGTTGGCAATTCAGTAGCTATTATTTCATTAAGTTTTTGGTTCATAGTTATTAATTGAATTTATGCGAGAAGGTTAAATAAAGCTGTGTGTGAGAGTTTGTTTAATGTTAATTCACTAAAAGATCTACAATCTTTGTTGGTTAAAGGGGATAAAGAAAAAATATCCCATTTGCAAGATTGTGAGTTTGCTATGGAAAAAAAATATGTCAAAAGTGTGGTTGCTTATGTCTTTTGAGCCTTGTGATACTTGTGAAATAGGTGAGTTAAACAAATATTTTCGAAATTATGAATTAAATATAGCTAGTTTAGGGCAGTTTCTAGTCAGATTTAGTATGCTAAAGTGCGAGTCGATACTAAATAAAGGACGACACCTACCCAGAACAAAATGGAATGGGCCTTAGTTTCGCATATGAAACTGGCCCATTCCATCAATTTCAGGTAGGTGACGTCTTGTATTTAGTATAGCGCCACACTTGAGGCGTACTAAATCTGACTATGAAACTGGCCCTTAGTATATGGATGGCTGACTTTTTTTGTATTTAGGGAGCCTAATATGAATTTATTTAGAGTATTAAATAAATTATTTTTACCTTCTTTTTTTTTTAAAGTTAAAACATTCTTGGCCCCATTTGTTTTGACTTAAGCCTATAAGCTACATAAAAGAGCAATTTCAAAATTCTGAAGTAGGATCAAGGGTGTAGGAATAGTAAAACCCATTTCACATACTTAATACTTTGAAGTTTGTTCCGCGTCTAGAAATACTACTAATTATTTGTATTCGACACGCTTTGACTAATGAGGTCAAGATTTTTTTTAAATTCATCTAACAGGGCTGTGAGGTCGGTAAGCCGCGCCTTCAACTCAGAAATGGCTAATATATATTAATAACTAAGTTAATAACAAATTTACTGCAATAAAATGCCCTAATACAGATGACTTCGCGAGAAACTTCTTTGGCATTGTGAATTTATTTTGAATAAATTTGCTGATAAAAATTACCCATGTTGATCCAATAAAATAAAAACTATTCAATTAAAATTACATATGTTTCATAATAGGGCCTATTATTTTAATACCGCATCTAACTACCTGTTCAGGTTTTATGTTTGTGTACTAATAACGCTAATGGGTTAAGAACTGCAAAGGTTGAATTTAGAGGAAATGAGCCTACATTTGCGTGGAGGGAGAGTCGAAAGCCATTTAGGTAAAACCACCCCCAGTTCACCCGACCGAGATTCGAACCTCGATCTCCCTGTCCTCGGCAATCTGGATCCACACGAAACAAGTGCTTTAGCTAACTACACCACCGAAGCAGGTATATTACTATGAAACCACAGGTTTGTTTATTTTAAAGCGAGTCGAAACATTTTTTCAGACTCCACAAAACACTGCTTCAGACTCTCAAGACTTCACAATCCTGGGTCTCACCAGGATCCAAAACAACACTGAACCTTAGATGAATATAAAAGCACTTTCAGACAACACACCTTATTGATCTTAACCACTATGAGGCCCCCATTACAACAGTTGTAAAGGTTACAATATTTGGTCAGAAAAATGCTTACACTTTCTCAAGAACTATTCCTTTGGCATGAGACGCTCCTCCGAAAGGATTGGCCTTCCACCTTGTGCCAAGATGAGCCTTCTTGTAGTCATTGTCCGCCCATCTCTGCTCGCGACGGTGATTCACGTGCTTACGAGCAGTCCTCAGACCACGGGGCTTACCTTAAACACAAGCCAACAAACAGTTTTAATGGTAGGCCTTTCAACTGTGCCAGTTTCTTAAATCAAAGATAATCTTTACAATAAATTGTTCTGATAGCACAATTAAACAAACCATTGTCACCCCAATTAGTTATATAAGGGCTGTATCCGAATAGTACACTTGACTTGATGTAGACTTGAAGACTTTACATTAACACGCAATTGAGATCGAAGACTGCAACAGACTATTTGAACGGCAAAATATCCTTTACACGCCCTTGAGTCCGCAGTGCTGCTCCCTACCAATGATCTTAGAAACTATTTAAACGCCATCTATCAGCCCGAATTAGCGTAGGTCACTTACAGATTTGTGGTGACTTATTTTCACTGCACATGCCAATTATCCAACCCAACACAACCCAACAACAATATATAACAACCAGTATATTTAACGTATGTTATCAAAGATCACATTACTCTATGAGCTCTCTCTGACAGACAAAAAAATTAAACAATTGCCGATCAAACACCGCATCGACGGCGTGTCAAGGGTAACTTGCTGTCGCCCTTAGACTCAAGGGCGCATGAGGGGTGCATTAGCACACTTCGTGACTATTCGGATGGATATGCACTTGATCACGTGATTGCTAATGAAACTATCAAGTGAACGTCAAGGGTGGACGGCGCGTGTGGTAGACTATTCGGATACAGCCAAAACTAGAATCAATTAACGGGCACGTGTATGTATCTAAGGTTTTTAACCCCCAAAAAACACGTGGAAGTCGTAGAATTGCAAAAGTTATATTAATTACTAATTCAAATTCTAACTCTCTTAAACAAGGTGAGAGATATATTTTATGAACTCATATAAGCTACCTACTGAAACAAAGGAGTATCAACCCAATATGTTCCATGTGTGAAAAAAATCAAGCATGTGTTAATTACATGTCAGTAATACATAATATTAAGCTAGACATTTAATCAAATAGTGAGTTCATAGAATATATAAATAATTTGTGGAGCTCGTTAATGATCAAACTTACACTACATTGTTATTTACTTACCCATTATAATTAAAACACTTTTATCTTAAAAGTAGTAGGCTTGAAGGCTCTATAAAAGAAACAGGAAATTCATAAACGGAAGTACATTAAGAATATGTGTTCTCGTAATAAACGAGAAGCATAGTCATAGAGTCAAGTTAAACAGAGTTGGTTTTAAGTAGTATGAACAAAATAGAAAGATACGCTATAGTACACCGTACAGTATGTGAAAAAAGGGGTTTGATCCCTTTAAATGCGGAAGATTTGAAACTTTGGTAATTTATAGATTTCAATTGCCTCGAATGACTGCAGAAATTTTTTAAAATCCAATTGCAGCCACCGGCACCATATTGGGCAAAGTGGTGCCTAAAATGGAGTTTTTTCAAAATATATCGCTCGGGACGTCAAACGGCAAAAAAAAAGTTATATCAAAATAAGCGTAAGATAACAATATTTTGTCATGATGTTGGTTATCACTAAATAATCTTTTAAATCTGTATTTTAACATAATAATTAATGTTTATAAAATTTTAAAATATACGAGTTTATTTTTTTAATTTTTAATTTTATTTTTAAGATTTTGTTGGAAATACTTTTTGAAAAATACTAACGTATTTTACTGTAGTAACAATAATATATTCCACTAGTTTATTGCTATAATTTAAATAACTAAACTAACATTTGTAGATCATGCGACTTTGCGTAAATATATAATATGATTTTAGTAACTTTTTATATCAATGGGTACAGTTGTTTGTTTTTTGTTGTTGTTTTATTGCTTAAAAGGCAGTAGCTCGTAATTAAATTCAAAACATAGATAACCATAAAAATAAAAGACGGTACAATATACATATAAAAGATAAGTTAGTGTGACGTGTGACAATAATTCAAGAGTTTTTACTTTATAAATGACTAATTACTGGGAGCTAAACAGTATTTCAAGCGAGCCAAAGAAATTAATATATTTTATCTATATCAACTTACTAAAATAGACTAGAGCTATAGAATAGTTTATTAAAACCTTGGTATTAATAGTGCATGATTTTTTTCTTATGTTGGTTAAACACGTGTAAGGTTATTGATTGTGAATGTATGAAACTTCAGTCTATATAGCAGAAACCTTAAATTTATTTATATGTATTTTGATAATGTTGTATTAATAGTACTTCAAACTGTCACGTCTACACAGTTAACATTGGTAAATAAAAAAATACTTTTTACTAGTGTCATTAAATATTTAAGTAATATAGACATCTGCTTAAACAGAACCTACAATGTCGGTTAGCAAACTAAAGTGGTTTGCCTCCGAAACGGGTAGAAATGTTTCTGCGGTAGGAGTGTGCGCCGTTGGAGTAGGTTTAGTTTCAATACATTTATTTCCCCATTCTATTCTTCTAGACAAGTACAGAGAATATGTTCAAATGTACAAGTTTGGACTACCCATCCCGGTCCCCAAGAAAGTTTTGGAACGGATAGAAAAAGTGACGCAAGATATGAAGATTCCCGATTGGAGAAAAGCACAATCAAACCCTTCACAGTTTTTGGGTTTGATATATATCATGCGGGGTCAACACACAACAGGAATGGTGCTATCCTAGGCATACCCTTCAATTTCAACTACGAAACAATCGAAGATATTGATAAGGCTAGTATCAATGTAAACAACGAGTCTGTGGCCTGGAGTAAACCAGCCGCTCAAGAATTGTTGGCATCTTTGGTTCTCAGCGAGAAAGCACAGAAGTTCGCCATCGGCCGAGAAATTTCGATGCTCCGCACCTTCTACGTCTACCAAAATGCTGCATACCCTTCGGGTTGTATTGTTTTCTTGTATGTTTTGTCACACTATTATAATAATAAACTGAAACTGTTTGACAAACCCATCTTTTATCGGGGGGTTTTATACACGATTCTAGGACTATTCAGTTTTGGATGTGGGCGTTGCTGAAAGACTATAGCACTGTCAGCAGGGAGACAATGGCGGATGAAACGATATGTGACTTGGGCGAAGAGTACATGGAGGGTGGTGTTGAGTTTTATTCTAAAATATTGCAGCGTAACAAGGCGCTGAGGGAGTTGATGGGAAGCGCGGGGGAAAAGATCTACACCGTAACCGGCAACGAGCAGTTTCTTATTAGGAACAAGAGATTGCCTATTTTACTCAGGA
This sequence comes from Timema podura, assembly GCA_033556935.1. Classification (NCBI taxonomy): domain Eukaryota; kingdom Metazoa; phylum Arthropoda; class Insecta; order Phasmatodea; family Timematidae; genus Timema; species Timema podura. The sequence goes on along the minus strand of JAVRXN010000002.1, from coordinate 12,050,083 downwards.
AGGAATACACCGAGATGCGGTTGAAACAGAATAATGAGGAGAAGAATTCTCAACAGACAGAGACAAAAGTTGACCAAAGTACTGGTAGCGCTGTTCCTCAGAAACAAACACTTGTAAACTTAGAGCTTCATCAGGACAAGAAAGCTAAAGAGCAGGCTGCTTAGTGATCCGAGTCTTGGGACAAAAATAATTAGGGAAGAGATACATTTACCGCCGGTAGTTGTTACTTGAAAACTTAGTATAGTGTCATAAATGTGTTTATAATTGGATTACATTAAAAATGGTTATTTATGCCATGTAATGTGAATAAACCTGATTTGAGCGTAGATAGTTTTTACTTAAATTGTTGCTTCTTTTATTTATCTGTATTCCCATATATCCACATTCCTCATTACCTTTTAAAAGTGATATTTTCTCCAGGTAGATACATTAATTTTTAAAATGTTAGAGACAAAAAAAAATTATTGTCTTTTTTGTCAGTATTGACTGCCAGTTTAAACCAAAAGATAAAATAATTGCTTCCCGCTTTCCACTTTTAAACCTTCAGAACAAACTTTACGCTAAGAAAAAGCCATTGTTAAACCAACAACGAAATAAGTGTTTTTATAACAAATAAATTATATACACCTCCCGCACCATCACTTGCCCTTACAATGTACTTATTTTACCTCTTAGGCTACTCGCACATTAGAACTAACCAGATACGACTAAGGTTGTGTGTAGTCGCACAAATTCGCCCGATCAATCCCGATATGAGACAATGGAAGGGAGTCCTCAAACTGGGGGCGACTCAGTAATCCGTCTATGTGTATATTGTTCCAATCTGCGACCAGATCCCAACAAGTTGAGATTTTTTGTTGAAGTCGTACAACCTGACTAGTCATTTTGCCTGTGTTTTGGTTTTAAAAATCTCCAAAATGGAGACATAAAAATTACTAGCTCTCATTTTTGAGAGGAAGTCCTTTGGGATCAAAAAAGACGACCACTACCATATGAGAGACATTCAGAGAGATGCGTGGTATATTTGTTTGACCCAATCATCCCTCCTTCGATGCCTTCTTCATTGCCAGATCAACAGAATATTTTCAAGGAGGTACCATTGCAAATTCACTTTTTACTTCTATTTTTTTTAAATTCAAAATAATACACCACTCAACGACAACTAGAGGTAAAAGACAGATTGCATCTGATTAAGTCGGTCTCAATGTGCGGAATCCAGTCGTACGACCAAGTCGGTGTAGTTGGGTGTTTGTACGTAGTCGGTTCCGATGTGCAAGTAGCCTTAAATCCATGACAGCTTGTCCATAGCACTTTTTTGTATTAAGAGCAGAGCACTTGAAACAAAATGAAAGACATGGTTAAAACTGGCTGAGCATGGAACTTAAAAGTGGCCTATGGTTACAGGGGTGTACAAATTAATAATGGAACAACAATATCAATCTTGGAATTGATTCAAGTACATTCTTAAGCTGGTCCACACTTGTATTTGTATCAAATCCCTCTCGCGTGTCTTGAACATGTTTCTTCGACACAATCATGAGGGTGATACACATATCAGATTCCTGTGCTCCACTTCTAGTTGGTATTTCATCATTGCATCAAAGGAAGCCATGTAGTAGTAATACAACATGTCTGGACGTGCTTTAAACAGAACACTGTGCGGTCGGTTCCTTTCTCTTATTCACCCACTACAATGCCCTAATGTTGGAAATTATTGGTCGCATCTATGAACTCAATGGAACAAAGATCAGACCTGCTGAAATTTGGTCTCGACCATGTTTGTATGTCTCATAGCCACTCTAGCCATGAGATACGAACAAGTGTGGACCTGGCTTTATATGTTAAGTTTTTTCTGCTAAATAGTTTTGTTTATAACCCGCCTATTACTGCTCGTTCGGGCTATGTGTGTATTACTAATTACGCTATGTGTTAAGGATGAAGAGTATTGAATTGAAAGGAAGTGCACCTGCATCATTTTTGGAAGAAGAGTGGGAAAACAATTTAGTTAAAACGCCCTCAGTGGACCTGACCAAGATTCAACCCCAATCTTCCCAGTCAACACCAACCAGTTTATTTGAGTCACCTTGCACCATTTGACCATTGAAATGATCTTAAATAGTTTTAAAATTGACTTTTGTCATAAATGTTAGTGGCTAGGTTATTAATAAGTGAATGCATTTGCTATGAACCATACTGTACAAATATTACATGATTTATTTTGAAGCGTGCGCTTGGAATGTAACAAGTGATCTTTCTTGTCCTTCCAGATATTCCCAACAATCCTACCGGAAACTGCTAACTGTAAGATGGTGGTACCCCTGTACCAGTTCTGCCAGTTCTGGTGGAGGGAGGTGTTTAAAAAAGTAAAGATGGCGGTGGTTTTTATCGACAACCCAGCTTCCGAGTGTCTCCACTGGAACGGAGACGTGGTGGGTCTATTTTCTGCCGGGGCTGTTTTGGTCAAGAGTTCTCTTCTTTTGAGGTAAACCTTTAGTAATAATAATTATTATTATCATATTACATACTTTTATTTATTCTTTTACAAATTTTATTATTATTTTCATACCAAAATGTCCTGACAAAAAAAAACCTAATGAAATAGAATACCTATTATATTAGTATATATTTTGTCCTCAGCCATGGGCACATATAAAGAAGTTTTACTTCAGAAAGTGTCAATGAAGTCGAAGATTTAGTCTTCCCATGATGTGAAAGCAAGTACCTAGGATATAAACCCAGACCTTCTCACTTCTTGAAAAAACTGATAAAAAAAATTAATCAGCCATTTAAGTTGTTTTAATGATAATGATCTTCATTGTCATCAATATTGTTATGTGTGGTTGTATTATTATTATTATTTATATTATTATTATTATTGTTATTATTAAAGTGTGGTGTTTTTTTTCATAATCCAACTATCTGAATTTCCATATATATGTTACCGTCCAAACCTGATTCCAGGACAACTAGATCGGACTAGGCCAAATTGAATACATCCTAAGAGCCTCAGGATGTACTAGTTTAGCCTAGTCTAAATTCATTAATCCCGAAATTTTGCCTAGCTTATAGGATAAATTAGTATAGCCTACAATTTTATTAGGCCAAACCAGGTTTAGGTTAGGTTAGGTTAGGTTAGCTGGTAACATTTGCGCACAAACTGTGAATAATGAAACCTGTCCAAGGTCGATTCATTGTATGGGTTAAGAAGAATGGAAACTAGTACTGCCTAAAAACATCAAGCTATATCGGTTTAGCCTACAAGCGGCAGGATGTACCGATTTGGCCTGGTCCGATCTAGTTTGTCCTGGATTCAGTTTGGATGGTAACATACATATAACCATTCTATCCATGTCTACTACCGCATAACTCAACAGACCCAGCAATATTCATTGTGAAACGACTTGGTTCCTTTTGATTAATTGGTAAATTAATGGTTGTATTGTGTTAAACTAGGTACACTGTCATTATTAACTCTTTCCTTCCACCGCCCTCCTCCTCTTCACTCCACACTTGTGCTATCTGCTCCTCCCCTCTCTTTCTTGATCTCCCTTGACTTCGCTAATAGCCGACACGTTGGCACTGTTGCGCAGTGCGGCGCAAACTCGCAGAAGAAAGCCGTGTTCATCACGTGCGGCCCCATCCACACCACCACCAGGACTATTCTCAGGGACATCATCCAGGCCAGCAGTTTCGAGTACTGCGTGCTTATCACGGCCGCACACCCGAGCGTTCATCAGTTGGCCAAGTACGGCACGCGCCGCGAGACGTCCAACGATATGGCCGCCTTCCACAGTCTCGAGGAGGACATGCTACAGTGGATGGGGAATATGGTAGGAGCGCTAAGATGAACTATAGCGCACTAGTTAATTCAGGGAGTGGGAGATCATAAATGAGCAGACATTGTCACCATTATTTTTAAAAGTTTTGCTCTGGAAATAAAATTAGAAGGAAACAATGTTTTTCTCCTTCATAACATCGCAGCATCGTTTTATAGTTGTTTTTAGCGCCGTGTCTTAGTATACCTTCGGGTTGTACACTTGCTTTATAGTTAAAAACGCATCCATACTAATTATGCTAGTGTGTTAAGGATGATGAAGGCTACATTTAGAGGAAATGTACCCACATTTGTGTTGAGAGAGTGTAAACCATTAAGTTAAAACCACCCTCAATACATCCGACTGGGATCGAACCCCAATCTCCCCGTCATCGAAAGTCCAGTCTATTGCGATGGTGCCGCCTTAGAGTTGAGACCGTGCAGTGACTGAGATAGTCTGTTCTTTATTGACATGAAAATAAAATTGAAGCACAAACATACTTTAGATTTTGTTTTGTTTTGTTAAATCAACGATGGATAAAAGATTATTACCTCCAATGAACGACCAAAGAGTTCACATGTGTAAGGTACAGGGGAAAAGGGAGGAAAATCACGTTACACACATTTTCCAGGACAACTTTCATATTTCAAACCCCACAAGGACCCCCATAAAATACTTTTTATTTTAAATATGATTAAGACCTCTTTTAACCATAATTTAAAGTACAAAGGTCTCATGATTGTCTAACAGGTGGCAGCACAAACGCTATTTGTGATAAATTTGGATTTTCATCTCCTTTTTCCCTTATATCTTGGAAACCTTTCCTTGGTGCACTCGACCGGAATTTGAACCCCAACCTATTCATCAAAGACAAATCATTGGCATGCGAGTTATGATTGGTTGGACTGCACTACAGGTTTAATACACAGATATACATTGCAATGACATTGTTGGCTTCTGGCCATCATTCTCCGAGAAGTTGAGGCATTTGCCTACCGAGGCGCTGAGCTTTGTCGTAAAAGTCAGGAAAATTCCCGTTATTCAAGAAGTGGTTTGTTATTTCAAAATACGGCTTCCTCTTAATTTGAGGTGAAAGATATCAATATATATCCTTATAGGATAAAAAACCTTACATTTTGAGTTCAATAATTTGAAAATTAAATTAGTAAAATGATGAAATGAACTTAAGTGAAAGGATATTTAACCCGAAAGATTGCAGTTCTGAGATCAAAGTAAACATTTAGAAACCTAGATCTAGCCTTCCTCAAACAACTAAATTCTGAGCTAATCGAGGATTGTTTAAGTGGTTTTTAAGTTTCACAACTGACATCAATATAGTTAGTAGTTCAGTGCGAGGATAGTTCCCTCCAAGTAGGAGGCTCCCTTGAGCTCTTGAATTGTGTCAGACTCTCGACAAGTTTGTTCCAGGGACAAAGCTTGAGATGATTGTTCCAGAACTTCACCGTGGAGGTGTTTTATTTCCCGCTGTTCGTAGTCCCGGCCACCGAGACTCTGTTCCTCACACCCCCGTTCTCCGAGCTGTTCCCTCTGGTGGACTGCGACCTGGTCCACGTCAGGGAGCAGTACCAACTGTTGCACAGGGTCAGTCGAAACACTGGACTGGGTTGTTTACTTTCTTTAGTTAAAGATAAAAAACAATAATGTTGAAGTGGTGTTCTTTGAATGTCACACAGCCCCCTTCTGAGTGAGTGTCTTTGGTTCAAATCTCTTTGAGATCTAAAAAGTCTTAAGTCTTCATGGGGTGATTTTTTCCTTTAGAATTAAGAGGAAGTGTACCCACATTTGCATGGAGGGAAAGTGAGAAACCGTTTCGTAAAAAACACTGTCAGTGCTCCTGGCTGGTATTCAAACCCCGATCCCTCCCCATCATTGATGGTCCAGTATGCTGCCAGAGCAGTGGTTCTCAAACTGTGGTTGATGTGCCAGATGGTCCGCAGGGGAAATAAATATATGTGAAGTAACTAAAGATGACAAGATTGACAAACTAATTAATGTCCGCTAAGTCATTGATACTTTGTACCACAAGTATTATACATGTGAACTGTGCAGATGAAAGCATGGTAAAAATGCTGTTTTTTACTGTGTGATACGCGCATGTATAATGGAATTGGGTGGTCCATATACCCAGTGAATGCTTATTAAGTGGTCCGCATATGCATTGAATGCTTATTAAGTGGTCTGCATACACATTGATCACTTATAAAGTGGTCTACTAATGGGTAAAGTTCAACCACCATTTGTCCTCAAGTTCCTGTTTCCCCGAACCTGTGTTATGTTCCTGAAGGGGGCGGATGCGTCTCACCTGACCTCGCTGTCCTCCCTGGAACTGTCGTCCCTACCTCCCGAGCTGCAGGTCCCCGCGCATCACCTGGTGAGCTGTCTTCACAGTCTCTTAGCTCAGTGGGACATGAGAGAAGACCTGTACAGTCTGGGGCACTTCAGCGGGCTGCTTGCTGCACAGCTCGAGGCTCTACCCGCCGCTAACAACAGGCGCAAGGTGAGCACTGCGCAGCCCAAGGCTCTTCCCGCCGCTAACAACAGGCACAAGGTGAGCACTGCGCAGCTCGAGGCTCTTCCCATTGCTAACAACAGGCACAAGGTGAGCACTGCACAGCTCGAGGCTCTTCCCATTGCTAACAACAGGCACAAGGTGAGCACTGCACAGCTCGAGGCTCTCCCCTCTGCTAACAACAGGCACAAGGTGAGCACTGCGCAGCTCGAGGCTCTTCCCATTGCTAACAACAGGCACAAGGTGAGCACTGCGCAGCTCGAGGCTCTTCCCATTGCTAACAACAGGCACAAGGTGAGCACTGCACAGCTCGAGGCTCTTCCCATTGCTAACAACAGGCACAAGGTGAGCACTGCACAGCTCGAGGCTCTCCCCTCTGCTAACAACAGGCACAAGGTGAGCACTGCGCAGCTCGAGGCTCTCCCCTCTGCTAACAACAGGTGCAAGGTGAGCACTGCGCAGCCCAAGGCTCTTCCCGCCGCTAACAACAGGCACAAGGTGAGCACTGCGCAGCTCGAGGCTCTTCCTATTGCTAACAACAGGCACAAGGTGAGCACTGCGCAGCTCGAGGCTCTCCCCTCTGCTAACAACAGGTGCAAGGTGAGCACTGCGCAGCCCAAGGCTCTTCCCGCCGCTAACAACAGGCACAAGGTGAGCACTGCGCAGCTCGAGGCTCTTCCCATTGCTAACAACAGGCACAAGGTGAGCACTGCACAGCTCGAGGGTCTCCCCTCCGCTAACAACAGGTGCAAGGTGAGCACTGCGCAGCCCAAGGCTCTTCCCGCCGCTAACAACAGGCACAAGGTGAGCACTGCACAGCTCGAGGCTCTCCCCTCTGCTAACAACAGGCACAAGGTGAGCACTGCGCAGCCCAAGGCTCTTCCCATTGCTAACAACAGGCACAAGGTGAGCACTGCGCAGCTCGAGGCTCTCCCCTCTGCTAACAACAGGTGCAAGGTGAGCACTGCGCAGCCCAAGGCTCTTCCCGCCGCTAACAACAGGCACAAGGTGAGCACTGCACAGCTCGAGGCTCTCCCCTCTGCTAACAACAGGCACAAGGTGAGCACTGCGCAGCTCGAGGCTCTCCCCTCTGCTAACAACAGGCACAAGGTTAGCAGACATGCCGAGGAGTCGGTCACAGAGCGCTGGTTAGCTGCGAATAAGCGAGTGTCCCTTTTGCCTCAAGTCGTGGGGGTCACTTTCCAACTCCGCAGCCCTCAAAGAAGGGTCCACCGATAAGGCGTCCTCCTGGAACAATTTTCCTCTAAAATGAACTGGGCTAAGGCTCCTCATTCACTTAAAATGACAAGCGTATCCCATTTGATGGTAAATCTTTTTGACGGACAGTTCTTTTACAAAGGGTCAGTTTCATAGACTTAGTACGCCTCAAGTGCGGCGCTTTACTAAACACAAGACGACACCTACCTAAACCAGAGTGGAATAGGCTATATTCATATTTGAAACCGGCCCATTCCATTCAAGTCTAGGTAGGTGTCGTCTTGTGTTTGATGTAGCGCCGCACTTGAGGCGTTCTAAGTCTGACTATGAAACTGTCCCAATATTTGGTTTTTTAAATAGCACTGCTTATTACTACCTGTTCGGGCTACGTATGTGTTGGAAATGAGTAAGGTTGAATTTAGAAGAAATATATCTGAATTTCTGTGGAAAACCATTTAGGGAAAAAGAACCCTGTAAACCTCAGGTAGATTCGAACCCTGAGCTTCCTATCAACAGCAGTCTTTTGGGAGAGTGACGCCTTAGACCATGTAGTCACAGAAGTGGGTTGTATTTATTAAACACTTAGTCGAAGACTTGAAATATCATAGTTCCCAACGAGTCCAATGAACTGGCTTCTATTGCCCATTTGACTGTATAATATCTCTGTGACAATCCATGGCAGCCAGCGACGATATTTGACAGTTGTGTTGGAGGAGTCGTGAATTGGAAAAGAATGTTGCTTGTGGTCGGCGACGAGAATCAGGCCTACCTCTGGTGTAGAGTGACACAATTACTGGCTTTATCATCAAAATGATGCCTTACAGTTGCTATTGAAAATATAAAAATACCCTAAGTATCGTTGTTTTGCTACCTTTAACTAAAGGTGTGCAAAGCTTCAAAATGTCAAATTCGAAGGTCAAATCTCCTTTGATTCGACTTTGACACATTCACTAATTTTTTGCATTTTCAGAACGTTTCGAAGAAAGAATAAAACCTCGATATATTACTAAGAGATTTGAAATATCTCACTAAATATGACATATTTGAAAACATAGCCATTTTTATTGAGCTTTACTTCAACTTCACTCTGCATTTAAAAAGTGAGCTTTGCACACTATTTACGATATAGATCTTGTTTTCGTTTGGATTTTAAAGCAGCATTGGTGGCTGTGTGGTATAAGACGTTATAAAAACAAAATACTGTGGTTTTTTTTCCCATTAGTCTGCTTCTAACGCCTGCTCACTGATCCTGGTGGATCGAACTTTGGACCTCTGTAGCGCAACCAGACACGACTCTGACTCTGTGCTCGACAGGATCCTTGCAGTGTTGCCACGTCTGCCAGGTCATAGCAACGATGTCGCTGTCAACATGTCCCCTATCTGCAGCGCTAAGACGTAGGTACACGTGTCATGTCACTACTCAAAGAGCGGTATTTCAATGTACTTGTTTATAGACCAATAGTGTCAATTCTTGTTCCAGTGAAACCGCCATCACAGACAACTTGATCCCGCCTGGCTGTTTGTCTCAACCCAACTCGGAACAATGTTTGCAGGTCAGAAATAAAACAAGATCATAAAGATGGACTTTCAATATTTCAAGAGTTGTTTTTAGCACCACGTCGTATACGCGTATATACTAATTACGCTAGTGGTTTTAAGAACCATGGAAAGTTATATTAGAGGAAGTGTACTCACATTTGTATGCAGCATGAGTGAAAAACAATTTTGGAAAAACCACCCTCAGTACATTTTTCTGAGATTTGAAGCTCGGTCTCTCCGTCAACAGCAGTCTGGTCTAACATGAGAGTAACGCGTTAGACCATGCGGCGGCACCATAGCGGGTGTTTCCAAGAGTTGAAGCTCCAAATTTATCATTTCATGGGTAATGTCACATGATACTCAATATCAGAACAAAATTAAAATTCTTAACACACCTCAAAAAATACTCAATAAATACTAGTTCCTCTTGAGTTCAATTTTAGAGGTAGCGCCTTATCTGACAGCTAGTAAAGTTACTAGAGCTTTGGGTGACCTGGCGGCCTAGGGGTAAGGTGTCAGTCTTCTGTGCTGGGGGTCCGGGGTTCAATCCTCGATCCCAGCACAGATTTATCTGATTGCCGAACCCTTCCTTCACCTCTGACAAGACGTGTATTACTCACAACTTGTGATTGTGTGGAATGCCAGGCCTACACCGTGGTTCGGATCCCACGTTAAACTGTAGGTCCTCCATTTCATCTCACAATCACCCTACCATTTACACATTAGCGTAAGTGCTTATAACCCGAATGGGTAGTAAGACGCGGTGCTAATAATAATAATAATAATGACGACGACGATTAATAGAGCTTCATTCATGTACTCATACATCAATTCATGTGATCTGCAACGGTTTCTTTTGATTGATATTATCAGTACATATAATAATAATAATAAAATGGTAAAATGTTATCAATGTTTAATGTAAAAAAATAGGCTATATACAAAAATGAAAAGAGTGGAAAGATGTTGCGTCAGGACTATCGATGTGTTTTTGTTTTGTAAACATGGCGCCTTTGCACTAACTTCTCACTCTTTTAGTTCTTTCATGTGGACTATAGACGTTCATAGTTAAAGAGAGTGATGCGGGAAACTAGACTTGGCTTCAACTTCGCCTTGAAAAGAAAATTCTGGCTTCGACGATTACGAACTTGGCCAGTAAAAATATTGACAGCTAAAATACTCATTACATGATCAATTATTGCCATTCCAAGATGTTGTATTCATTCATATGGGAAAAAATCTAAATTAATTGAATTTTAAGTTGTGATAATAACTTGATTTATCAGAATAAAATAAAATACTTCAAACATTTGTGCAATAAAACATTTTACAAGTTATTTAAGTGCATAAATACCATAATATATTTTTTCAATAATAAAAACAAATCAAACTTTGATTCAGCTTCAATAATATTTCATATATGTTCGTTTCAAGAGCATTTCGAATTTTAAAAAAATGACTTAGCACACCCTTATCTACAGTTGTTCATGAAATACAGGTAATAGGAGTGTGCAAAGCCTATAAGACAGGGCCATAGGGTAACCTGTCAAGGTAAGACTGCTATCTTTCAAAATAATCTATCCCAAGGCACACACAAACAAGTTTTGAGCTGTTGGTTGGAAGAGCATTCTAATCCAAAGAAACATACTGAATAGGGAGAATTTTTAAATACATGCTCAATCAGAGATAAGATGAAGGAAAACCACCCTCTGCCAAATACGGTGATTGAACTGAAGCCTCTCGGGTCATTGACTTGGTATCTCCCAGGGTAACTAACCCTGCCGGTATCTTACCGTTTTATCCAAGATGTGGGTTTGATGTTTACTGTTGTTAGATATTTGAGTCGCTTGTGAGTAAGCGACAGAAGGATGTGTTGCTAAGTCTCCACCAGCACCTCGCGACAGTGACCCCAAGCAGCCGAGAGGAGAGAGGGCCCAAGTTGGCCACCCGCGTCACACCCATCACTCTGGATAAGCAAGTGGGCTCCTTCAAGAATCACTCGGACAAGATAGCGCAGTGCGCCGGCCTGCTGCAAGTAGGTGCTCTCCTATCCAACCTAACTTTTACAAATTTTACTAAATATGACACTTGGTGGGTAACCTAAAGATCATTTTTATCTTTATATTTGCAATTAACTGTACAAGCATTAGTTTACGTTCATGCGGTTTTTTTTCATGTACAATTGTCACTGTAGTAACGTCAACATAAAGCCAATCTGACACCTTAGCTCAGTCGATAGCGCATTTGTCTACCGAGCTAAGGATCCCGGGTTTAATTCCTGGCATGGCCGAAACATTTATCACTGGGGAAATGTGGGTTTACCCTTTCACATTGATGAATTAACAGCCAGGGACTGGATGTTGTGACTGTCCTAGTCTTAAGTTAGATTATAAGGCATATGAAGCTACGACTGGCCTAGCAGGCCAGTATATATATATGGCTTGAATAAAAAACTGACCCAGGCACAGGCTAGAAACAGTAATGAATGTAAAAACAACCACATAAAGCTACTCCCAAATTGCTGGTGTGTGCGGTATTGCTGATGATTTCCACATATCCATCACAGACTCTGCCTTAAGCTCTGAATAAAGAGTTACCCTGAGCCCAGGACAAATCCTGGCTAGCTCATTGGTCCACTAAGCCAAGGTTCCCGTGTTCAATTCTGTGTACAAGTGTCATCTTTCAATTTACAAATATAACTTAGAATAGATCTGTTGAGGTGGATCATTCCAGAGACATCATGATGTCATTTCACCAGAAAAATATTTCTAGGATAATAATTTAATCTTCATTATTTTTTAATATATATAATCAACATCAACTGTTTCCAGCCGGCGGCCGAGTCAGTTTAGTAAATTGCCTCCTCTTCCTCTATCCTTTCACCATTCTTCTCTTCTTGCTCATACTTTCTGTCATCAGCTCCTCTCCTCCCATATCTTTCTTGGCCTCTCTTGCGATCTTTTTCCTAGATACTTTATTTCCATAATTTTCTTTGGCATCCTCTCTTTTTTCCATCCTCATCAATATCAACGATCTTTATAATACATAATTATTGTCGGTTTAAAAACTTGGTTACCAAATTCATAATTGAATCATAAAAGATGAGTAAAAAAAGGTAGAGGCTTGCGAAGCTTTGTTAATTTGTTAGCTTGGCACCCTTGACAGATATTCGAGAACTGCCGAGGTCACCATGTGAGGGAAATTAAACTCTGTTTTTTACTGGAGCAATATTTGATTTATTTTGACAAAAAAAGAATGTTTTGATACGAAAACTGAAACTGTTTCTCGCGTCCCCTACACTCCCACCTAGAGCCATGAAACTGCCCCCACCCCTCCTCGACTATCTAGATGCTGTCGGTGACACAGTGTGTTGCTGTGCCCTTAGCAAACCCTTGCCGTGACTCAAACCCTCAGATCTCCTCGCATCGCTCAGCTGGAGGTGATCGTCAGTGTCGAGAAACTACTGTTACAAAACCTGGGAACTAGTAGAGATGGCGCAGCTGTATTGGCGCAGGTCAGTACAGTTATTTTTACCCCTACGTCTTATGACCCATTTGTATTACAAGCATATGTACTAAATATGTTAATGTGATATAAATGAGGAAGGTTGAATTTAGAGGAAGTGTATGCACATTTGCATGGAGGGAGAGTGAAAATAATTTGGGGAAACCACCTTCATTACACTGACCGGATTCCAACTTCGATCTACCAGTCCTCTGTAGCCCAGTCTATTGTGAGACTGATGCCTTAGACCATTTGATCATTGACAGTAAGTTGTTAATACGTGTGGGTTGTTGTCACGGGAGATGTCCTGATTGGGTGTATTATCCTGCTGTGCGATAATGCCCTGCTTATGGTCCTTAGTTTGTATAACAACAGTAATCCCTTAGAAGCCAATTAAACTAGCTTTTTAGTTCTCTCTACCGTGAGAGGAGCCTCCCTAGTAAATGTACCACTTGAAGTCCCCAGTCAGCCAGTAATCTATCGTTCCTGGAGACCCTCATCAATGTTAGACACTACTTTCAAACAGCGCCCTAGTCCTTAGCGCTCTCAAACACGACGCCACAGTAATAGTACTCATGTTACATTCCACCCCCCACCAGATGACGCAACTCATCAAGACCCGGCGGGAACGTAACCTGCCTCTCGAGGATTTGTTGGTCGTGTTGGTACACCTGTACTCTCTGGCTGGGACAGACATAACCTTTTCCTCGCAGGCGGAAATGCTGGTCCAGTCTGCCGTTCAAGCTGCGTTGTTCCAAGACCGGGAGACGCTTGAGGGTTTCCTCAGTACGCTCGGTGAGAGCCGATGTCCTTGACAGTCGAATGTGACAACTGTTCTCGCTTGCTCCGGTTGATCATTTCTCTGCTTACGACAGTAACGGAGCAAATATTATTTCCTGTCTTCACAATTATAAATCTTGATGGATTGCAATACTTTGATAGTTAATTAAAGGGAGCTTACAAGATAGGGTCATAGTATACTCGGGCAAGGTAAGACTGCTACCTTGCTTGGTTCCACTATGGTATAGCTTATAAGATAGGGCCATAGTGTATTCAGTTAAGGTAAGTCTGCTATCTTTCAGGATAAACAAAGCATTAACTTCAATTTCTTTACGAATAGTCTTTTGGAGAACCTAAAATAACAATTTCATCGCAAACATTAATTGAAAGTCATTAATCTCAACTCTTGTAATAAATAATTTTTATTTTCTTCGTAAAACTATGTTGTTAGTCAAGAGTTTTAAAAAATCTTTTAGTAATACTTTCGTAAGCATAACTGTATAATTGGTTTTTAAATTGAAAGAACATACAAATAAACAATTATGTTTCATGTTTCTTGGTAGTGGCAACAAGAGATTTTAGAGTACATGAAATAATAAATTAAAAAGTAATATACTCACACTTTTATTTTCTTATAACGGGCCATCATAAATTTTAACATGAATATATCTTTTTTAAAAGCTGTACAAAATCTTAGTTTCAAGATAAAAAGTTATGATCCCAAATACGAGTTGTATTGATGTCATCAATTACTGTCTTCATGTCGTCCAGTCTGCCATCTTTATTTACAAAGGTGACCTGGCGGTTTAGGGGTAAGGTGTCAGACTTCTGTGCTGGGGGTCCGGGGTTCAATCCTCGGTCCCGGCACAGATTTATCTGATTGCCAAACCCTTCCTTCACCTTTGACAAGACGACAGGCGTGTATTAATCACAACTTGTGAATGTGAGGAGTGCCAGGCCTCCACCGTGGTTCGGATCCCACGTTAAACTGTAGGTCCTCCATTTCATCTCACAATCACCCTACCATTACACATTAGCGTAAGTGTGTATAACCCGAACGGGTAGTAAGATGTGGTGCTAATAATAATAATTAACCAAGCCACAAAACAAATAAGCACGGTTTTTGGTTCTTTACACTTTACGATATTTAAAAAGGGGAGCAGTGGACGGCATCTCCTGGGAGATAAACTTAACCAAATCCATGGATGTTAGTAAATTAATACATATTTTGAATAGTAATAAAACACAATAGAATATTTGATTGAGAATTAGAAGATAACAGTAACAAATAAATAATAACTAATAACTGTTGAGAAAAATAAAAAATGTTATTACCTCTATAAAATAGTCAAGCTTGTACACAAAATGAAAAAATTAGGTTTTCTACTTTTTTTTTCTTTCTAGAACAAAATGTTCAAACACAAAGACTTAAAGGGGGGGAAAGGAGGGTATTTGGTATTCTCTAATAGTCACCATTCCCTCCCTAGTTGAGTCCAACATGGACGAGGAAGCTGTCGGTGAAGTTACGCTTCATATTTTCAACAAGTTGAAGTCCGCTGCAAAGTCGAGGAAGGATCTGACTAAGTACAGGTATGGTTTCATGAAAATGTAATAGACATAGCATAATGCGGCGTCAGACACTGATACATCATCAAGCACGTTTCCCACCACAGCAGGGTCTGTCTCGAACATAATCCTCTCCATTTACTTCTGTCCTCCTACCATCTTTCTTCCTCCACCTCCTCTCCTTCTGCACTTCTTTTATCCACCTGTGCCTGGGTCTTCCTGCGCACTCTACTTGAAATCCTCCCCTCTTCCATCGTCCTTACCACCTCAATCTCACCTTCTCTATCCTATCCTGCTGAAGGTTCCTCCTTCCCTCTCTCTCACACACTTTCATTCATCCCCCCAGGTCTCTGATGCATACTGCAGTATTGGGACATATTACGCCCTGTGCATCGCTCCTTTGCACATCTCTACTCCAGACAAGACTTCTGACGCTTTTGTAAAAGTCCTCAGTTTGCCTCCCTCTTTCCTCAATTTCCCTCTTGTTTCTCCTCTTCCCTACCACACTTCCCAAGTACTCAAGCTTTCCACTTTCTTAAGTTGCTCTTCTCTTAACGTTACTCCCTTTGTGTGCCTATTTTACTTCTGTGTGGTAATCAATCACCAGAGACCGATTATAAAATAATATATATATGTCTGTAATCGGAGCTCAAACCAGACCCTCATAGGAAAAGAGGCCAGTGCTGTAATACGTTCACTATCATTAGAGGTTGTAGAGTGAAACTAAAGGTCCGTGGAGATAGCAGTCAACTCCTGGGTAACCCCACCCCCCTCTCTTCTAGGAGCTTGTTCGAGAGCCGGGGGAGTTCCCAACCAGCGGCGCACACCGGTCTCCTGCGACAGCTTGTGGCAGACCTACTGGACCCCACCAGACCGAGCTCCCAGACCTGGCCTGCAAGTCTGCTGGTCTCAAGGAATTGCTCAAAACTGGTTTCAGGTGGGCTGTGGATAGTGTCACTACGTGCTAATATAGCGATGTGATGTATCTGCCTGTGCGAAGCTTCAAAACTTTGAAAATAATCTAGCAAGATTTGGGATCGTTTCAAGTATTGATAATTGAAAGATTCAAAACTTCACATTCAAATGGATTCTAGAATCAGATTCGATAGAACCCATTTTGGTGGCCCCATTTCTAATGCACCACTCTCGCAGTAGACTAGACTGCCGATGATGGGGAGATCGAGGTTTGAATCTTGGTTGGGTGCACTGAGGGTGGTTTTTTCCAAAATGGTTTTCCACTCACCTTCCACGCAAATGTTGGTACTCTTCCTCTGAATATAGCCTTCCTAAACCTTAAAACCATTAGCATGATTAGTACATAAGCATATAGCTCAAGAGTTAGAAAGACGCAGTGGTAAAAAATATATTTGATGGAATAAAATTCAAATCTAAAAACTAAACTTTTGAATAATATTTTGGTGGTACGAAAGGTCGCAATAGACTGGACTGCCGATCTCCTCGTCACTAGCAGCGATAGCTATATATGAGTTTATCTTGAGTGTGACACCATAGACTTTGAGACCACTGGAACTGGTTTTAAGATAGGTGAGAAATGAGAAGTTTTGTGATTGAAATTGCTGCTCTCGCAGTATGATATGTTTGTTTCTCCCGCGCCAGCCTCCTGCTGAACATGCCCAGACAGCAGCACCCTCTGGACCACCCGATGGTGGTGATATTCGTAGTGGGGGGCATCACCGCCCAGGAGGTGAGGCATATCCAGGAGGCGGTCGCAGATTCCGGACTGGCGACAAAGGTACTCGTGGGCAGTACGAGGCTGATCACGCCCTTAGACACCGCGCGGGCACTGTTCCAGGCGCACACTGCGTGACGTTGATATTATGTTGTTTTTTGTTATGTGGTTACTTTATGAGATTCCAGTTCAATATTTATATAAAAAAAGAAATAAAAAGACTCTTATTTTTGGATTATTCATAAAGATTTTTTTTTTTTTTTTTTTTAACTTTTAAGAGAAGAATGGACAAAAGTAAGTGAGGACAAATGGTGAGAGAAGAAAAGAAGAATGGTGAAATAAAAGAGATGGGGGCTGCAGGCTGGCCGAAAATAATGTGACATAAGTGTTGCAAATAAAATTTAATTAAACTTTCAATGCCCATATTAAAGTGTACATAGCCATAGATTAATTGTATTTTTTTTGTTGGAATTAGATAAACTATTTGTGTTTTTTGTTACTATAAAGAATTTTTTTTTTTGCCAAAGCAACAATTTCCAAAATTAATCTTAACATTACAAATTCTTTAAGTATATTTTTATCAAAATTACAATTTCCCCATTAAATAATTAATCTTAATCTTCTGATGCTATTGTTTTTACTTGTAAAAGACAATATTTAATAATAAATTCACCCAAAAGGATGTCTCACCATTTTAATTTGATTTAACATTTTTCTTATTTCATTAACAACTTTTAAACTTTTTTTTTTTTTACAATATGAGCAAAATCTTTTGTAACTATATAATATGTTTACAATCTTGGTGAAAAAAATCTCTTGAGAATTTCAGATTTTTCCAAGCAATTTTTAGATTTTTTTCATGCTTGAAATATTCTATATTTTTTTTACCCATAATCACATTCTAATTAAAAAGTATTTGGACTTTTCATTTTGATTAGTTTTTTTAGTTTGAATTAATATGTATTCATAAGGAGCATTCAAAGTACTAGCGAGTTTAATAAAAAAATATATCAATTATTACAAATTTTAGAAAATTCATATTCTTGTTTGTAAATAGTCATAAAAAATCATCAACAAAACTTTCTCCAAATATTTCAAAATTTTTGTAACAAATTATGTTTTTTTTCAATCACTTTAGGTTAAATTTCAATTACTCTTAAAAAATCTGTTTGCCAGTGCTTACATTTTTTTTTAACTTGGTCATCTACAAAAGTTCATAAACCTCTCTAGCCAAACATGAAATCTATACACCACTTCAATTGATATAGGGACTAGTGAATTGACTTTAGTAAAATTAAATGCTTCAAACACTTTAACACACCTCAATGTTTTAAAATGACAATATTCTTCTTACAAAACACATATGCTTGCCATGCGTTCATGCATCAGTGAACCATATCTGTTCTCTTGTACAAACCTGTCTCTGCGTGTTTATAACATGGTACATTTTAAACTGCGTGTGTGCAGTGTTGCCGCACAGATGGAAAACCGGGTAAATTTTGCATCTATAAAAAACCACGGAATTTCGCAAAATATGGTAAAAGCTCTGGATTATTTGTTAATTTGGGATATTTAACAGAAAGCTTAAAATAGGAGTGCTTTGGATTAATGAAAAAATGAACTGAAGAATTAAGCACACTGATTCAAACATGTGTTATTACTAGGGACATGCAAAATTCGCATTTGCAATAAAACAAACTTTGACACAAATTTATTGGCAATATAATTTTCAATGCGGTAACACTAGTGATAGCACTACACCAGGGCTGCTGTTTATACAAATAGTATCGGTTTTTACTTATTTTATTGGTGTGGATCACAGGAAATATGAGTGTTTTAGGATATTTAAGCATTTTTATCTGAGGTTAGCATTAAAAATAATGATTTCTACTTTTACACATTACGATACCTAAATTTCAATAAATCGATTCTTTGTTTTGAGCCTTTAAAAGATTTCACGCTAGTTCCAATTAAGGACTTTAATAAATATGGACCTTGCTACAGACGGTCATGTTTGGCAAAATTCTATCTTCTTAATTTTTATTCCCTTCTCCTTATTTGATAGTAGTTTAGTCTTCTATGACAACATGTTTCGAAGATTCAAGGTAATGATATTGAGATATCGAGTTTGACATTACTAAGCGTGAAATGTTTTGTGCGTATTTATATTTGATTTTTCTCTGAATATGCTAATAAATAGTTAAATACACAATATGAACGAAATATGTAGACAGTTTTATCTTAGTTTTTTTTTAACAAATACTAATTTGAATCATATTTACGAAACTAATAACATCACTTTCAGCATATAATATCATCGCTTTTTGAGAAAAATAACACCAATTTTTTTCCCCTGAAAATAACCTCACCTTTTGCATGCGTCTTGTTCATGTGTATCACAAAGTAATATGCGACAGCTATCCATAGGATCAGCTCTGATAGCTGAACAGAATTCAATTAAGTGAAAAATGACAACCTGGACATGGTTATCGATCGACTCCGGTACTTTGGCTTAGCACCCCAGTGCTTTACCACTGAGCCATCCTGGTTTGTCTCATATCCAGGGCCCATCTTACACCAGTTGGTGTACTGAGTCTATATGTGATTACTGGTGAAAGTATCGACCATTCATAGCTATCTAATAATGTAAATTATATGGGGGAAAAAATTAACTTTTTTTATGTTCCATAATAATTATCTGTGCAACGATAGAAGCTAAGCAATTTTATAATGTTTTAAAAAATGTTGGATATTTTTTAAAAAAATTCCTTGAAAATTCCATACTTTCCAAAATGAGTGGACACCCAGTTGTAATTAATCCAAGTCGATTGGTTTGTATTCAATTAAGAGATCTGCCAGTTCAGACCATCAGGCCAATCTGATAACGCACCACGTTCCTATCTTGAGGCGTGCTTATTTCCGCTAAGAACGTGTCTGGTTTTTCTCTAGTCTCTACCCTTCGGAGAAAGATCTTTTGGTTAACGTTACCCGACCCGTGTTCTGAGCTGCATTCCGCACCATCTCGAGTCTTGGATTGGAAGTAGCTTTGTTTCGTGTAAACTATCACGACTCGAAACTCTTGCACACATTTCTGTAAAGTTTTCAAGACGTTCTTCAGGTACAGATCCATCTTTTTGATACCGCCGGACATAACGTCTTGCCAGTAGTACGCCGACGCACTGTCGAACGCGATCAAACTCACGTTCTGATTGGCCGAGAGGATCTTGCTCACAGAGTGAAACGTAACAAACAACTGCATACTGTCATGGCAGTTTAGAATTATCAAATTCCTCAATGAATCTTTGATAATCTTCTCGGCAGTTTTGCTCCCGATACAGTTTTCTCTGCGGGCGTCTCAGGCTTTAAAGGTTGACAATTTTTTAACCAGATTTCCATCAAACTCACCAATTTAAAAATTTGGAAATGATGGTCGGTGTTTATGAAAAGCGCCCCCACATTGAGCCCGCCGATCAGAAATCCATCACATTCCTTCGGGAGTAGACATTTGAGGAGGAGCTGCGTCAAGAGGAGGGTTTTCCCCGCGGACGGGTCGCCGCTTATTTCGATGACGTCTTGTGCGTTGGGGCCACCAGAAAAGAGGGTCTGGTCAAGACCATTGAGAGGGGGCCTCGCGCTCAGTCTCGCCAACAGCTGCAGGCCGGACTCGGCTTGGCAGTGGTAGCTCATTGCTAGCAGCTTCTCACACTTCAGTGTTACAAATCTGAGAGGAAAAAACATTTTATTTCAACCCCACTTCCCCCTTTTCTTAAGACAGTTTGAATAATAATTAATGATTCAAACACTATAAAATGCACACGTGTTTTAATGATATATAATTATGTATATAATGTAGATATGTAGGCCAAGGCGTTTGCTGAGGAAAAGTCTGGATTCAAATCCCAGCTATATGTATAAAGGATGATTTTTTTTCCCTCTAGTGTATAATTTCCTCCAAACAAATATTGTACATTTCCTATAAACTCAATATTCCCCCCCCCCTTTTTTTCCCCTCGCCATATTAGTGTAAATATGCAAACTGCCCCGGACGAATAACAAGGCTAAGTGCAACCAAAATTAAATGCATGTTTACAAAATGGTGAAAGGGTCTGCCGCCATTTTACTAGGCAACCACCCGCTTTGGAAGTCGAACGGTCTAAAGATGTTACTCTAGCAATAGACTGGAATACCTGATGACAAAATAATCGGGTTCGAATCTTGGTCAGGTGTACTGAGAGTAGGTTTACCTAAATGATTTTGACATTCTTTTTCTGCTGTGAAAATGCAGGTACACTTCCTGTTAATTCAACCTTTCCAATCCCTAATACATTGCGTAATTAGTACACATGCGTAAAAAACCCAAGCAGAAAATTGGGACAGGATGCCAAAAAAGTGATTGTTTTCTACTATTAATTAATCTAAAATTTGTTTGAATCCTTGATTATTCAATTCCTTTCCGATTCAAAGGATTAGTTTATTTTGTTTTTATTATTTCAGCACTGCGTTTCACTACCTGTTCGGGTTATACACATATGTAATAATTACGCTAGTGTGTTAGGAATGAGTAAGCTTGAATTAGAGGAGTGTATCCACATTTGCGTGGAAGAGAAGAGTGGATAACCATTTAGAAAAAAACCCCACCCTTAGTGCACTCGATCGAGATTTGAACCCCGATCTACTCGTCATTGGCAGCCCAGTCTATTGCATGAGTGACGCTTTGGGTAATTCGACCACCAAAGCGGGTATCATTAGTTTAAATCCCAAATTCTTACACAGGTTTTATTACCAGAAAAACTTATGTACACAAGTATCACCATTTATTCTGGTAAATTTAGTTATGATCAGAAATGTTTCCAATATGATCAATATAATATTATATTTAAAATGAAGTATCTCTTTGGTTG
Organism: Timema podura; assembly: GCA_033556935.1. Taxonomy (NCBI): domain Eukaryota; kingdom Metazoa; phylum Arthropoda; class Insecta; order Phasmatodea; family Timematidae; genus Timema; species Timema podura. The sequence continues at coordinate 12,028,540 of JAVRXN010000002.1, read as the reverse complement.
CAATATACTGCTGCAATCTGTTGGTAAACTAAAGAAGTTGAGAGCTATTTATGTAATAAATGTGTAAACATTTAAGCAGTCATGTTTTAATATACCATGGATTTGCAAACAAAATATATATTTAAAAAATATTATTTCATAGATAATGATTGACAAAGATTGTAAATAAGTTTGATTAAACAAAAACCAGCTGCACATTCAATCATAACGTTCTTTAAAGCTTCAAAATAAAGTAACATAGGTAGGCAAAGTCCACCTGTTCAATGTGAAGCAAGATGAAACTAATGTATAAAATATTCCTAAATATGAATTAAAATTTGGTTATTTTTGCAGTTAATTTATCTAGAGAAAAAATAATATTAGATCACGTATTAAATATTTTACTGTAGAGTTGTTTAAAAATGGTTAGACATGTAAACAAACAAATGTAAAATAAATAACACCACAGAATGAAAATAAATTAAATCAAATGTTTAGTTTTGTCGTTAATATTTTGATATCGAAGCTTTTTAATGTCAAAACCAAGCTTTTTTTAGAAGCAAAGTTAGAGGTTTTTTTTAAGTTTCGCATCCCCCATAATGTATACAATTTTTACCATATTTAATTATATTAAAAAAATTGTTTTTTAATCAAAATTGGCTAAAATGATTAATACAATTTAGGGCATTAGTGACACACATTATATATATATATATATGAGTTAAATATTCATGACTGAGAAAAACTTTGGTTTTATAAGTGGAGGCGAGGCTAGATATGGTGGAACTATTAAGTGTGGCTATGGCGACTACTCAGCGAGCATAACAAATGAAGGTGACGTTATCACAGATAAGCTTTATTTTAAGTTCCCTTTGATTAAAAATTAATCTGGAGACCGATTCTATAATCTAAGAGTTGAAAAAAACATGTTGATGAAATGGTATCTTTTAAAACTATGTTGCTCTACAAATTCCAAAATTTAGACAATCTGTAACTTAAAAGAAATCACTCTATTTGATGCTTTGAAGGTGATTTCGAGAGAAATATGATTTTTGTTTTGAGCACAATGCTAGGGGATATTCTTTTATAAACCTATTGGCTCTTTAAAACAAGATAACTATTTTCTAGAGATGGAACGTTCAAATCCTACAGTACTCGAGAGATTCAAGTACCTTTAATACAATTATAAGGACCTTGACCTGAAATAACAATTTTAATCAATTGATAAAATGAATTATATAGAGTTGTGATTTTGGTAGAATAACAAAAAAGTATTAATTGTATTAATATTATTAATTTACTATAAAAAAGTGTTATCTTTGTTATTTATGATATATTCATGACAAACAAAATATTTGTCAATGGCACTAAGACAAACAACTTTTTTTTTAAATTCAATTTTAAATATTTTCACTAGAACTAAAATTGTACACTTTTAAAGATTTGTGTATTCAACCAATCGCGTACCATTTTCAATACCTGCATCGATTGTAGTGTGGGCTAAGGCGCAGTACTCACCTGCTCCAGTTTATCTATAATGAGAAGCTTGAAGTTCAAATTCTAGCTGAGTATATCTAGCTGGGTTTTTCTCCTAAATAGTTTTCCATTCTCTTTTCATGAACATCCTGGTACATTTCATCTAGATTCTACCCTCCTCAGCACCGAAAAACCAGACTGGATGACCTGACATTCAGTCTGCGTGCCCACAGATATATTTACTCTCCATTATTAAATATCCAACAACAAAATTGTGCCTAAAACAATTCCCATCCCAAAAGCTACACAGGATTACCTATTAGTACAATAATTACTCCCATTTTAAATCTTGACTGCTTCCCTTTCGATCAATCATTGGTTTCCTTTCGACCAATCATAATTTCTCTCGTTAGAAATACTTCTGTGAACAGTCTTTGAATTGAACCAACAAAAGTTCCACACAAATTCTCCAAGTTTGTCAGCGGCTGACATTTTAAAAATAATCCGTGAACTGCTCAAAGGAAACTTATAATACAAGATTAGTGGAATATAAACCATTATTACATTCATATTTGAGCATGTTATAAAATATCAAATTTCATTAAATAAACAATATTAGGCTACATAAAACAAGATGATAATTAATAAAATATAGCAATATTGACAGCAAGTTCAACCTTTTGGAATAAAGTGACGCATTAATAACCAATAATAATTATATTATTTTAATGTCATCCAAGGTTAACTATTAATGTTGAGAATCAACGATGATATTTATTAATTCAGTTCCTTATCGAACAGCCAAAAAACTTGAAATTTAATTTTATTTGATATTTTTGTTTAAAAACATGTGGGTTTATATAGGGCAATTTCATGGTTTTCCACTCTTCCTCCACGCAAATGCAGGTCCCTTCCTCTAAATCCTACCTTCATCATCCCTATCTTATTAGTGTAATTATTACATATGCATAAGATGTGGTAGCCAAAAATTGTTTGTGATATAAATTTCTAACATTTAATAAAAATTAGCAATATCTATTGTTTTTATATTTTATTGGACAAATCAATATGCACTAAGTGTTAATTATTAAATATAAGACACTAATGAGTGTAAATTGTACATTACAGAATGTTAAAATATTAATAAAACTATTATGCATGGTATCAATATCCCCTTTTGTATATTACCAGCCCAATATACATTTAAAGATCCAACCAAACCTTTTCTCGGGGTGTTTACTGTAAATGTAATACTTAATATAACTCGATGAAATGGAAAATATTTCGTAAACACATTGCAAAATTGAGATTTTAATTATTTAGGTTTGTGGGTTACCCACAAGTCTAAAAATAATAAAATCTCAATTTTGCAAAATTTGTGGGTTACGACATATTGCCATTTCATGGACGATAATTTGATTAAATATAAAATAAACATTTAATAAACAATTCAAAGGCTGGACTTGCCATTAACAGATAATAAAAAGGCAGTGCATCTGAACATACCTAGAACAGTCTACTACAATCCAATTTTCATAGGAAAGGGCTCTTAGAAAATACAAACATATTTTTTGAGACCAAAATTGATTATTATTAGTGTTATTTTATAGATATCTATCTAAAGTGACAGCTGCAGATCACATGACTTGATGTATGAATACATGAAAATAGATCTAGTAACTTTTCTTGCTGTTTGATAAGGTTAGTTCTATGAAAATTGGACTGTTCTTACATATATAAAATATTTAAACAATAACATTTGAAGCATAGAGGGAAAAGGGGAGGAAAGTCAAATTTTAACTCAAATAAGTTAGTGCTGCCATCTGTTAGACAATCATGATAACTTTCTAATGCATTTTAGATTATGGTTAAAAGAAGTTTCTGTAATTTAAGTTAATTTTATAAAAAGTATTTGTGGGGGCTTCATGGGGTTTGAGATGGAAAAAGGTTGTAGGGCGACTTTCCCTCTTTTCCCCCTGTACACTTCGTTTCTCTAGAAAGTAGTAATGCCAACATTGTATAAAAAATTCAAGATATATAAAAGAAATTAAAATATTCTACAACAATACTATCGCAAATATTAAACAAAATACAATCAGCTATATATTGTCAACTTGTAAAATCTAACCTTACAACTTTTTAGCAACCATTTTTTTTCTTCTTCTTCTCATCGGCAAGTGCCTTTAGATAAGGCTCTGAAGAAAACAAAAACTGTCTATTTTTAGACAGATGACCTGAAAATGTATTTGCATACTGGTCAGGGGTAGCCAACATGCGGCACAGTGTCATATTTTGCAGACAAGAGCTAGCCACATAAAGATGGATTATAAATAATTGAATAGAATCTCTTTATCAATTTTTCCCGGTGCCAACAATTATATTTTATTGTAGACTTAGGCTCTAAATCAAAGTATTGTATAGTGAATGCTACCTCAATGATTTAAAAGTCTAAACATAAAACTAAAGGGTCTTCCCGCTAATGTAATACAAAGCTACATAATGTATATCTCACAAATGTCAGTCTTTCCAATGTAAGTGCTGATCTTTCAGTTAGCCAACCGATACTTGAAGTTCAAACCCCCTTTATGTAATAGATACAGTAATACTTTATATATTATGTATTAGCCAAACGATACTTGAAGTTCAAACCACCTTTATGTAATAGATACAGTAATACTTTATATATTATGTAAGTAAAACTCCTTTATACAGTAGAGTGTAGATAATCCAGACTAATTGGCTATCGACCCAGTCTGGATTTTCGAAAATACAATACCCATACCAAAATTTAAAAAAAATTAATAAGCATATAAGGAATACTTACGAAAAATCAGTGTTAAGGTAGAAACACCTTCACTTTATTCAAAACGAACTTGCACATTTTTTTTTTTTTTGCTGCTAAATATCACAAATTCCGAAGGAATACAATAAGGCATAAATTTAACCACGAAAAAGTCTCCAATTTTTTTTTTAAACAAGGGTCGAAGTGCGTTTTTTGGCGGCCATGTTTCTAATATTGATACCACTGTGGTTACATTTATAAATATTTTTTCTTGGCAATCTGGATTTTTGACGTCTGAATCATCAATGCTCTACTGTATTTTTTTTTTGACTAACAATAAATTATTTGACATTTCTTTTGTTAAATAGATGAGATTAATAATACCATAGTGTAGACCAGTGGTTTCCAACCTTTTGTTTACGGTATGTTTTGACCACAAGACTTGTTTAAATGATTGTAATGTTTTAATGACCCGCCTTGGAGATGAATGTGTCACTCTTAAAATATACTGGAATGCAGATGACATGGAGATCAGGGTTCAAACCCCAGCCGTGTCTGTTGAACAGTTTCCTCATCTACCTCTATGCAAATAAGGATACATTTATTCTTAATTATATCTACTCCACTAGAGTAATTAAAATCTTGGGATTTAATGCTCATAAGTTATCAAGGAGTTGTGATTGTCTTGGAGACAAACCCTGGAAGAGATTGGAAAACACCGGTGTAGAGAGCTACCCAAAGTTTTTAAATGAAGGAATCCTACCCCGCAGTTGGCAGAACGCATACCACACATACATGTTTTCAGGTTTAAGTAAATACATTGTTCTTATTTTTTTAACTGATAGCTTGAAATGTGCATCTATGAGCATAGAGTATAATGTCAGGGTTATTTAAGTCTGGTTTGCCTGTGATGGTGATCAATATTCAAACATCGGCCAAGTGTACAAAGTTTTTTATACCTTAAAAATTGTTTCTCACACTATCTCCTCACAAACAGGGGTACATTTCCTCTAAATTTTACTTTCCTAATACCAAACTCATTGACTGTTTAGAACAAGTAGCAAATTAAAGAATCAAAGACAATAGTTATAAAGTAAAGAACCACACTTTGAGCACCCCTGGCAAATGGTCCAGAGTCAAATAGGGCAAGTGTCCAAAGAGTGGAAAGAGGACTGGGGAGAAAGGGGTAGCTTCACAGAGGAGGGGGAGGGATGAAATCATGGAAGGGCAGTGTGTCGAGCAAGTTCCTGTCACTGGAGAATCCTTGAAGTGTCCTACAGAGGATGGCAGATAGGAAGGTGTAAGGTACAAAAGCGTGACCATTCCCGCAGAAATGTGATTGAATAAGCAGCATAAAGATAGTTTAAAGGAGACAAAGGATCGTTGCCATAAGATTAAAAGGGTAGTTTGCAGGAGATTTGCAGGCTGTGACCATCTGTTGGTGAATGTAACAATCTGGAAGAAAATAGGGGTGCAAGTTGGTGACCAACCCCCATCGAGCTACAAGATTGTGTGAAAGGTGTTACAGCTAGAGCAGTGGTTCCAAACCTGGGGGGCGTGAAACACTTCCAAGAAGATTGGGAGGGGGGGGGGGGGGGAGCAATTTGGAAATAACGTTAAAAATCATAAATAAATTAAAGATGTTTTTGATTTAAATCACTTTATAAAAGTAATTAAGATAATTATTTCTTGCAATATTGGCAACACTGCCTACTAGTTGTAATATATATTGGTGACCAGCTAAAAGAGTGTTTATTTTCAAGCATTCAAGCTTCAAATTCACCCCTAACTTCCCCCTAAGCTACCATTGTGTCCATCGAATCTTCGACTCTGACTCTCATAAAAACTAGACAGTGTTTACTTGAAGTAGAAAGCTATTTGCTATCAAACATCAAACCCAATATTCAAGAGCTGATGAAAACAAAACAGTGACAAACTTCACAATAATCTTACCGGTTTTTTTCTACCCCACTATCCTGCCATTGTTACAGGGATTTTTGTATAAAATAAAGAAGTGACTAGAAATCATTCCAATTTATTTTTTATTTATAGATATCCCAAAAATTATGGCGATTGGAGGGGTGCGTGGGAATTAAATTACCTACCAAGCCGAAAAAGTTTGGGAACCACTGTTCTATAGTCTTCCACCATTGTTCCTAAAAAATTGACATGAAAAATTAGTTTTATAGAAAAATACTGGTACAACAAGGATATTAATACTTAACTTCATATTATTTGTTCTAAATAAGTTACTTATTTTATATTTTTAACATTGCCACACCATATTTTTAGTCATATGACAGAACAATCCCGCTTAATATGCCATGACCTTGAAAATATAATAGGTACAATTAACAGTAAAAAGAGCTCTTGTCATAATGAGCAAAGAATTAACCTGAGCGTAGGATAAACCTAAGTAAGGTGGGATCCCATGTTCTGCTGTCATTTTACAACTAATTAAAATAAACATAAGATAAGAGGATAAAGAGCAGGGTTGTTAGAATAGAAGTTGCCTTAATCAGCTGTTTTTGTAGGGCTGATTCTCCGCAACTATCTCACTAGCCATATATCCCAGCTGGGTTGAGAACAGCTTTATGTAGTATTTATTTAATTTAAAAACACTAATTAGGGACACCTTTATGTACCTAGTACATAATATACAGTTACATTGTACAGTGGATTCTAGTTATTTGGGGCACCCATTTATTTATGACAAGATTTGAAAAAACAAAACAAGTATTTAAACTGAATTGTTTCTGTTTATTTGGGCCAACTTGCCGTTTAAACGGGTCAGTGAAAGTCGTGATTGAACTATAAACTGTGTGCAGGTGGTGCGCACGCTCGATTAGTGATCATGGGTCCAGTTTCATTGTAAGACTTATCACGCCTCTAGTGCGGCGCTATACAAACGAAGGACCACACTTAAGTCTGACTTTGGAACCAGCCCCATGCGGCAGCATCCAAGTCGTTATCGTCAAGTCTTGCTGTTTGGCGGTTGTGTTGGTTCTATGTTGTGGTGGTCGGATTGACAACCACCTTCAATGCCAAGATAGAAATTAAGATTATGAGGAAACAATTACAGAACAAATTTTGGCAAAACACTCAAGACACCAGAAGATCGGGAAAAATGATGACATACTGGAGTGAGTGACTAATCAGAATGATAGAAAATATAGCACTGGATTAATATGCTATTTCAGCAGGAAGGCAATCGAGGCAGTCCTTTATCAGATTATATACCTGTGCCGACATTGTTCAGTTTGTTCAGCTGTGTTACATAAAGCGAACACATCAGGGTGATACTCGACACATTTAAAAAAACAAACTAATTAATGTGTAACCAACCTTTGCTTGTCACACTTAATTATTTTAACTGTATCTTCATGTTAAATATGTGCATTATACATCTGTTTTGATTTAGCTTTAGTTTTTTTTTTAAAGAAATATTTGTACCAATATAAATTAAATTTAGTGTGCTTTCTTTAAATGCCACACATTCCTTTTTAGTCATACCTTCTATTCAAATGTGTTTGTCAGCTAAATTGGTTAAAATTTCGTTTTAATTGAGGCGGCCACTTAATTGGGCCAAAGTGATCTAGTCTCGATGTGTCCCAATTAACAGGAATCCACTGTATTTGATAGAAACGTCTTAATATTCCAAAGTGTGGTAAGCATTACAGGTGTAATACTATAATCGATGCGCAAACTATTAGTTCAAAACTATCGATGTATAGTAACAAAAAATATTGTAAATATTTACTAACAACAAATTACCCGCTTTGGTGGCTGCATGGTCTAAGGCGCCACTCTCGCAGTAGACTAGACTAGTGATGACAGGGAGATTGAGATTCAAATCTCAATCGGGTGTACCGAGGGTGATTTTTTGAAACTGTTTTCAACTCTCACCTTACGCAAATGGTACAATTTCTCTAAATAAAGCCTTCCTACTCCCTGAAACATTAGCATAGTTAGTTAATATAAGTGTATAACCCAGATGGGTAGTAAGTTCATATCAAGAAGAAGGTATAGGAAAGGTGGAGAGAAACATATACAAAGGGACAAACACAATTTTACAATGAAGTTTGTAGGTAGGTTTGTGATAGTATCAAGAAAATTGTACAGTTTAATACAATAATAATTGTATTCTCTATTAGTAACTTATTATTAAAATAAAAGAATCAATTGTAATTATTTATCAGCCTTTTGTGTTCTTACATCTTTTTAGCACCATATCTTACTAACCATTCAGGTTATATACTTCCTGTTTGGCTATACACATATGCGTGTATATATATGAACTATATTATTTTGGCATCGCGTTTTACTACCTGTTCAGGTTATACACATATGTACTAATTAAGTTATGCTAATGATTTAGGGATGAGGAAGGTTGAATTTAAAGTAGATGTACCCACATTTGTGTGGAGGGAGCGTTGAAAACCATTTAGGGGGGGAAAACCACCCTGAGTACACCTGACTGGGATCAAACCCCAATCTCCCAATCTTCGTTAAGTCTAGTAGGCTTATATTGCAAGCGTAGCGCCTTTAAGACCATGCTGCCACCGAAGCAGGTATTGTTTCTAATGAACAAACCGATGTTAGTAGGCCTACAACAGACTTAGCTAATTACACGCGTTTAACTGAATGGTTACTGAGACTCGTTAAGAAAAACAAAAAAACTAATAACACCAATAGACATGATTGTTTTAAATTACTTTAGGAGAAATTTATATAATGTAAAACCAAACTGAAGAAACTATTTTTACCAAAGTTATCTTCAACACTATTGATTGACATTACTAGAAATTATAATAATGTATAATCATCTAAACTTATTGATTACAACAATGATTGGCGCTAAGTGGCCGTAGTCCCCGGGTGACGTCACGCAGACCTGGTGGAAAGGATGGCGACTGAAGCAACCTTGTATTCTAACAACCTTCGCTAAAGAGAGCTTACAAAGTTAAATAATTATTTAAAATTTGTTTTGCTTGTAAAGGCAACTTTGGTTCAGACACTTATGATTAAAGCCGACATGTTTGCGAGCTTGTCAGGAGGGCGCTAGAGAGCCAAGCGTTGAATCTGAGGCTGCTCAGCAAGCGGGATCCTCTGGTAAAAGCGACGGTGTTTGTCGTCGATGTAGTCCAGGTACCACGTTCCCGGGAATAAAGTCTCTGGGGACGACTGGGGAGTGTACGGCGCTTTGTGGTGGTTCTTTTCTCGGACCTCCATGATCTGCGAGAACTCCAACGGGTTCACGGCTTTCCTGCCCTCCAGCATCGGCTTGACGTAAGACAAGCCGGAGAGGAGTTTGTCTAGAGCCGAGCCTTTCGATGCGTCTTTGGAGATTCTCAAGGAATAGAGGGAGGAGGCCAGTCCGGAGCCGTACGAGAAGAGCCCCACCCTTTTACCCGCTAGTTCGCTAGCACTTTCGCAGACCAACAAGGACACCAATCCTCCGTAGAGGGACGGCGTGTACATGTTACCGACTTGGTTTGCGATGAATAAAGACGGTTTCGTCTTCTTCTCAAAGTCGTCTTTGCTGAACGTCATGAAAGCTTTCTCTACATCGCGATCAAAATATGTGTTCTCGAGCTTAACTTGTGCAAAGTCCTCTAGCCCCGGGAACTTGGCTGCAAGCTCGTTCTTCGGGGTAAGCACATAGTCATTCAAAACAAGCCGAGCTAAGGACTTCTGCACGAGCTTGCAATAAGGCGAGTGGAACAACATTGCGTCTAGGTGTTTCAACTGGATAGCTTCCTTGCCACTGTCTACTTGGATTGCCTTCTGAGCTTTCTTGCAGTACAGTTGGTAGCAGTTGTCCAAAGCAGTCAGGTAGCACTGTATTGAAAGCTTGCCATCTACTGTCGGATATTCGGACATCAGATCAGGCTTGTAAAAGTCATAAGCATGTGCCATGTAAGACGCTCGCGCACCTCTATCAAAGATAAGAGGCGCATTCGGTCCTATAAGCATTGCCACAGCGCCGGCGCCTCCAGTAGGCCGAGCATTGCCCTTTGCGTAGACGGCTATGTCCCCCGCGACGACCAGGGAGAAACGACCGTCCCAAGCGCTAGATTCTACCCAAGAAATGGCGTTGAACAGTGCAGACGTGCCCCCATAGCAAGCGTTTGTCGTGTCTACTCCTTCCACGTCCGTGTTCCCGCTCTCCTCGAACAGCCGCATCAAAACAGACTTGACGCTCTTCGACTTGTCCACAATGGTTTCGGTACCGACTTCCAAGCGGCCAATGTTTGAATAATCTATGTTGTACCGGGCCATAAGCTTGCTAACAACGGTGAGACACAGGGAAATTATGTCTTCCCTGTCCGTGCAAAAACCCATTTTAGACTGTCCGAATCCAATCGTGTACTTGCCTGCGGATACTCCGTCAAACTCTTCGAGCTGTGCTTGGTCCACATAAAGCGACGGAACAAGGAGTTCCAATGCTACGATACCCACATCCTTTGGCCACGTCGCCATGTTTTGACGTTCCAAAAGTGATGAAAGACGATTTAAGAGCTCACTGCGATGATAATGACGAAGCAAGAGATGCTACAAAAAAGGGAACACATGGCTTAATTTATCTTATATATTAAGTTAAATACAAGTTAATTCTCATTGTAAAATAAGTTTGAATCCTAATAATCTATTTCCTAGGTTAGGATAAATTAAACGATTAGCCGAAATAGCACCTAAACCAAAGGTAGAACATTATTCCAATAGCTGTAGGCTTAAATAGCAGTTTATTTTTAGTCATATGCTTTAATGTTGGTACTCATTTTCAGAAGAAAAATATCTAACCTAATAAACCAGAATACTCTGGGGAATTTTCAAAGTAGTGAAGGTAGCAAGGAAATCAAGTGTAAAATCAGCAACAGTGGCCAAATGTGTTGCAGTATTTGGCATTAAACTCATAATCTACAGGAAGGTAGAAGGTTCAAATTTCGATCGAGTAGACTTTGAGGTGGTTTTACAATGCAATCAAGTTTTACCGTCCTCTGACCCGCCTCGGTGGCATAGTTAGCTGACGCGCTAGTTTTGTGTTGAGCTAGACTGCCAAAGACAGATAGATCAAGGTTCAAATCTCGCTCGGGTGAACTGGGGGTGGTTTTTCCTAAATGGTTTTCCATTCTTTCTCCATGCAAATGCGGGTTCACTTCCTTTATATTCAACCTTCACAATGTCTAACCCATTAGCGTAATTAGTACTTAAGCGTATAACCCAAACGGGTAGTAAGACGTGGTGCTGAGTATTAAGTATATTTACCATCCTCTCCTCATGTTAATGTGGATACATTTATTTTAATCTGCCCTTCTCAACGCTACCACTTATATAAGCCTTCAATAGCTCTTCTGCTAAACATAGCAAACAACTAAATTTGTTTTTAGTAAAAAACAGTCAGTCTGGGATTAAACCCAAAGCACACAAACTGAATATACAGCCCTTACTAGCATAAAGAGTTACCACATTCAATTTGTTACCACTAAGTTAAATTCAACCAGGAAATGACTGGTAATAACTTGTGATGGGTTCGTTGTCTACAAAGTGACCATGAAATCATATAACAACACATTTATAATAGACCTTTATTCATCCTAAAGTTGATTATACTTGATCAAATAACTCTCAGCTAAATTGTCTAATGTTATGCTAGCAAAGACAAACGTATCTTTCGGTTAAAGAGGGTGAACAAAAGTGGTTGAATGACTAGTCAAAGAAAACCGTTTCATCCTTTACAAACAAAGAATATTTTGCGAAAACTGTAGGTAGTATTGCGGTATAAAAATAAGCAATGTATCACCAAATATGCAAGTTTCTTTTAAAAGACATATGAATAATAAACAGTGACATGCAACTCCAGTAAGTAAAACTTTTTTTTTTACATATAAATAACTTGTCCATAAACATCAATAAAACCCTTAAAAACCGGGCCAAGTAAGTTCAACACAGTGAGTAAGGGGCAAAACCATTGGACATTTTACAGATATTTTTGATTATTATTTTTATAAATTTTCTCCCTCTCACAACGTTAACAAAGCTTGTACAAACATCTTTGATTTATTTTTTTTGTATATGGCCTCTAGTTTATAAATTTTACTGTTAATTTTTTTTTATCACCGCATCTTAATGCCTGTTCACGTTATATGCATATATGATAATTACTCTAGTGGGGTGGAGATGAGGAAGGAAGCATTTTAGAGGTAATGTACCCGCGTGTGTGTGGAAGGAGAGTGGGAAACCCTAAGTAGACCCAACCGGGATTCAAAGCATGCCAGTTTAACACCAGAGTGACACCTTAGACCATTCAGTCCCTGAAGAGGGTTGCTTATTAAAGTTTGAAAACTCATAATTCTAATACCACGGTGTCTACTTAACTTGACCAATGAAATCCCCGACCTTTTCACCGATTTCCCCTGATCATTTCCTAAAAACCCCGACTAAAAAGTATGTCGCATCCTTCTAACCCCCCCCCACTTCCCCTCGTTTTTCTATTAATCTTTTTTTATGAATAATAATAAGTTTTAAAATTTAAATAAACTGTTTTTTAAATTTGTATTAACATTGTTTACTAGGAATTAAAAATATATTTCACAGCTACAAAAAAAATATGACAGTTTGAATCACATAATTTACTGATTTAATGATTATTGTATTTAATATTTTGAGTAAACAACATTTTCCCGGCATTTTATTGTAATATACCAAATTCCGACTTATTCCTTTTTTTCCCCGATCACTTCAAATTCCGGCTAATTCCCGTTTTCCCTGATTTTCCCGGACGGTAGACACCCTGAATACAATCAGTGGGGATGAAACTCAAGAACCATACCTTTTAAAGACTTTTTTTTTAAATCCAAAATTCACATAATATTCACCAACTAAACAATTTGACTTTAGAAGTATCACGAGGGATCACGGATCAAACCACTTGATCGTATAGTATGTTTACGTATGGACTCGGACTTTGGTGAGTTGTCTAAATGTTGTAGAAATAAAATAATTTCAAATAAATATAATTACATGCTGATTCAATTCACCGTTTCCTTGTGAGTAGCCTATAATAATAATTGTAAATTATTTGCTATCTTAAGTTAAATACAGTGTATTATATGATAAGGTGCTTAAGCAACTTCCCCATAGATGTTTTATAGATACATATTTATAAAAAATTGAGTGATACAAATTAAACCTCTAATAAATTGTCTAATTATATTAAATTAATAATTTGTGTATGAAAAGTTATCTGTTGAAAACTTACGTGTTTCCTGTATCTAGCATAGTCCAGAACCGCTAGGTGTAACCTACTTACATTTGCTCTACTAAGTAAAGTTTAAGGACGTGGCTTTAACCAACGAGCCTCAAGAATAGCTTGGAGACAGGGTCAGGGTTATGACGCATGCAACATGGCCGGTTAGAAAAATAGTGTAAAAACTAAACAAACCTCAATGTTTTGTTTTCCAGCTTAATGTTAAAGGTCGTAGGGCTGAGAAAATACGTTTTTTGTTATGTGTTAAACGATGTTAAAGGTCTTGTTAACAGACACCAATCTTGAAAATGTAAAAATACTTTCTTTTCATCGAGTTTAGGTCACCTAAATTGAAATCTGACTGGCATAACAACACGCAGACGACACACTTATGTTAGAGGAACCGATAGCAAATTATAACATAATCAATCATATTGTGAATATTAATTACATGAAATTCAAGCTATATAACGATACGAAGTAGATTCAAATTTTTCAATGACTAAACAAATTACAAAAAAAAAAAAAGCGAACACTGCAAAGTTTCAAGCACACATTAATGTGCATTGTTGACAAATTAAAATAAGCATAAAATTAATTCTGTAGCTCTACTATACATACTTTTCATACCCATAGAGTTGAACATTTAAATTGAATAACAATATAATATATTAATAAAGGATTTGTATATTTTATGCAAAACAAATATTTAAAACATAATATATTATACGCTAAGTAAGGAACATTAGTTTGCACAGTTTCACAAGAAAATTATTATTAAGCTTTTGGCTAAACTGAAATAAAATTACAAATGGTGGATATTTTGTTTGTTTATGAATCGTCCGGTCGATTCAAGGCGATAAAGTTATTGATACGAAATTGAAATGACGTTTGTCATGATATTGAAATGATTATCCTGTTCCATTCTCTTTACTTGGCTGCTAGCTACATAAGATCATTTTTCAGACACTTTCTACAAATTTCTGGAGAGGATTTGCCAATTCAATCTCAGAATGATCACGAACAACAAATCATTGTGCATGGTGAATCCTGGATTGAACCAAGTATTGGAATTAAATTTTTACCACCTGTTTACGTCCAGCGCTATCAAGCTGTCAAACAAGTATTACAGGACGAAAGGTTTAGTGGTAAAATTAAGAAGGTGAATATGTTATGTCTCAATTATTTATTTTAGCTACTGTCACTGGCTCGGTGGGAGGTTTCTCAAAATCCTCCAGTAATCTTCCGCTGTTCCCATGGCTGCTACTTCTTACCTCAGATTATTGCATTATTTTCATAATTGTCTTGTTCATTTTTATAGTCTTTTATTATGGATTTATAGTGACTTTTAACTTATGCCAAATAAATATAGTTTTGTTATGCTAGAGGGGGGTCTCATAAATATGTTTTATCTGTAACATAACGCCAACAAAATGCACTATTATTCACAATAAACACATCAACATTTCAAAACCTAACCTTACATGTGTCAACAAATAAAGGATTATGTTAACTTGGCATCATCCACTTCGGTGACCGCATCATCTAAGGCGCTACTCTCACAAAAGACTGGACAGCTGGGGTTTGGTCCAGGTCGGGTGTACTGAGGGTGGTTTTTCTTAAATGGTTTTCCACACTCAATGCAAATCTGGGAACGCAACCTTCCTCGTCCCTAACTCATGAGCATAATAAATACATATGGACCTTATAACCCAAATGGGTAGCAAGACGCGGTGCTAAAAAAAAACTTTGTATCTGTAATATTGCTCAAATAAACTATTAAGAGGAGTATATATTTTAGGGAAAACTTAATTTTTGTGTCTGTTCTTTGCTTTGCAAAAAGACAAACATTATTGTAATAGAGTAAGAATGGTAGAGGACCAAATTTATTTGAGAGCGAATAGTAAGCTACTTTAGTCCACAATATAGTTAGGCTAGTTGATAAGCTAAATATAAGAAACAAATATTAATATTTGTATCTCCCAAATCTTCTGTTGATTGTAAATAATAATTCATTTTGGTAATATGTTGCAATGTAAGGAGAATAGAAGATAAGGCCAGATGGAGAAAGACATCTGATTAAATTAGCTCATGACATCACTGTGTACACGAGCCATAGCATTATATACACAAAGCTATAGGGAAGACAAACTTAGTTGTTAAAAATCAGGTCACATTTTGGAACTTTAAATAATAAATAAACCTTTATAATCAACACCAATGTCCAATTAACGTCATCACTCCGCTCTACTTTTTTATTTAATATGTATGTTTAGCTGTCTTTAAAATTTAACCTCTGTGTACTGGGTGTGAATAAGCAATGACATCATCAAATTCCTCACAGTGGCGCTACCTTTATATTCCCTTGACATTGATATTTTGTATCGAATAAAACTAAATATGTTTCTAATATTCGGTGGATGCACAATTATTCGTGTACATTCTTTTCCTTAAATTAGCTCCTGATAACACAATTGAAGGTAGGCCTAACTTTTTCATACTGGTTAAGCTACAACAAGCACTTTTTTTTTCATCTATTAGTGATCACGATTGGAACAACACCCATAACTTTTTATTACAAATTAAAATGTATTGTTACTATGTGTAAATAAGATAACCTATATAAATCAACTGGTGGACTAATTTATTTAACCGCGCCCACCCGAAGAGCTCTAAATTCTATCGTTAACTCTCCAGGTCGTGGATTTTGGCTGCGCAGAGTTTGGTTTCTTCTCGTACTTGAAACACTTCCCGGGGGTGGAGGAGGTGCTCGAAGTGGACATTGACAAAGACTTGTTGATGTGTATGAAATGCAGGACGGCCCTCTCAACTGTGACTACCTCAACACTCGTACTGAACCATTGACTGTGTACATCCTTGAGGGTAACATTGCAAGGACAGACTCACATCTACAAGGAACTGATGCTGTCGTATGTATTGAAATGTAAGCTTGTAATGTAATGATTAAAAAAACAACAGCGTGCAAATAACTCAAGTACCGTATCTGATACACTTAACACATTGAACCGCCGCTGGAATGAACTTTGACTTGACGTATGCATATGTGAAAGCAGGTCTAGTAACTTGTCCAGCTCTCAGATGTCCACTCGGAAGACAAATTGGTGTGTATACTGTACTGGCGTACCGACCCCTATTGGGATATTGGGAACGCCTGTGGCTAACTCAGGGGGTTAGCAACAACCACTGCATCTCCTAAAAAGAATTCTGAGGGAATAATACAAAAATTTCCGCTTTCTGTAATAGCAAATTTAAAAATTTAAAAAAGGATACCTGGACACTGGAATTGAACCTGGAACCATAGGCTTAAAGCTCCACTGCTCTACCACTGAGCTACCCAGGATTCATTTCATACTTTTGGGCCGACTCATAGTCTTAAGGCAGAGTTTGTGATGGATGTGTGGAAATCATCGGGTAGCTTTGAGCTACCGTTGATACAACAGCCACCAGCGTTTCAGGAGTAGCTTTACGTCGCCGGAGGTTGTTGTATCATTGATAGCTCAAAGCTAGCTGATGATATCCACACATCCATCACAGACGCTGCCTTAAAATATAAGTGAAGGATTACCCAGAGCACGGGACGATCCCTGGGTAGCTCAGTGGTGGAGAATTGGAGCGCTAAATCCAGGTTTGATACACATGTACAAGGGCTATTGTTCGAACTTATGAATATGATACTTGATGCGGCTACAGTAGCTCCACGACTTATTTGGTGCTGACTGACAGCTCACAGCTGACTTCTGACACTCAACATTTAGGTATATACCTAAATTTAGACTGTCGGAAGTTACAGCTGTTAAACACATGTTTTTTGTAGATCATATGGTTCAACGTAGGGATTAATAATTTGGTCTGGTAACGTTTCAAAGCCGTCAGCTGTCAACTGTCAGTCAGCACCAAATAAGTCATGCATAGGGTTTACTTACACGCATAACCTTAAGATCATTTCCATCTTCTAAGCTTTGCTAATCACTGTGCAATTAACTGTAGACCCACGAGCGTTAGCTTTATTTCATTTCTCTAGCAACATTTCAAGCACTTGCCATGTTTTATTCCTCTGCACTGACATGTTGTTGCTGACTCTTGTGTATCGCTGACTGCTGATCCCTCGTATCTCCCCGCAGCATTGAGCACCTTTATCCGGACACGCTGGAAGACGTGCCCTACACCGTGTTTGGGTTTGTGCGGCCTCTGGTGGCCATTTTTACCACTCCCAACATTGAGTTCAACGCCCTCTTCCCTAATCCTGACGGGTTCCGGCATCACGACCACAAGTTTGAATGGACACGGTCACAGTTTGTTTGCTGGTTAGGCCATTTGTAATTGTTTCTATTTTGTGGTTAATATTTGCGTGTTATTTGACTGATCAGGGGTCATTTTTCAGACTGGCCTTTGACCTCTAGACTGAATTTGTCAAGAAAGAGGATAAGAATCAATTTGAGAAAAACTAATTCTCATTGCACCCAATCATTCATTTTACCAAGACCTCCTGAGCATAAGTCGAGCATGTTAGCGCAGACTTGGCTCTCCCGATAAGTAACGATGGGAACCAAATGTCTCAAAGTATGTTTAATTTTGTACCAGAGTCCAATGTTACAGGGCCACCAACATAGTCGGTCGATACCCGGACTACACCGTCAAGTTTGTAGGGATTGGACCTCCGCCAGAGGGCTTCTGTAGTTTAGGCTGCTGCTCACAGATGGCAGTGTTTGTCAAGCAGACCCCGCACAAATCTGAATGTCGTTCCTTCTCCGCCGACAGTCGGACAGACACTCAGACAGAACCAGAAAGTTCAGACAAGGTAATAAAAACCCTGCACGTTTAACTTTTTTTTTTAATTAATTAACGATCTGACTTAAGGCAACCCACTTACACCCATTTACAATAATAATTAAAAAATTAAACCAATTAAATTCTATGTTATTATATAATATATATATTTGAGTTTGTTTTAAATTGAAAAATTGTACTTTGCACACCCCTCAGCATTTGATAAATTAATATTCTTTTACAATTCAGGTTTCTCAAGACGAGGACAGCTACAATCTTCTGGAAACGTACAAGTACCCGTTCCATGTGGACACCCGCACTGATAAGGAGAAGATATGTGATGAGGTCCAGTACTACATAAGTATGTGGTCGAGAGAATCGGTTTTTGATACGGGCGAGCACATCGAGATTCCTCTTAGGGTCCTGTTACCGATGGTCCAGAAATGGTGCCACTCTCCTCAACTTTTGAGGTGAGTTTTGGTAAACTCGATCCGTGGATTCCCCAAGCTGTTAAACAGGATGGAGTGGCTGTCTGTGCATTTGCCAAGAAGGTAAATAGGATGGAGTGGCTGTCTGTGCATTTGCCAAGAAGGTAAACAGGATGGAGGGGCTGTCTGTGCATTTGCCAAGAAGGTAAACAGGATGGAGGGGCTGTCTGTGCATTTGCCAAGAAGGTAAACAGGATGGAGGGGCTGTCTGTGCATTTGCCAAGAAGGTAAACAGGATGGAGGGGCTGTCTGTGCATTTGCCAAGAAGGTAAACAGGATGGAGTGGCTGTCTGTGCATTTGCCAAGAAGGTAAACAGGATGGAGTGGCTGTCTGTGCATTTGCCAAGAAGGTAAACAGGATGGAGTGGCTGTCTGTGCATTTTCCAAGAAGGTAAACAGGATGGAATGGCTGTATTTGCATTTGCCAAGAAGGTAAACAGGATGTAATGGCTGTATTTGCACTTGCCAAGAAGGTAAACAGGATGGAATGGCTGTATTTGCACTTGCCAAGAAGGTAAACAGGATGGAATGGCTGTATTTGCATTTTCCAAGAAGGTAAACAGGATGGAGTGATTTGCACAAGACTGCTTTTAACTAAATCTGAATAGTTGAAAGATTATAGTAGTTATTCCTTAGTAATGCCTTCAAAGTTTGTTTTCTGGCTCAATGTATTAAGTGTGTCGTTTATTACATGTTTTGAAAGTGAGTTATTTCTTCAGGTCCACTCTGGAAGGAGCTGGTTGGAAAGTTGCAGAGTCTGTGTCAGGGGAACTCTGTGTGATTGAGCGCTATCCTTTCGACCACAGCTCATCTTCCTCCAGCGTCGGAGAACTAGATGACAGGGCGGCAGCCCCATACGTTGAAGATGAGTCTTCGCTGCCGCTCACTCAGACCAATCTTGAAATTGACGATTGGTGGGATGATGACCCAACCCCGAATTGCTCGACTTGTGATTGGGGGGTCACGGATATGCTTCCGGGCCTGCCGCGTGATTCAGCCGCTCATTGCAGTACTCTGTCTTCTGTCGAACATATTTCCGAAAACTATAAACCGCCTGGTTCTGAAGTCGGAACTGAAAAACCTTTTGAAAATACGACTACTTTCAAAGATACAGAATATGTGCCAAATCCGTTTGTCCCCGACAAGGCCCTAGAACATTTTCACCAGACACATAACGCGGAATTGAAACCAGATATTTTGGAAAGTTTTCATAGTAAACCTTTGGTGGCTACTGAGTCTGAACAAATTAGTTTTATTGAAAATAGTTCACAATCGATCTCAAATATTAGTATTAACAGGAATGTTGTGAAATCCGCGTCAGTACCTTTAAATAGCTCAACTATCTCAAATGTAAGTATCGATGCGAATTCCTTTATTTTACCCATAAGTATTACATCCACAAGTGATATTGATTCATTCACAGGTAGTGACCACTCTCAAAAATTGTCTTTTCTTAACTTAAAAAGTGATTTGTCTTTGTCAAATAATCATTCTATTACATGTGATGTAAAGTGCTCTTCAGCTTTGCGACATAACCAAGACTGCGTCGAAGAATCTCTTAAAGTTACGGAAAATAATGAACATATCTTGTTTGCTGATAAAAATTTGTGCTTCGGCTTAGAAACTGTTGAAAATGCGGAGTTTAAACTTAAACCTCTTAGGCCTTCTCGATGTGATGTGGGATGCTCATCGGCGGAAAGTAAAGTCCAAAAAGGTTGCATCAAACCTACAAAATCAGTTAAAACCATAAATAAATGCTTAAATGATGTAATTGAACCTCTTGGTACAAACATCATAGATAGTGAAGGTATAGATTCATATCACCTGCTTAATGGAAATTTACAGCCTGTCTCTCATATCGCTGTACCAAAAGAAATTCCAAGTGAGCTCGACAGCGATTTGGCAAATTCAAAACAGGATGAAATGATATCAGGTCCTATGTTCAATGCTCAAACATTCAAGACTGATTCTGACCCCACATACACAAATTCGAGTCAAGTTTCGGTCGTTAAAATGCGACCGACTACTGCCAACCGTGATGCGATGACCGACCAGTCGATGAGCTTAAACTTGGAACTAGAATCGAGCCGCGTCCCCAATGTCTTTGCTCCGAATAAGCGCATGACCCGCAGCTTAGAAATCTCCATGATAGATCGGTTGGATGACAGTTCCATTGTCGACAGTTTCAGTTTGGAGGAGCAGAATAGCAAGGCGGTGGACAGCGGATACCCAAACTCTTCATCAGTGCAAGACATGGACTTGGACCGCACACCCGAACAGTTCGACGAAATATTCACAGAAGACTTCCTGCTGACGGGAAACTCGAGCTTCGACGAGCACAACTCCGACTACGATGATTCGCTCTCAAACGCGAGTGATGTCAGCGATCACTCGGACAATGAAGGTCAGCTGTACCGGCCCATAGCGCCAGTCCCCAACGGGCTCTTGCGCGAAGTGTTGGACGAAGGCGTAGAAAACGGTGACGTCGCGAACAACAACCGTGATGAGGAGGGGAACAATGCAGCCGCAATCGTTCCAGAAGACATCATGGGGCCCGCTTTGGAGTTTGACTTGATCCCGCTCTGGGTCGGAGATGTCGACAATGAGAACAACATCGCTAATAATGTTGCGCTGCCAGAAAACGCTGATCCTTTCCCTCCTTGGCTGCTAAACTTGGTGGCCTTGGCCAACTTTGGCGCTGGGGCTTTACATAACCAGGGTATCCCAGGGGAAGGGGATGCTCCCATTCCAGTACATTTACTTTTTGACGAAGATGATAATGCCTCAATCGTCAGCGATGACAGTGCTCTGGAGCTTGGAGATTTAGAAGAGCATTCCAGCGAGGAACTGATAATCTGGGAAGCGTTGGACGCACAAGTCAGCGATGAGGTGATAGTTCTTGGGGACGTTGGTGGGTCTGGGGAGCCCCATTCCAATGAATGAGGATTGTCTACTCCACAAAGTCTGCAGAGCATTTTAATTTTGTGTCGTCGGCTGCAAATATCAGCTTTTTATTTTCAAACCACTTTCACAGTACTTAAACAACACATGCTATCTTCTACTATGTGTATATATATTATAGATGAATTGTTTTTTGTTATTTGTTTTTAAATTATTTAAATGTATATTTTTTTATCATTTAGACAAAGTTGTTATTTGTTTTGATGTTTTTGTAATGTAGCCAAAGTGTGTATATCTTTAGTGAGACTTAAATTAAGAATTCTTTCTTCTCTACAGTTTATATTCACTTGAAATACCAGCCATACAACAAACTATGTTTTTTTTTTTCATTGGAACATTATTTTAAATCTCACATTTTAGAAGTTTATTAAAAAGAATTGCTCAAATTGATGTATTCAAGCAGTCTGATGCTAAAAAATAAATCTGACTGGACATTATTGTTTAAAAAAGAAGTGAATTCGTCACTTAATCTTATCCACAAATCTGGACTTTAAATTGTAAAAACCATTAAATGCTTAAGGGCATTTAGTTGTTTCATAAACAAGCCTATGTAAATTCAAGATTTTCAAATTTTCAATCTAACCTTAATCTTAACTTAATTGCTGAAATCCCTAGTCAATTATTTTATTTTTAAAAATATTTGGAATCAAATCCATATAAAATATTAGATTTTTTTTTTTTACTCACGCACAGTAAACAAATTAATATCATAAAAGCCACATTTAATACTTGGTTTGCTTGAAATAAAAAAGTAACTATTGATCACAGGACTTAAAAATAAAACTTTGTTATAGCAATGCTTATTATAATCTAATAATGGATCAATGTTAAATTTCTATACTAAGTCAAAACATGTGGTAAGACATACTGATAAATAAAAATTAAGAATGTTAAACCATTTAAAATTTCACCTATAGATTTGAATTTCTGGATTATATTCCATGGATTTCAAAACTTCAAATCTGATTAAAATACGCAACTCGAATCAAATCCAAATCTTATCTAATTTCAAGGTTCCTGATTTGAAATCTCTATGCTTGGCACAGAGTTGGTTTTACATATCACAGAAGCTTCCACCAACTTCCACAGACACGCTGAATTACCAGTTCAGTGACTGATGGTTGGAAATATTCCCTCTCTCTTTGTTTTGACTTTGAATTTATCACGCACACAATGATTCAAGCCATGTTAGGCTGCTCATTTAATACGATTACAGCTTTAGGAGGAAAACCTCATTCTATATTTGGAGCAATGTGGTATTTGGAAGAAGGGTGAATCGGTTTTGATAACTTTTTAGTAACTGTGGCCATAATTAATGAGAATGGATGTGAGCTAAATCTAATCAAAATTTGTATTTCATTCATCATATTTGAAGTTTTAAATCCAAATCTCCGAAATTGAAATATGATTTGGATTAATTTTGAAACATTTTCATTATAGAATATATGTGATTAATTCTCCCCCCCAACCCCCCAATAATGATATACTTGATTATCACAGACTTAGATCAAAGAAAGAGATTTATTTTCTCAGTTTTATATATTTGGGTGGAAAAAAATTATATATTTTTTTATAAATAAGTTTTCTTGGTTTTGTTGCTATTTGCATAACTTGTTAGATTACCATGAAATAGTTCCTCGCTAACATTTGTGTTTATTCTAGAATTAAAATAGGATAATTAGCTGATAACTAACAGACTCTTGCAAGCAGTACTAGTACAATTACCACGAGAGATTGGACATTGGATCCTTTAAATCGTATCCAGAATTTCTTAGGGGATTTGAAGTCTCAACTGATCTTCCTTCCTTTAATCACCCGCCCCGGTGGCGTAGTTGGCTAATGCACTAGTCTCATGTTGAGCTTGACTGCCGAGGGCGAGGAGATCGAGTTTCAAATCTTGGTCGGGTGAACTGGGGGTGGTTTTTCCTAAATGGTTTTCTACTCTCCACGCAAATGTGGGCTCCCTTCCTCTAAATTCAACCTTCCCAATTCCTTATTCATTAGAGTGATTAATACTAAATCATATGACCCAAACGGGTAGTAAGACGCGGTGATAAATAAAAAAATAATCTTTAATAAATATTGTATTTAGATCTCGCTAAGTCAATAAGAGGCAGCCATTTCACTCATTGGCAGGCAACTTTGATTGCTCACTTCCTTTATTTCTCAAATCAAAATCCTTAACTCTTTAAAAATGGACAATTTTAAATAAAATGAAGGTATTATTTAAAATTGAAACTAAAAAAGGGTTGCTTGATTCTTAGTGCCACTAACAAATGATATTTTGTTTGTCAAGTCTATCACATCATAAACAATAAAGAGAACTCTTTTTTTCAGTAAATTAATTAGAGTAGGGCGCCCAAATACAGTCTTAGATTTACCACGTTAATATCAAACTATTATATTATGTGATGTTCATGTAACTTACATAAATACGGTAAACTTTAATTGGCAAATTACTCACAGTAACATTACCAACATTAAATAAATAATAAAAACGGGTACTGTACACTTCAGTGTACTTCGTATTCTGCATGCTTATTATTGCGACTATCACTGATGATGATGGTGATAGATAGCACTATACCCGCGATGAGGAGATGAAGTGGGGTGATGGTGTAGGCATCGTAATTTATAATTTTTTTTTCTTTAATTAAAAGTAAATAAAATTGATCAGCCATAAATCGCAGATAACTGAATCGGTGGATATGGGGGCCCTACTGTATGTATGTTAATACAAATTTGTCCTTTCTTTTTGCTAATTTGTTACTCTCCTAACTACCTAAGTGTATATAATTCCTCTTACCAATTGGTTGAAATTATTATTATTATTACTAGCACCGCGTCTTACTACTCGTTCGGGTTATACGCTTACGCTAATGTGTAATGGTAGGATGATTGTGAGATGAAATGGAGGACCTACAGTTTAACGTGGAATCCGAACCACGGTGGAGGCCTGGCATTCCACACATTCACAAGTTGTGATTAATATTAATTGAAATCATTCTTCGTAATTGTATTAGAAGTACTTTTTTTTTAGATCTTTACGAATCTCAAATTTTTCGTATCGTGGGCTTTTAGCGTCCCATCTCGTATAATCTCGACTGTACAGCATTTGTTTTCTATAAAAATGTTTGTAATTATTCATATTTAACAAGTGAGAGTAAGTTTGCTACCCTTTTAGGTTATTTGAATTGTACTTCCCTTATTCCCTGTCACATTGACCTACAATTCATTTTTCATAGACAGGGAATATTAGAAAATGAAATATTTTTTTTCTAGTGGTCAACAATGATAATATGTTACTAAATGTATTTAACTGTCTGAAAATATTAATAAACGGTGGACCAACTTTTATTATTTTAATTTTTGGACATAAACATAATACTAAATTATCACATAACTCCAGGGGTGGGTAGAGCTTCAAAACGTTAAAGTTGAAGGTTGAATTTCTTTCATTTGGAACCTAATACCAATCATAATAACCTTAAAATATTGGAAACATTTAGAAGAAATGTGAATACTTGTATAGATTATGAACATATTTGAAATAGCTCTCTAAATATGACATATTACAACATGATTAACTCTCGATATTTTGGACTTTGGATAATTCGGACTACATTTTCCAGGAATAAAATTTTATTTTGTAACAAGCCAGTCACATGCTGGCGGGCTAGAAATGTTATAGAAGTAGTGTAATGCAGGGGGCTGGCGGAGATCTTGCAACACCTCCCATCTTGCACTTACAGTACTGTATATAGATAATGTGCAAGTACTACAAGCCTATTGTAAGCTCAACATTTCCCATTCCAGTACCTAACTGTGTTATTTATGTATGTGTCATATTTGATATTTATTGTTTACCTTATCACAACTTTATTTCTCCTTTATAAGACAGACTTTTCATAACTCGAACAGACCCTCGCCCCCTTTAGTACAAGTTATTAAAAGTCGACTGTATGATAATTTTTAAGAACAGCTACTAAGGGGCTGTCCTTATATTACATAAGGCTTTCCCCACGTTTCTCCCCGCGTAAGGGATCGTAAAATCTTCCATGACATCCCCCCTCCTCTTTTTCAATATTACGCATTTTTTTACGATTTGGTAAATTAGATTATTTTAATCATTTAACTTAGTTACTTTTAAACAAAAGGTTTGGTAACAAAGCCAGTGATATGAAATTTTAGAACTGTACTAAAATTAGGTGTAACACATCATAATCAAATAAAATATAAATGAAATTTTATTTTCTGATGAAAAGAGATTTTTTTTGTTGAGATTTTGTCTCCCCATAAATATTGATAAAAAAAACAAATGCAAGGTAGATCCTGACCCCCTCCCCCATAAACCCTTTCTCAATTTAAGGATGGGCCCCTAAACAGTATTTTAACACAGATTAGTTAGTAAATGACATTTATGAGGTAAACAAAGATAAATTCAGATATGTCATCATGAAATAAAATAGTGGGTTTCGTTTTTTACTCCAAACTTTTCTCTTTACAAAGATTCATTTAATGGATAGTTTAGAATTTAAACGTGGGGTTATGGAACATCATCCAACTGTTACTAGCCTGTGGCCGGGTCAGTTTAGTAAAATGCCTCCATCTTCCTCTATCCTTCCACCATTCCTCCTCCTTTATTTGCTTCCATTCTTTTCCTCTCACTTGAACACTCTCTGTTATCTGCTCCTCCCATCTCATGTACTCCTACTCTTTTCCTGATGACTTCATTCCTAATCTTGTTTATGGAACAACAACAGTAAAAACTTATCTTCGACTTTGTTTCACATTTAAAAACTGAGCTTTGCACACCCCAACTTAATAACATAATAATTTGGCAAAATTAAATATATAATAAGTAAATGTCTCTATATCCAAAACCAAATAAAACATGAGGGTCAATGCCTTGGATTTAGTTTAACCTTGATAGATTGTTCACTATCATAGTAGCGTGTTTGTTTGTCAAACTTTTATCATTGTTAATAGTACATACTTTTATATATATTTGTTTTTATAAGAAGAAATAAAATGCTAGTAGCAAATAGTGATAAACCTAATGCAGGACTGCTATTTTTGCAGATTTTGTGAAACCATATAATTACACCCTAAGAGATTTCTCTGTCATTGTAACTTTGTGTTTGAAAATATGTTATATAAAGTAGGATAATATTGCGCTACTTGTTCAAACTTCACAACATATCTCGGTGTGTGTATGTATGTCATGACTGTCACCTGTAAAAAACTAACTATATCTAGACTTGAATGCTTGCCAAGCCTTACTCTGGACTGTGTTCATTGCCAAGCCTTACTCTGGACTGTGTTCATTGCCAAGCCTTACTCTGGACTGTGTTCATTGCCAAGCCTTACTCTGGACTGTGTTCATTGCCAAGCCTTACTCTGGACTGTGTTCATTGCCAAGCCTTACTCTGGACTGTGTTCATTGCCAAGCCTTACTCTGGACTGTGTTCATTGCTAAGCCTTACTCTGGACTGTACATTTTGCAAACAAAATCCCCAGCATGTTGTCTTTGTAAGACGCTTGTTACATTGTAATACCTATGTTAGTGACAAATTGTTGTACCAAGCAGTGTTTTTAAAAAAAAATAAAACAAGTTATCAAATTGAAAGTAATTTAAATTTGTTTGGTCGACCTCGATGGTCTTGGGATAAAGTGCTCGCTTGATGTTCGTGGGTTCAAACCCAGCTGGTTTTAATGGATTTTTCTTGAGTGATAAAATTCCTTAACATACCTTCCCTCTAAGAGGAAGAAAAGCTGTCGGTGCCTTGTTGATGGTGGTATGTAAAAGAACCCTGGAAGGTATGTAGAAATACCTTTCACTGCAAAATTGGTAGGGAATTCTTGTTTGCTGATATATTCATTTGATTCAGAAAGTAGACATTAAATACCTCAAATAAATAAACAAAAAAATAGAAATTTTTTTCAATTTTTTTCTTTATTAAACATTTAATTCCTAAATAGCAAATTTGTTTTAATTTATAATTACTATAGGATGAACAAAACTAGTCGGGTCAAATCTGAATCTTTTAAAAAATTATAAACATAAGAGGAAATGCTAAATGTGAATGCATTGCAACACGTTCATTATAACACTCATCCATTCAGTTAACTATTAAATTAACAGCTTGCCCGATTTACCGGTCTCACATAAGCAACCTCTTCTTACCAAAATTGACCTGTCCGAGTGAAGCACGGACATCGTAATCTTTGATGCTCCAGTCTTGATCTGGCCGTGTGTTTTTTATAGTCCTCTTGGAAGTAATATTTTACTCAACAAGATGTTTCTAGTATACTACTGACTAGTAGTTTATCAGGTGTAGCTTATTGTAACTATGTTCCTATATTTATATTATAGCGATAACATTCCTCTCCTTTTTCTGCCGTTCTGGAGGGATGTGTTATTTCAGTGGTCTAATTCTATTTTTATTTATTTCAAATCCAACATTTACTATATGATATGTTGTATCTAGTATCTTCTTTACTGAGTTCATAGTTATATGTTTGATCCTGAACAAATTTGAATCAGTAATCGGGAAGTTCATCAGAAGATAAAGGCATTTTCTCTTATAGTGATGCGTACGTAACTGCTCGATAACTCGATGCAAGATTTTGGTATACAATCCAGTCCCATCATGAAACCAGAACGCTTCCTCTAAGGTATCCTGTTATATCCCACATAGAAAATGCCAGATTTATTTATTTCACAGGTTGCCAAGCTTTAGTTCTTGGAAATGTTTCCAAACAGAAGATATAGATAAGTTTATTCAGTTGTCAATTCCATTTCCATGTTTCTGCTGCATATATGATTATGGATAAGAAGTACTCCCTGCACAGATATTGAGGACATGGGAACGCAGTTTGTGAGCAGCAGGTTAACCACCACAAGGAGAGACAGGATTAGGAATGAAACTATCCGAGAAAGAGTGGAGGTACAGGGAGTATATGAGATAGTAGAAGAAGCAAGGCTAAGATGGTATGGACATGTAATGAGGATGTTGGAGTACATGAGATAGTAGAGGAAGCAAGACTGAGATGGTATAGGCATGTAATGAGGATGTTGGAGTACATGAGATAGTAGAGGAAGCAAGGGTGAGGTGGTATGGGCATGTAATGAGGATGTTGGAGTACATGAGATAGTAGAGGAAGCAAGACTGAGATGGTATGGACATGTAATGAGGATGTTGGAGTACATGAGATAGTAGAAGAAGCAAGACTGAGATGGTATGGTCATGTAATGAAGATATTGGAGTACATGAGATAGTAGAGGAAGCAAGGCTAAGATGGTATGGACATGTAATGGGGATGTTGGAGTACATGAGATAGTAGAGGAAGTAAGACTGAGATGGTATGGCTATGTAATGAGGATGTTGGAGTACATGAGATAGTAGAGGAAGCAAGGGTGAGGTGGTATGGGCATGTAATGAGGATGTTGGAGTACATGATATAGTAGAGGAAGCAAGGGTGAGGTGGTATGGGCATGTAATGAGGATGTTGGAGTACATGAGATAGTAGAGGAAGCAAGGATGAGATGGTATGGACATGTAATGAAGATGTTGGAGTACATGAGATAGTAGATGAAGCAAGGCTAAGATGGTATGGACATGTAATGAGGATGTTGGAGTACATGAGATAGTAGAGGAAGCAAGGGTGAGACGGTATGGACATGTAATGAGGATGTTGGAGTACATGAGATAGTAGAGGAAGCAAGGGTGAGACGGTATGGACATGTAATGAGGATGTTGGAGTACATGAGATAGTAGAGGAAGCAAGACTGAGATGGTATGATCATGTAATGAGGATGTTGGAGTACATGAGATAGTAGAGGAAGCAAGGGTGAGACGGTATGGACATGTAATGAGGATGTTGGAGTACATGAGATAGTAGAGGAAGCAAGACTGAGATGGTATGATCATGTAATGAGGATGTTGGAGTACATGAGATAGTAGAGGAAGCAAGACTGAGAGGGTATGATCATGTAATGAGGATGTTGGAGTACATGAGATAGTAGAGGAAGCAAGACTGAGATGGTATGGTCATGTAATGAAGATATTGGAGTACATGAGATAGTAGAGGAAGCAAGACTGAGATGGTATGGACATGTAATGGGGATGTTGGATTACATGAGATAGTAGAGGAAGCAAGGCTAAGATGGTATGGACATGTAATGAGGATGTTGGAGTACATGAGATAGTAGAGGAAGCAAAGGTGAGACGGTATGGACATGTAATGAGGATGTTGGAGTACATGAGATAGTAGAGGAAGCAAGGGTGAGGTGGTATGGGCATGTAATGAGGATGTTGGAATACATGAGATAGTAGAGGAAGCAAGACTGAGATGGTATGGACATGTAATGAGGATGTTGGAGTACATGAGATAGTAGAGGAAGCAAGACTGAGATGGTATGGTCATGTAATGAGGATGTTGGAGTACATGAGATAGTAGAGGAAGCAAGACTGAGATGGTATGGTCATGTAATGAGGATGTTGGAGTACATGAGATAGTAGAGGAAGCAAGGGTGAGGTGGTATGGACATGTAATGAGGATGTTGGAATACATGAGATAGTAGAGGAAGCGAGACTGAGATGGTATGGTCATGTAATGAGGATGTTGGAGTACATGAGATAGTAGAGGAAGCAAGACTGAGATGGTATGGACATGTAATGAGGATGGACAAAGGAGAGAATAGTAAAACGAATGATGGAGATGAAGTATGTAGGAAAATGACCGCAAGGGAGACAAAAAAAATTGGTAGCAGGAGCAGATAACAAGTGTGCAAGTGACAGGAGAAGAATGCTGGAAGTAAATCAGATGTTGGAGGCATTTTACTAAACTGACCTGGCCACAGGCCGGAAACAGCTGATGATTATGGTGATGGTTATCAATTCAATTATAGTGATAATAAATGCCTCAACCTCAATTTGAGTGGCGGGAGAGTGGAAAACCCTTTAGGATAAACCACTCTCAATCCACTTGATCGAGTTTTGATCCATGATTTTCTGTCATCTGCAGTCCAACACGAGAGTGACGTGTTAGACTGCGCAACCACCGATGTGAATGGTGTCCCTTTGTTTTTGTTGTTTTTCTATTCCTTTGTATGGAGAGTGGGATATTTGAAGGTTTGGTGTAACTCACATTGCACATGATACCTTCTAAATAAATTAACAAATCAACGTATCAATAAAACATTTTAATCAAGTTGGGCAGACTATAATTTCACTACAAGCTAATGATTCATTAAAAGACGTAACAGTTTAAAAACCTTACTGTAGACACAAGTTGGATTTTTAAAATTATTTCTTAAAGAACAATAATAAGTGTTTTTTTTTGACAACCAAAATATGTTCAGTCTAGAGTGGAGGAAGGCAGCCGGGTTCTGATTGGCTACACCTAAATACATTTATCTTTTATATGTGCTAAGTATTTTTTTTTTCTTACTAAAACACTTTCAGGTAAAGAATTGAATTGTATATTCTGTTCTAGTAAAATGTATACCCTTTCAAATCATGAACTCATGTGTCAAAAAACTAACATTTTGAAACCTGCCTCGCAACAAAACAGGTTGTTTAGGCTGGCCTGCAAATACTCAGGTTGTAGCTTTTGACAAAATTCACGAAACTTTTCAAAATTTAATATTGATATTTAAAAAAAAACTCGTCTCAAAATATGACGGGTATTTTAATTGCTCATGAACCTTTGCTCACCTGAAGCATACAGATAAATCCATCAAACCCGTCTGACATCTTATCTGATTTGCCGGCGACATGCAAGTCGGAGTTTGAATTCCTTGCCCAACGTACAAATGGTTTCCCACTCTGCCTCCACACAAATGCAGTAACATTTCCTCCAAAACTATATCTTCCTTATACTTATTCCAATAGTGTAGTTATTAATGCATGCATACAGCCCAAAAGGATATTACTAAGACATGGAAAATAAAGTGGTTTGTTTAAGTGTATTTATTATATTTATTATTATTATTATTATTATTATTATTATTATTATTATTATTATTATTATTATTATTATTATTATAATTATTATTATATTCAAAGCAAACGCATGAAAGGATTTATATTTTAACCCTTTGAGTGCCAACGTCGCTCAGAGCGATGCACGAAATATCTGCTAAACTTGCCAGCGTCGCTCACAGCGATCCCATGTTTTCGAGCTCTTAGTTTAGTATTGAGTCAACAGATAGGGTAGATTTTATTTCCACTGCATTCTCATATGTTCAAGCTACTTTTATTTGTCTTTGCGATATATCGAACCTGAAAATTATGTTATAACTTTTTACTTTATGAGTTTTATCTTTGGCCTTGTTTGTAAACATGGCTACTAAGAGGAAAGCTGTGATTCGAGACACAGAAATACTTGCAATATTTATTGAGAGCTCAACCCAGAGTGATCAATTTGTTTGTGATTCTGAAAGCAGTGATTCTGAATTTGTAAATAATGAAACTAAACAGGAATTTTATTCTAATGAAAGTGAAAGATCGGAACAAGTAGGAGTGACAGCTGTCTGTCATTGATAACACGAGTATGAATACTAGTTATTTCTAAAGGGATGAAATAAATCTTGAAGATCAGGATAATCCACCCCAACCTCTTCATATTTATGCAAAAGTACCAGGTTTGAAGTCCCCTTACCGTCCGTCCCCTTCTGATTACAACCCAATTATTTATTTTAGACTTTATTTTACTATAACCCTGCTACAGTTGATGGTCACTGAAACAGCTGCTATGCATAATCCAATTTTAGCGTAAAATCTAAAGTTAGTTATTTTTGTAAATTTTGTCATTTACTCAGTTTTTTATGTTCTTTTCAGTGATTTATTCTATTTCAAGCTATTTAAATTTTCAATGCTTAAAAATTAATGTTAAATAAAACAATAAAAAAATTTTTTTTAAATATCTTGGCTAGTGATTTTTTTATTATATTTAAAAATTAAAAAAGTATATGTATAATTATATCATCGGATCGGCAAGCATGTTAGCTAGTTTATGTAAAAATTTGAGTGCAAGAAATTCAAAGACTAATGAGTTATTAAAATTTAAACAAACTCTGGCATTTTTCAGGAAAATAGCTTGGCACTTTTAGCACATTTTATTGTCATTTCTCTTGGCACTCAAAGGGTTAATGTAACAGAATATACAAGAGATTTAAATATATGAATTATAGGTATATTCACATTTACACTTCATAGTTACATGCATTCACATACATTCCCAATCATCCCACATATGATTTATGACCAATAGTGATCCAAAATATTTAACTATATTTTTTATAAAGAAATTGAATGATACTCTTTAAAGAGCAGGTATGCATCCAAGCGGCATTTTTAAATTGTTAAAATGCAACTCTATCATAAAATGTAGCCACTTAAGTTCAATATTAGTGAAATTTATAACACTACGGGGAATGTGATATTTTATTTACAATTTTTAACATCAATCAGATAGAACAAAATCAATTTTGAAAAAAAAAAGTTCTAAAAGTTCATTTTTTGAACGAAAAAAAAAGTCACATATTGGAATATAAAAATCCGAGCTAGTGTATCAAAATAGCTTTAAAGATAATTCTTTTGAACTATAATATGTAAATCAGGTGCTAATAATTTGTTGTTTCTCAGAACTAGCCAGAACATATTTGAAAAAAAAAAACTCGGCTAAATAGCACATTTTTTACCAAATACAAATATAAATTTCCTTTCTTAGACAATCCAATAAATATTGTTTGTTAACAAGCCAATTTTTTTTAAAAATAGTTATCGACCTTAAATATAGAATTATTTAGGATGTAATGTTGATAGTTATTTCGAATTGAATAGTTCAACAATACCACAGCCATAGTTATATCCAAAAACTCTTGTTTTTTTTAGTTCTAGCACAACCCCATAACGTTAAGTTTTTTGGTGCACAATATTCTGACTCATCACACATGTATAACAGTTCACACCCTAATGAGTACCATTGCAAACTCTTTTTGTGTTGTTGAGCGTCAACTGATGTCAATTCAATGATGAAAACTGCGCCTTTTTCCCCCCTGTAAAATAGACATTTAACCGCACCTCGCTTCAAAATAAAGCGTTCTTCTCGTTACAAATCTAAAGGCTGATATGATACTGCCACCGCTACAAATATTAAGTTTCAAACTGGATACAGACATCGAAGCACACGTATATAGGCCATAATTACAATAGCAAGTTATGTATTTAGCAAAAATTGTGTAACTCTCTATTTACAGTCATCGTTATCAAATGTCACAGTATTATTACATTTCTGGTAGGAACATTTTTCAAAAAATAAATATAAAATAGTGATCAGTTGGTTCTCGAAAGTTTTACAAACCATGTATTTGGTGTTAAATCTAATACGGTTCTCGATTACAAATTAATCTAATTGGTCTTCAGTGTTTGCGGGGTTTTTTTTCTTACGGGCCAGTAGTCATGAAAGGTGCGAAGAATTGTATATGAAGCAGACAAGTGTGCTCTGAAGTTTGGTATAAAAAAATATAAAAAATATGGAGTTAACAAGGAAGAGTAATGAGTGAGTACGGCTTATCGAACCAGGTGGAGAGTAGTTGAAATACGTGGGAAGCTTCAAGTATCAGGAAGTACAGTAAACCGAGTAGCCGTACTCGGGTAGTTTGGTTTGTGGATTATCCACGGACAGTTCATCAAAATATATCATTTAGTGGTTTTTATTTTTCAATAAAATAAGTAACTTAGCAGTGAACAGAGCTTGGCCCGCCTCGGTGGCGTATTTGGCTAACGTGCTAATCGTGTTGAGCTCGACCGCCGAGGACGGGGAGATCGATGTTCGAATCTCGGTCCAGTGAACTGGGGTTGGTTTTCCCTAAATGGTTTTCCACTCTACCTCCACGCAAATGCAGATTCACTTCCTCTAAATTCAACCCTCCCAATTCTTAATCCATTAGTGTAATTAGTACTTAAACGTATAACCCAAACGGGTAGTAAGACGCGGTGCTAAATATATATTTAACAGAGGTTGACATATTTTCATCACAAAACAGATGTAGGAGGAGCTTAATACCATGAAAACTGCACTGTAGTTTTATGCATACCCGTGTGAACTACCCGTTCTGGTTATACACCTATATATTAATTATGCTAATGGTTTTAGGGTGAGGAAGGTTATATTAGGAGGAAGTGTACCCACATTGTGTGGAGGGAGAGTGGAAAACCACCCTCAGTACCCCCGACCGAGATTCGGATCATGATCGCCCCATCTTCGGCATTCTAATCTACTGCGAGAGTAGCGCCTTAGACCGTGCGGCCACCTAAGCAGGTCTCAAATTATAGCCATGTTTGTACTCCGGTAATGTGAAACTACTTAACACTACAGCAGCAGGAAGTGCTCAAAATGACCACCTTCAGCCTGAATGCAAGCCTTGCAGTGGTTGTGTCGTAGAGTTCCGCAATCTTTCTATAACGCCAGGTGTTTGCCAGATTTGTTGGGAGCCTTCTGGTATAGGTTGACCGAGTACTTCAATGCTGGCAATAAATAGGAAACGGCCATTTTGCATTTTGTGACTGTTTTAACTTGTAATTTGAAATTTATTAAGTCCTGTGACAAAGTTGTTTGCAAAATGAAATGTCCGCCCGAATTTGCCCGTGGCCGAGTGTAGTTTTGTAACGACCGCCCGATACAAATATTCGCTGCCCGACTACTCCTAATGATTATCCATGTTATTAATACAGTTGTCGACCTCAATGGTCTTGGGGGTAAAGTGCTCGCCTCAAGACCCGATGCTCGTGGGTTCAAACCCAACACCCACCTCGGTGGCGTAGTTGGCTAACGCGCTAGTCGTTTTGACTCGACCGCTGAGGACGGGGAGATCGAGGTTCGAATCTCGGTTTCGGGTGAACTGGGGGTGGTTTTTCCTAAATGGTTTTCCACTCTCTCTCCACGCAAATGCGGGTTCACTTCCTATAAATTCAACCCTCCCAATTCCTAATCCATTAACGTAGTTAGTACTTAAGCGTATAACCCGAACGGGTAGTAGGACGCGGTGCTAAATATTATTATTATTATTATTCAAACCCAACCAATGTTAATAGATCTTCCTTGGATGATAAAAACCCGTAACACAACTTCCCTCAGAGCGAAAATAAATTGTGTAGATTGTGGCGTGTAAAATAACCCTGGAAGGTATGTGCCCAGCAAAATTGGCAGGCCCTTTCGCTCTCACTCAAAGAAATTTTCGTGTTCTGATATAATCAGCCGGTTTATAAGGTGCAAGTTAAATACCTCAAATAAATATATATAAACACAGTTCACGGGTCAACACTAAAGAAAAAGTTGTTTGGTCAATTATTTGTGTTTTTCAATCATCCGTGCATTCTTCGGTATTATTTAGTTCATAGTTTGCTGTATATTAGAAGGAGGAGGTAAAAACAAGGAGGAAACTGTAAAGAGAGTAAAGACAGCAAGGAGACCCATTTTACCGCTGCACGAGGGATTTGGTGTGGAATTGAAATGCAACTACGAATCTTCAATTAACTGGTAAAACTAAAATTCATTTAATAAACACGAAATAGAATCTTAATCTAAACTTGTCACCAAAATACCTGGCTACATTCCAATTCTCATAAGAAGAAACTTTTGGAAAATACAAACTGTTTTCCTGCCGTCAACAATGATAGCATTTTACTATATTATTAGTGTTATTTTATAGATACAGTGAAATCTCCCTTGACGGACAACTTTGAATAGTGGATTTTTTATAGCGGACGGTTTTTATTCCCCCGGAAAAATAGTATGGGCTCTTACGGTGTAACAACCTCCCAATAACGGACATGGACACTTCTGTAGACGCATATTTATGCGTAACACACTCTAAACAGCAGACAATTTTTTTAAAGTTTATTTGTAGTATTTTAATGTAGGAATGTCAAGGATGTGTGAAGTGTGAGCAGTCCTAGGAATGTCAGGGATGTGTGAAGTGTGAGCAGTCCTAGGAATGTCAGGGATGTGTGAAGTGTGAGCAGTCCTAGGAATGTCAGGGATGTGTGAAGTGTGAGCAGTCCTAGGAATGTCAGGGATGTGTGAAGTGTGAGCAGTCCTAGGAATGTCAAGGATGTGTGAAGTGTGAGCAGTCCTAGGAATGTCAGGGATGTGTGAAGTGTGAGCAGTCCTAGGAATGTCAAGGATGTGTGAAGTGTGAGCAGTCCTAGGAATGTCAGGGATGTGTGAAGTGTGAGCAGCCCTAGGGATGTCAGGGATGTATGAAGTGTGAGCAGTCCTAGGGATGTCAGGGATGTGTGAAGTGTGAGCAGTCCTAGGAATGTCAGGGATGTGTGAAGTGTGAGCAGTCCTAGGGATGTCAGGGATGTATGAAGTGTGAGCAGTCCTAGGGATGTCAGGGATGTGTGAAGTGTGAGCAGTCTTAGGGATGTCAGGGATGTGTGAAGTGTGAGCAGTCCTAGGGATGTCAGGGATGTGTGAAGTGTGAGCAGTCCCGCCTTCCCCCGCTGGGGAATATTTCTAAAATAGCCTGGGTAGTAATGACTTGTATTTCAAGGTTGTAGCTCCGACCCCTTTCGAGCAGTCAGCGGAGAATGTTCCAGTAGTTGTCTGTGCTCGTGCTCACACATACAGTACAGAAGGCTTGTTCACATTTAATTTAATTTACATATCGCTCTCTGTATCGCACAATATGTACAGTACACTACATACAGTATTTATTAATTAGTCATAGTTATGCTGGATACCATACTGCATAGTGCAGTAATTAGATTGTTGTAGCTAATATTCAAAGTATATAGGTTCATATGGATTAAAGTGTAATCAAGAAGATTTAAAAAAACTTATTTTTCCAAAAACCGGACTTTTGTTACTCCGGAAGTAGTCCAGTATTAAGAGATTTCACTGTATTGATGAGATCTATCAAAAGCGACAGCTGAAAATAACATGACTTGAGATGTATGAATACTTGAAAGTGGATCCAGTGACTTCACTGTCACGCAAGCATCGTTAGTGGGTGGGACTTGTCCTCGTAATAATTAGGGCCAGATTTAGAGTTGTGGAGGCCCAAACATTAGACAAATATTTTTCCTATCAATTTATCAACATCATTTTTTTCTTTATAAAATCAATCGTCAAAAGCTTAATTTTAACAATATCATTTAAATAAGTAAATATTGATATCACAATGAATTAAAATGGGTTTAAAACTAGATTTTTACCGTATATATTTTTATTTAGTTAATCTTGATGAAGATAGAAAATAAATTAAATGTCAAAACATTTTTTATTGAAAGGATTTGCAGAGGTCCTGGGGTGTTAGCACTTGTCGCCCGACTCTAAATCCCCGACTGCTAATAATTCACTCTGCTGGGACATTCTTGGTACCGTGAAAGAAACAATGAATTGTTTTATTGAGGAAAAATTGAAAATCCTAAAAGTTGAGACATCATCTAAAAACAATGTTTGTCTGTGAATAACTGTCGAGGATTCTGTTTGATGGCCCAGTGTTTGAACCCTGTCAAGGTCGACTTGGGAGATTGTCTCCTTAATGATAGAGCTGTCAGAATAAGGTTATTCCTGAGAAAATTTTATTTTATTAATTTGTTGACACTCCAGCGTATCACCGTATGTCCAAATAAGGGTTGATTTGCATGTCGGAGCGTCACTTTTTCGGAGCGTCACTTTGTCGGAGCGTCACTTTGTCTACTAGGTGTGTTACGATATCTAGTAGGATTATTGTACTATCCTGTCTGTTATGATGTCTACTAGGATTGTTGTATTGTCTCTCCGAGTCTCGGGGAAATATGCCCCCCTCCGACACTCATGGTTGTGACCCTGGTTATGAGCCGTCCCTAGAGAGTAGTTGACCGGGATCACAGCAAGTCGCAGTATCACGCGTTCGATTGGTCCAGCGACAGGGCCAGCTTGTTCCCCCCTCCAACCCTCATGGTTGTGACCCTGGTTATGAGCCGTCCCTAGAGAGTAGTTGACCGGGATCACAGCAAGTCGCAGTATCACGCGTTCGATTGGTCCAGCGACAGGGCCAGCTTGTTCCCCCCTCCAACCCTCATGGTTGTGACCCTGGTTATGAGCCGTCCCTAGAGAGTAGTCGACCGGGATCACAGCAGGTCGCAGCATCACGCGTACGATTGGTCCAGCGACAGGGCCAGCTTGTTGCCCCCCTCCGACACTCATGGTTGTGACCCTGGTTATGAGCCGTCCCTAGAGAGTAGTAGACCGGGATCACAGCAGGTCGCAGCATCACGCGTACGATTGGTCCAGCGACAGGGCCAGCTTGTTGCCCCCCTCCGACACTCATGGTTGTGACCCTGGTTATGAGCCGTCCCTAGAGAGTAGTAGACCGGGATCACAGCAGGTCGCAGCATCACGCGTACGATTGGTCCAGCGACAGGGCCAGCTTGTTGCCCCCCTCCGACACTCATGGTTGTGACCCTGGTTATGAGCCGTCCCTAGAGAGTAGTAGACCGGGATCACAGCAGGTCGCAGCATCACGCGTACGATTGGTCCAGCGACAGGGCCAGCTTGTTGCCCCCCTTGTCGACCCAGTTCCTCAACCTGCCTCGGAGTTCCTCCAGGGACTTGGACTTGGCCTTGTTGATGCGCTTGTACTTGACGTCTTTGGGCTTGGTAACGGACCTGTGGTTGCTCATCACCCGGTTGTATGTCACCTGCGCGTGATCTGGATCTCGGCGCTCAGGTGGGCTCTCGTTCAGGCGCTCGAAGCTCCCGTACAGCGCCTGCCGACACACACAGAAGACAATGATATTAGGGATCTGAGATTACTCCCTTAACTTTCTTATGAATAGACATTCTGACAGCTTTTAGAGTTACTAGACCTAGAGGTGACCTGGCGGTCTAGGGGTAAAGTGTCGGACTTCTGTGCTGAGGGTCCGGGGTCCAATCCTCGGTCCCGGCACAGATTTATCTGAATGCCAAACCCTTCCTTCACCTCTGACAAGATGTGTATTAATCACAACTTGTGAATGTGTGGAATGCCAGGCCTCCACCGTGGTTCGGATTCCACGTTAAACTGTAGGTCCTCCATTTCATCTCACAATCACCCTACCATTGCACATTAGCGTAAGTGTGTATAACCCGAACGGGTAGTAAGACGCGGTGCCAATAATAATACTAGATCTACTTTCATGTATTCATACATCAAGTCATGTGATCTGCAGCTTTCACTTTTGATAGATATTAATATCTATAAAACAACCCCAACAAAATAATGCTATCAATATTGACCACAAACAAATTTTATGTTTGTAATTTTTTTTTAAATGCCCCAAATGTCCAATCGTAAGAAAATCAGGTTATAGTTGAATCAGCGGAACATTTGCTTACTGCTCTAAGGGTCTATGGTTTGATTCCCAGTGAAGACTGAAAATTAATAAATGTTGTCTGGTCCCTTTAAACTGAGCGGTTAAAAGGTGAATGGTTTTTTTTTATGGTAGGTTAGGGCTAAATAAAGGTAGAATTTAGAGGAAATGTATTCGCATTAGAGAGAATGAGGGTCAGAAACTATTTAGGAAAAACCACCTTTATAAGAGAACAGCGACATACTTATTTTTTCGCAAACATGACTAGGTGAGCTTGACGTCTAGACTGCGTGTCCAACAATACTGGTGGTAAAAGTGTGTTTATTTACATGTTGATTTTCCATCGCCACTAAATTAAAATGCTGAATGCCTCGTACCTGTAGTTTGGTGCGATGCATGGGATCCTCCCCACCGTCCCCCGCCTCAGTCTTGTGATTGTTGGAGGGGGAAGTGTTGCTACCCCCTACCTCCCCCTCTCCGTCTTCCTCCACGCTGTACACCGTCTCCAGGATCTCAGGACGGCGCAGGAATCCGTTAGACCGGCGTAAGGATGAGTACCTGCAAACATATATACACTTACAGATCAAGTTCGTTAGGGAACAAAATTAACAGAGGGTTGGGGAGAGAATCAACCCTTATTTGTGTAAAAACACGGTTTATAGCATTAATTATTACTTGTATTTACCTTTCAGGACACTTCCTGACACCTCATTTGGCTGAAAATTTGTATATAGGTGCAAACTACTGTATTAACATTAAAGAAAAAATAAGTTGTTTT
This sequence comes from Timema podura, assembly GCA_033556935.1. Taxonomy (NCBI): domain Eukaryota; kingdom Metazoa; phylum Arthropoda; class Insecta; order Phasmatodea; family Timematidae; genus Timema; species Timema podura. The sequence continues at coordinate 11,987,685 of JAVRXN010000002.1, read as the reverse complement.
TTTGTCGACCTGGGTGGTCTTGGGGTAAAGTGCTGACCTGAGGACCCGATGCTCGTGGGTTCTAACCCAACCGGGGTCGGCGGATTTTTCTTGAGCGATAAAAATCTGTAGCACAATTTTCTATGGGGGGAAGTAAAGCCTTTGGTTCACTGTCAGTTGTGGTATGTAAAATAAACCTGGAAGGTGTGTGAAAATACCTTTCCCCACAAAATTGATAGGCCCTTCACTCTCGCTCATAGAAATTCTAGTGTGCTGGAATAATCAGTCGGTCAGAAGTGTACATTAAATACCTCAAATACATTATTTTTGAGGGTGGGGGAGGCAGATAGCTAGGGCATCCACAAACGAAGTCTTCCCAGGGTCCTACGTTTTTGCTAAGGTCAGCCCTGAATACAGACCCGCCTAACAATCCTCCAGTAGAGCTATACCGACTGAGCCAAAGTGACCGGCCCAAGTCAACACACGTAGTGTATTTACTTGTTGTTAGATGGCTCCACCGCGTCACTGACGCTTCTGATCACGGTCACGCTGTCCATGCCAGACCGAAACCTTGGCAGAATGTCCCCATCCCCCGCCAATCCTTCCTCCATAACCACAGCGCTGTCGCTGTCGTTCAGCGAGTCGAGGTTCGTCTCGTCTCCGCCAGGCGGTGACTCTGTCAGCGAGCAGTCGAGACCGGCGTCCATCAGACGACCTTAAGTGCAACAAAAACGGACATTTGTGGACAACTTTATTATTTTGTGTTTGCGTCCAACTAAACGTTCGGTTTGTAGTTTCACACATGGGAACTAATTAGTAATTACTCTAAAACTGTACGGATGGCAATTTTCCCCAATACTTTACAGATATATTTACCGTTCGATATAGATCGCAAGGTGTATATCGATCAAATTATATCGAGCTTATCTACTAATTACATTAATAGTTTAGGGATGCGAAAGGTATATATTTAGAGGAAGTGTGCCCACATTTCGGGAGGAGAGAGAGAGAGAGAGAGTGGAAACCCATTTTTATAAAAACCACCTCAGTACACCCGAACCGAGATTTGAACCTGGATCTCCCGTCAAAGGTAGTCTAGTCTATTTAGAGTGACGCCTTAGATCATGCGGCCACCGGAGCGAGTGATCTGCAGATGTTTACTGGAGTGAATCCAGTGGGTTTGACTGGCCGTGTATATAGCACTGACTCGGTAGCGCAGGACTAGGTTCGAATCCCGGTCAATTGCGATCATACCCATTGCTATAGTAGAATTCTAGTAAGAATAAGCTTTAAAATAATATCTAACTAAAGCGACAGTTGCAGTTTACATGACTTGACGTATGAATACGTTAATGTAGATCTAGTACTATTTCTAGCTGTCTGTTAAAATCCTTCCTATGAAAATTGGACTGTATTTAGAGTGTATTTAGTTAGAGTTTCTCAGAGCAAATGTTGATACATTTTCTTCAAATTCACCCTATTCATCCTGTGTTCTTGGATCAGTCAGTGCAAGTTGTGATCCACCCAAATGGCTATCAAGATAAATAGCTAATTATTTTAACTATCAAGATACATAGCTAGTTATTTTAACTATCAAGACACATAGCTAGTTATTTTAAAAAAAATACATCACACACAAAACACTAGAGTGTGTATCTGGTGTAAGACTCATCAAGTTGGCAGGCCCGTGTCAAGGTCAAGGTGCAGGAAAGGGGTGTGTTTCTTGTCATGTTTGTACCTTGCAGAGCCTGGATGAGCCGCTGCTGTCGGAAGATGATCGTCTCCCTCTGGGACAGTAGCACGCTGATGTGCTTCTGTTTGCGACATAGTCGGGATTCGAACAGGATCAGTTGCGAGGAGAGCACCTTGAGCTGTTCGGCGCGATCTCTTGTCAGCTGCGCCACCATCTCCTCCTGGACAGGGACAGGGGTAGAGCAAATTGATCCTGTCATGGCCTTTCAAATATTGGTGGGCTCTTAAGGCGATAAAATACGAGTAGTTGATCGGAAATTCTTAAACGCCAGAGAAACAAGACGTGGGCTTATAACGTTCCTGGGGGAAGCTGTCCGGAGTAGGAGAACAAACAGGGGAGGAGGAAATACTAATGATAATACAATGTATTGTATTAAATGACATAATTCTATTCCCAAAGATCCATTCTACGCTCCTATAGCAGTTACCTTTCGTTTCCCGGACATTTAGCTCTTAATGATCCACGGAAGTATTTACAAGTCTATTTATGTGTAAGGTCAAGGCCGTAGCCAGCCAATAATTTCAGTGTGTGTGTGTGTGGGGGGTGGGGGGGGGGGGGGTTGGTGGGCCCATTTCCTAAATTCCGGAGGCTAGAAAAAATTCTAAATATTAAACACCTCTAGAAGCTCTTTGAAGTGCTTTATGTGGTAACACAACCCTCTAATTTGTATTTGTACCCTAAATTTTGATAATGTTTGAACCATAAATAAAGCCATATATATATATTAAAACAAATAAGATTTCGGGGGGTGGGGGTTGAAACCCCACAAACCCCCCCCCTTCGACTACAGCCTTGCACAGGCTCATAAAACATAGTTTTGTGCTCATTCTAGTGAACAACAAACTCCTGTAGTATCAAAGGTTTAGTCAATATTTAACCTGAGCTCAACATATGATTGGCAATATCTCGGCTACCTAGTCGGCCACCTTAAGAGCAAACACATAGATTGAATTATTGCTTATACTGTCCTGAATCTACACTCCTGCTCTATCAACTGTTACTGTCCTGACTAGCCAGTCCTGCTCTATCAACTGTTACTGACCTGACTAGCCAGTCCTGCTCTATCAACTGTTACTGTCCTGACTAGCCAGTCCTGCTCTATCAACTGTTACTGACCTGACTAGCCAGTCCTGCTCTATCAACTGTTACTGTCCTGACTAGCCAGTCCTGCTCTATCAACTGTTACTGACCTGACTAGCCAGTCCTGCTCTATCAACTGTTACTGACCTGACTAGCCAGTCCTGCTCTATAAATTGTTACTGACCTGACAGCCAGTCCTGCTCTATCAATTGTTACTGACCTGACTAGCCAGTCCTGCTCTATCAACTGTTACTGACCTGCCCTAGCCAGTCCTGCTCTATCAACTGTTACTGACCTGACTAGCCAGTCCTGCTCTATCAACTGTTATTGACCTGACTCGCGAGTCTTCTTGTCTGTCAGAGGCCATGGCAGTGACCTCAGGTCAGCCTGCACTCAAAGAAGGCCACACATCCTCTCGTCACACTGTCGAGTAACTCACCTGCGCCTTGACTCGCCGCCTCCAGCTCATCACCTGGTGCGCCCTGCGCCCTGTAGCGCTCTCTAAGAGCTCTGATCACCAGTCGGGCCTCCTCCAAGCTCTCGAATCTGGTTCAGTGTCACCCGTGCTGATACTGCTAGAGCTGCTGCTGGCCACCACCGCCTCGCCGCTACTGCTGGACAGACAAACAATGGCTGGTATTGTTCTGCTCTCATCTAACCACTACTGCTGAACAGACAGTGGCTGGTATTGTTCTGCTCTCAGTCTAACCACTACTGCTGAACAGACAGTAGCTGGTATTGTTCTGCTCTCAGTCTAACCACTACTGCTGAACAGACAATAGCTGGATTGTTCTGCTCTCAGTCTAACCACTACTGCTGAACAGACAATAGCTGGTATTGTTCTGCTCTCAGTCTAACCACTACTGCTGAACAGACAGTGGCTAGTATGGTTCTGCTCTCAGTCTAGCCACTACTGCTGAACAGACAATAGCTGGTATTGTTCTGCTCTCAGTCTAACCACTACTGCTGAACAGACAGTAGCTGGTATTGTTCTGCTCTCAGTCTAACCACTACTGCTGAACAGACAATAGCTGGTATTGTTCTGCTCTCAGTCTAACCACTACTGCTGAACAGACAATAGCTGGTATTGTTCTGCTCTCAGTCTAGCCACTACTGCTGAACAGACAGTGGCTGGTATTGTTCTGCTCTCAGTCTAGCCACTACTGCTGAACAGACAGTGGCTGGTATTGTTCTGCTCTCAGTCTAACCACTACTGCTGAACAGACAGTAGCTGGTATTGTTCTGCTCTCAGTCTAGCCACTACTGCTGAACAGACAGTGGCTGGTATTGTTCTGCTCTCAGTCTAACCACTACTGCTGAACAGACAGTAGCTGGTATTGTTCTGCTCTCAGTCTAGCCACTACTGCTGAACAGACAGTGGCTGTATTGTTCTGCTCTCAGTCTAGCCACTACTGCTAAACAGACAGTGGCTGGTATTGTTCTGCTCTCAGTCTAAGCCACTATGCTGAACAGACAGTGGCTGGTATTGTTCTGCTCTCAGTCTAACCACTACTACAGAACAGACAGTGGCTGGTATTGTTCTGCTCTCAGTCTAGCCACTACTGCTAAACAGACAGTGGCTGGTATTGTTCTGCTCTCAGTCTAACCACTACTGCTGAACAGACAGTGGCTGGTATTGTTCTGCTCTCAGTCTAGCCACTACTGCTAAACAGACAGTGGCTGGTATTGTTCTGCTCTCAGTCTAACCACTAATGCTGAACAGACAGTGGCTGGTATTGTTCTGCTCTCAGTCTAGCCACTACTGCTGAACAGACAATGGCTGGTATTGTTCTGCTCTCAGTCTAGCCACTACTGCTGAACAGACAGTGGCTGGTATTGTTCTGCTCTCAGTCTAGCCACTACTGCTGAACAGACAGTGGCTGGTATTGTTCTGCTCTCAGTCTAGCCACTACTACAGAACAGACAATGGCTGGTATTGTTCTGCTCTCAGTCTAGCCACTACTGCTGAACAGACAGTGGCTGGTATTGTTCTGCTCTCAGTCTAGCCACTACTGCTGAACAGACAGTGGCTGGTATTGTTCTGCTCTCAGTCTAGCCACTACTACAGAACAGACAATGGCTGGTATTGTTCTGTTCTCAGTCTAGCCACTACTGCTGAACAGACAGTGGCTGGTATTGTTCTGCTCTCAGTCTAGCCACTACTGCTGAACAGACAGTGGCTGGTATTGTTCTGCTCTCAGTCTAACCACTACTGCTGAACAGACAGTAGCTGGTATTGTTCTGCTCTCAGTCTAGCCACTACTGCTGAACACGACAGTGGCTGGTATTGTTCTGCTCTCAGTCTAGCCACTACTACAGAACAGACAGTGGCTGGTATTGTTCTGCTCTCAGTCTAACCACTACTGCTGAACAGACAGTGGCTGGTATTGTTCTGCTCTCAGTCTAGCCACTACTGCTGAACAGACAGTGCTGGTATTGTTCTGCTCTCAGTCTAGCCACTACTGCTGAACAACAGTGGCTAGTATTGTTCTGCTCTCAGTCTAACCACTACTGCTGAACAGACAGTGGCTGGTATTGTTCTGCTCTCAGTCTAACCGACTACTGCTGAACAGACAGTGGCTGGTATTGTTCTGCTCTGTCTACCCTACTGCTGAACAAACAAGTGGGCTGTATTGTTCTGCTCTCAGTCTACCACTACTGCTGAACAAAAGGGGCTGATATTGTTCTGCTCTCAGTCTAACCACTACTGCTGAACAGACAGTGGCTGGTATTGTTCTGCTCTCAGTCTAACCACTACTGCTGAACAAACAGTGGCTGGTATTGTTCTGCTCTCAGTCTAACCACTACTGCTGAACAGACAGTGGCTGGTATTGTTCTGCTCTCAGTCTAGCCACTACTGCTGAACAGACAGTGGCTGGTATTGTTCTGCTCTCAGTCTAACCACTACTGCTTGTAACAGCGCTCCCTCATTCTTAGAAAACTTGCTCCAGTTCACCAACAAGTTTTTAATATAATTAATTAAATCCCTTTCTCCTTTTCGTATTTAGGTTCAATGTATTTACAGTTTAGGAATAAAACGAACAGAAAACATTAAATAGGATATTAATGAATGAAATACATAGCGAGATCCTTGGCCTCGTTTCACGTCTTTGTGTCTGACAAATAAAGGTGTCATTAACAAGAGGTTCGAACCAGGGTCCCCGGAACTAGCCGGGGGGGAAAGCGTGTGGCCCCACCGCGAAACTGGAGCGACGGTTTTGGCAAGGGAACAGACAGACTGGCCACAGTCCACCGTCTCCGTGAGGCGTGTCTTGGACTAGTGACCCAGACTCGAACTAGGGACCACGACTTTGGGCCTGAATATACTCTCGACCAGTTGTGTGATCTGCAGACGGCATTTTTGTAAGGGAGGGAAACCGTTTAAAAAAAATATAGCACCCTTGATAGGCCTGACCGGGTATCGAGCCCCAACCTTCCTGTCACTGGTAACATCAGCCTCTACACGAGCCGGACGTTTAGTCCTCATGTCCACAGATGCGTGTGACGTAGTGATGGTCCTATCGTAGGAATACCATCGAATAATACGATTGTGATTAGACTAGAGATACACTCGATAGTCTACAAATCTTTCGAATGACATATTTGTGTTGGTGCTGACCGATAGAGAACCTTAAGGCCGCGCGAGTAATTTTACAGTTTTTATAGCATTAAATTTTTTTGGTCAAAATAAATAAAATATTTCTCCAGTAGCAACATGGAGTTTAGTTTTCTGCACATGCTAATATAACAGACAGAATATCTTCAGGTATTGTCAACTTATTTAAAAGTTTAATTTCCAGGATGCAGATACAAGATATTCACGATTGTTGATGATAGTATGTGCGAAACTAACTCATGTTGCTATGGAGAAATTTTTTTTATTTGCAAAAAAAAAAAATTCAATTCTATAAAAATTGTAAAAATACTTGCGCTCCCTTCGGCCACAACTTAATGTTCTGAGCATTTTACTTGCTGTACTTATACCAAATGTCCGTTTCTTTAAAGTCCTATTGGCGAAGCAGTAGGTCTACCATGTTGACCGATAGTCGTCCTTAGGGACTCGAATGTTTTCCTTGTTATTCTTATACAGAGGAGCATTGCTCATAAGGACGTTAACTTATTATAAATCAGCTCTAAAATAAATTTCCATAGTCATAATCACCCTTCTTTGATTCTATGTTAAATTTAAAATCTCTGTTTTCTGTGGTCTAGTGGACAGAGTTCCTGGCTACACATCCAGAGACTCCAGGTTCGATCCCCGTGGCTTACAGATATTATGTGGATCAGTGGGTCTGGAACGGGGTCAACTCAGCACCGTAAGCACAAATGAAGATATACCTTGATGTAAAAATAGCGACTCTGGTCTAGAAAACTGAGATTAACGGCCGGAGAATTCGTTGTGCTGACCACATGACAACTTCTGCTCGCAAATGTTGGCACTATCTTCGCCAACAAGCGGCGGCCGCTCGGTCGGGTATAGCTCGTTTGCTGTCTGATGTCATGAAGTGGTGTTTTTTTTTAATGTTTTAAAATTGAATAGTTAAATCACTTTAATTATCGAAATTTTAATAATTATACGTGGTTTATTTAAAATAATATAAATGACCAGTTGAGACCAAGCTCGAATGCCAACATTACAAACGGACCGATCACTCGATAGTTGCCCCCACTGCTGTGACGTCACACGGCAGGAGCAAACAACCCGCCCCAGTTGTACTGCGTGCCTAGAGAGGATGTGTCTCCAGGTGGTAGGTAGGTAAGTGCCTCGCCGGAAGTGCAGACACCTGAACACACATCCACCACCTGGCGGACCCAACTCACATCTCATCAGCGCAGACACTCGGGGCGGGGTGTCTTGTTTCTACAGTAGAGGGGGACTCTGTACACCCCGTCCTACTATGTGCTCGGGAATATGCACAATAATAGGCTGGAAAAGGGAGAATTTAGATAAGTGTAGCCGCAATTGCATGGGTAGAGAAGTACATAAACATACATACTAATCCCACCGTTCCCTTGCGGAGAAGGCAAGAAACTGTGAATATAATTCAAAAACAACTCCGTATTTAATCCATCCTCACTAACTTTCTCCACACTTCCCTATCCTGCATACTCCCTTCTCTTCAACAACATCCAAACACCAAGTCATACATGCTATTTTATTATTAAAACTTTAATGTTTCTCTTTTTCACACATTCGTCTACAATATTTAGCCACGTCTTATACGGCCCACCCCTTCATTTTGATCCCACAATTTACTTTTATATATTTGCTTCATCACTTTGTCCACACTCATCCTCTCAACATGTCCAAACCAACGTAAGACACTTCTTTCAGAATGACCTGTTGCATTCCCATTCCCGCACTCATTCAAACCCATTCATTATTGACTGTCCATACGAGTTTTCCACATAACATTTCTTAAATATCTCATTCCAACCGCATCACCTTGCTCTTGTGTTTCTCCTGACAAACCCACGCCTCACATAAACAACGTTGGCGTTACCACACTTATAAACCGCCATCTTTGCCTCTTTCGATACTACTTCATTCTTTGCAATAGTCCACAAAACAACCAACTAATCTCTGAGATGCATCCCCGTCCATCAATTTAACCATCCGTCCTTCCATTTTACAGAACATCCTGCCTGTCGCCACATTCAAACGATTTAATGCATTCTGTAAGTCACTTTTACTCTCGACATTAATACCGCATCATCGGCATATAACAAAGAGATAACTGAAAACAACTGAGGGAAACCCATATCAGGACATCGTGCCGGGATTCGAACCCCCGACCTTCCCACCACCGGGAAAATGGACAAACTGAGATTGACACCCACCGATAGGGCAGTAATCTCCATTCCAGACATCCGACAAGGTTTAGACCGAGCTTGTAAGCTTGTAGTGATCTTAGGGTCCTTGCTACCCGCCTACTTTTAGATCACGGATAGACAATCTTGCTACCCGCCCACTTTTAGATCACGGATAGACAATCTTGCTACCCACCCACTTTTAGATCACGGATAGACAATCTTGCTACCACCATTTAGATCACAGCAACTTGCTACCACCCTTTTAGATCACGGATAGACAATCTTGCTACCGCCACTTAGATCCGGATAACATTGCAACGCTACTTTTAGTTCACGGATAGACAATCTTGCTACCCACCTACTTTTAGATCACGGATAGACAATCTTGCTACCCGCCCACTTTTAGATCACGGATAGACAATCTTGCAACCCGCCTACTTTTAGTTCACGGATAGACAATCTTGCTACCCGCCTACTTTTAGATCACGGATATACAATCTTGCTACCCCCCACTTTTAGATCACGGATAGATAATCTTGCTACCCGGCTTCTTTTAGATCACGGATATACAATCTTGCTACCCGCCCACTTTTAGATCACGGATAGACCTCAGCGGGATTCAACTGATAAGAGTCATTACACCATGGATCTATTTCTCTACCATAGTGGAATAATGCAAGCCAAGATAATCGAAGGCTACATCGTGTAAAAAGAGCAGCAATCCTGACCGGAGGAGAGGATCGTTCGATATCCATTCTGAAGATACTGTACAGCGATTTAACCTAAAACAACAGCCGTCTAGCACGCCCCTGTTAACAGAGAAAGGAGTGTTGCAGACCCGGGCGGTGTTAGCAAACAGTTCGGGTGTTATGTTTGTGTCCTGGTGTGGGCGGGGGTCGAAGTCGTGACTCGGCAAAGAGGTCACTAGCGTAGTTAACCAGGTGAGGCACGGCCCAACCAGCCCGAGGTTAGCATGCGCGAGACGTGATTGGCAGAGTTGGCTTGGTGTGCCTCCCGCTAGATCTGGTAAACTACAGTACAATCTTCGTAACAAGATATCAATGTTGTCTGTCACCTCTGGTAACTACAGTCCAGTCTTCATAACAATATATCAATGTTGACTGTCACCTGCTGGTAAACTACAGCCAGTCTTCATAACAATATATCAATGTTGACTGTCACCTGCTGGTAAACTACAGGCCAGTCTTCATAACAAGATATCAATGTTGACTAAGAAAATATGTTTGGTATTTTCTAAAAGCATCTTGATATGAAAATTGGACTTAAGTTCTACTTTAACCTAGTTTGTAATTCGTGAAATGGATGACTGTGTGATTAGAAAGTGCACTTGAAGTACCTTTTCACAATCAAAAATTAATTAGGCCTCTACAGCTGGTAGGATTTTTTTAGATTAACATTTTTCAGTAAGATGCATTTTAATTATTAATTTTTTTTTACCTTATTTATTCCTCAAGCTTTTGAAAGTAAACAATCATTGCTTCTTTTTTCACCTCGTCTTTCCCCCCCTCCCCCCACCTACCCCACTACCTGACCTGAAAATCATGGCTTTCCGCATAGGTATACCTCTACGTAATCAGTACACCAGACAAAACGAGACTTAAGCCTTTTGTCTGCGTGCCCATGCAAAGTATTGAGTTAGCTAGGATGTAAGATAAGTGATATAGTGATGGTTAGTAAGGATGTATAGTTGTATGCCAGTCGGCTAAGATCTCAGAATGCCCCTGGCAGGTATATAACCGGTGTTGGCACCAGGAACCTCCTGAGCCGTGTCGCCAGGTGACCTTGTAGTTAGCACACAACATACTTCCTGTATCTGTGGTCGAGTGGTGCAAACCAGACACCTTCAGTTGGACCACTTTTAACAGTTATTAGAATTATTGTTATTTCATCATTAATTTGGCCAACCTGTTCGTATCACTCGGGTATTTTTCTGTATTTCAAGTCTTGGGGAATATTTAGTTAATAGTCCATTAAAACAGGTTAGTATAGCTATCATAATATGTTTACTTTATCATATAGATAAAGTATTGTAATCTTGAACTTTCTTGTCCCTAAGATTATAGTGGATATTTACGTTTTGTGGGCCCCCGAACCCAAAACAGTGGGTCTTGCAATTCTGTGGGCCTGTCCTTGGGGCTGGTGGGTTTCTTTAAAACTTGATATTTAGATGATTTAGATGTTATATGGTCATATCTCGGGGACTTTTCTTGCTTGAGATTTTATCCACCAAATTAAGGATAGTTAGATGATAAATAACACTGTGTACATATATTTTTGGGGAGACGATATTAGGGGGGGAATTAATTTGAGGGTAGTTTGACAGTTTATTAAACAATTGGTAGGATAAATCGCAACCGACTTTATCGTTCCTTTATCTAAACTTTACTTATAACTCGTAAGATATGTGAAATGAAATAAGATACACTGTTGCAGAAACATAATTGGGAAAATAGAGCACCATATTCCACCAAAGAGCGTAAGTTAAATAATAAAGACTGTTACAGAAACATTAAGATAAGAGAAACCTCTCTGTCCACCAAAGATCTTAACAACCAACTCTCATTTCCCGAACAGTCATTTAATAAATATATCTGCATACAGATCGGAAACTTTTGGTTTGGTAAAAACTTATTTCAAATAAAAGTTGTTTATTTCTAAGAGCACTACAACTTTTCAATCATAAGTTATTTCGTATCTTAAAGAGTTGCGGAGAAATGATCAAAATTGGAAATATTCACTCATGTAAACTACCTTCTATGTCACTTTTACGAGAAAATGAAATGCACCATTTTGTTTTTTAATATTAAACAGGGTCTAGATACGAATTTGAATCAAAATCGTTTGAGTCAATTTTGGAGAAAAATCGCTCTTTTCTCTTTTTCGCCATTAAATAAACTACCTATAAATTTAGGGTTGGATATTTAATTTCAAAAACTTCTCTGGAGAGCCTTATGAAAACCAATGTTTAGCCCGATAGGTAAAATTGGTTTCGTATCTAGGCCGATATACAGACAGACAGAGTGCATCGCGAAAACAAACTTTTAGGTTTCAGGGAGTCATTAGACATTGGTGAAAATCTCGAATTCAATTTTTTTTTTTTTTTACAATCACAGTACTAGTACTCTCCAAGGGTTCACTCGCTATAAAGTTAAAATTTGAAATTTTTCAAATATCGTCTGAAAGAATTGTGTTTGAAATGTATGTATAAAGAGTGTTTAATGTGATTAACAAAATTATATGTTTGAATAAAACTTACTTGAAGGTAGTTAACTGAAAAACTATTTTCAAAGAATGTTGTTCCCAGCTATGAAAAAGTAAGTCTAATTGTCTCGCGCTATTTATTTTAATTGACAAGTGAATGCGTGATGAACTGCACATTAAATGGTTTACTTATTGATGGGGAAGGAAGTGAAAGTAAAATTCACGAGGGATCGTAACTTCCCGAAAGAGAAACGGAGCAAGTCATTGGTTCACACTCCACTGCTCGTATTTGATCAGCTAATGATGCAATATTGTAGGGGACGCGAGATAAGGTCAGTGTTGTTTTTTTTTCGATTTCAAAGCAAACTTTTTTTTTTGTCAAAATAAATAAAATATTGCTCCAGTAGAAACACACAGTTTAATTTTCTTCACATGTTTATATCGACAGTTCCTGAATATCTGTAATGAGCATATTAGCTTCTTTTTTTTAGTCGCCACGTCTTACTACCCGTTCAGGTTATACGCCTATGTACTAATTACACTAATGGGTTAGGGATGATGTAGGTGTAATTTATATGAAGTGCACCCATATTTGCGTGGAGAGCTTAGGGAAACCATTTAGGAAAAAAAAAACTTCACTGCACCCTACTGGGCTCGAACTCTGAACTACCCGTCCTTGGCAGTCTAGTGTAACACTAAAGTGACGCCTTAGACCTTGCGGCCAACGAGGTGGGTAGGGGTAGAGCTAAAGGCATCCTTTGTTACCTGATTTTCTGTTAATGATGCTGCACCTTTTTTACTGTCACTAATTTCCCAGTTGGCATGCCTCGTTTTACTAATACGACTCAATAGACTGATTGTTCCCCAATTTTTATTTCCAGTTTTTTTTTTTTTTTACCAAATAGGAGATGTTGTTTGAAATTAAGATAGATTAAGTTTAATACTTAAAGTAGTTTGTTAAATTTATTTATAACAATCTCTACTTAAATACAATCTTTATATATATATATATATCACAATACATACACACACACAAACACACACGAGCGATTTTGTTTTCCAGTCGTTTAATTTTTTAATATCTGTTTTATTCATTAGTAAAAATAATTTTTTAAAACCAACCAGCTATGTGAACACGTTGCGAAACATGTTCGTGAACATGTTTTGTTCAAGTCTGGACACTCGGCCACAGCGAACCAAACAACGAACATGTTCGTGGAAATGTTCGTGTTCGTAGTTCTGTTCTAGTCTGGACGAGGCTATTAAAAGTAATCTACCCGCATTTGTGTGGCAGGAGAGTGGGAAACCCTTTAGGGAAAACCATCCTCAGTAGGTCCCACCGAGATTTGAACCCCGATCTCCCCGTCATCAGAAAGCCATTTTAACGCGAGAGTGACGCCTTGGACCGTGCGGCCATTATTACGCTTAACGCCGTGGTTAATAACGAATTAATCTAATGGGTAAGGAAAAAAAGAGTAGTTTAGAGGAAATGAAACCACATCAGCATGGACAGAGGATTTAAAAACACGCAAATTGAAAACCACTAGGCCAAGATTAGAGTATCTGCAACAGTTCATTGCGAACTTGACACCATATACCATGTGGACCACCGGGGCAGCTATCATTAACGGTTATCATATATCAATGTAATAAGACGAGTAGAGTGAAATTGTACCAACGTTTCTCTGGAGAGGAGCAGGTAAAATACCTTGTGTCTCCCCTTCGTGAACGGCTGGAATCGAACCTCAAGCCTTCTAGTCAGCGATACGCGAGTGCAGGGAATAGCTTAGTGATATGAGGAGCGGCCGGACCTCGGAAGTGCTTAGCTAGATTGCATAAGAGTTTAGCGGGGCATTTGGGGAGACTTAAGGGGTCGATACGATTCCTGAGGCTTCCCTGCCAGTCATGGCAACACAACCAACCAACATTTCTCTTCGGTGAGCAGACGCCATGCCCCCTCCCAAAATTATGGTTAATAATGTATTGTTATACAGTTTAATTTTTGTGTGTGGATCGATTGATTCGGAGTTCACTAAAGGTTCAGTCAACCTCCCTGTATTAATTACAGAAGTTGCCTACTTGATGAATTCGAAGTTATCTTGCGAAGCGGGCTGTATCTTAACTTGACGCACTTAAGGTGGGATGGAAGGGGACGCGAGATAAGACCCCTTTTTTTTTCAGTTTTTATGGCAAAACATTTCTTTGTCCGAAACAAATAAAATATTTCTCCAGTACAAACAAAGAGTTTAATTTTCTTCACATGTTGATATCAACAGTTGTTGAATATCTGTCGTGAGCATAGCAGCATCAGATGGTAAACTTTCTAAATGAAGAGAAAAAGTTGTCATTAAATTCCAGAACATCCTTGACAGATATTCAACAAATGTTGATATCACCACATAAAGAAAGTTAAACTCTTTATTTGTACTTGAGCAATATTTTATCTATTTTGGACAAAAGAATGTTTTGCCATAAAAACTGCAAAAACTCTGTCTTTTACTCACTTCATTCTAAGAACTATCAAAATGAGATGCCAGTGTACGAAATAGAAAGAGAGGGAAGAAAAAGAGTTCACCTTGCGAGGTTTCTTGTTTACCTGCTGATAACACTTACCTTCTTCCGCTGACGAGTTTACACTCTCTCTCTCTCTACTATTTGTACCTGGACATCATTGACTTGCATTTCAAGATAATGTTTTCTTTGTTTCCTGTTCTTTATAGACATTTGCTTCCAAGGACTTTTTTAATCTACATCCTGGCAGGAAGATTCCTACAGGATATTTTAGTGAGTTGACCAAAAAACCTGAGCTGTAGACGATTTAAAAAAAACATTTACAAAAAAACTACTTTAAGGTCAAAACACTAATGTTGTGACAGTGTAAAACTATTTTAAGAATCATTTAATAATTTATGTTTTTGTTTCAATGTTTGAATATTTTAAAACTCGCCGAATAGAACGTGTATACATTAACACGGGTAGGGGTTTCTATATTGACTCGCCGTGACGTCACAGGTAGGCAACGTTCTTAATCCCTGTGTAAACCTAAGTAGAAATCCTCCCCCCCCCCCCCCACTAACCAACCGCAGTGCCCAGAAAGCGGACGGCTGGTAGGTAATCTTGCTGTAGACCCGGTAGCTCGCCTGTTGCGCGAGGGTATGTAGGCCCGCGCAACGTACTTGATTG
This sequence comes from Timema podura, assembly GCA_033556935.1. Classification (NCBI taxonomy): domain Eukaryota; kingdom Metazoa; phylum Arthropoda; class Insecta; order Phasmatodea; family Timematidae; genus Timema; species Timema podura. Next base: position 11,972,654 of record JAVRXN010000002.1, on the reverse strand, counting down.
GCTGGTTGCAGCTCCTACGCGCTCGCAGGGGAGTTTATTTAATTTCACCCTCCTTGCTGAATATTTCATGCCACCTGTTACGCGCCACGCAGGCGCACATGAGACGTTCTGTACGGTACGATCTTCATAGGAAGGCACTTTTTACAAATTACTTGATACCAGTTTGGTGTTGTTCAATGTTTCTCAAGGTGTGGCCTTAGCTCGGTCTATCAAGTGGTCCGCGGGACCCCAGCAAGTTTCATAATAAAAATGAATTAAAGAATGAAATGTAAAACATGAAATATTCATACATCGCTGTATCTCTTTCCTCGGAAGACACAAGTCAAGTAGACAAGGAAGTATGTACCAACCTTAGGTCTATAAATATGAACAATTAGTTATCAACAAATTATGAGATATAGAATGTTGAAAAAAAAATTTAACTCAGTAATTCAATGTTATATAATTTTTTTTGTTTAACATTTAATTTAGTAGATTAATTTTTTTTTTGGCTTGTATTTTTATTCGTAAAATGGAATCGCCTTATAATAATATTTTTCCTGCATAACTTTTAACCACGACACCCCACTCCCTAGGACCCCCGCCCCCCCAAATGAGCATAACTTCTATTTGGTGGTCCCCCATCAACAAAACTTTGTGAGCGTTCTAGAAAACTTCGGCCGATACAAATCTTCCAGTCCAAGTGACCCTTCAGATGTTGTATCAGTCGACATAAGAAGATGATATGACGAGTTATTGGCGTGGTCTGTGTGTGTGTGTGTGTGTGTGTGTGTGTGTGTGTGTGTGTGTGTGTGTGTGTGTGTGTGTGTGGGCGCGCGCACACATGGCATGCAGAGATGTAATCCAGGTTGCGGTTTCGAAGAGCAGGTATTGGTTGACCCAGAATCATCGCTAGAAGCCGATACTTGGCCGTCAGGACGCAACGCCGCATCAGCTTCTCGGAGCGGACAAAGGAGAGGGTTGACCACGTGGCCAACGAGTCTGCTCCTTCCCCCCCAACCCACCCTCCCCGAAGTACGGGGGGAATATATTATACTTATACTCTATATGCACTCATTTTGGTAGCAAGTTCCGTTCTGAAAGGTATTTTTTCCCACTGTATGGTAGAATTATTCTGCTAGGGAAAAAAAAACCTTTTGGAACTGTTGGCACGACTAAAAATTGAATTTTGGAGGGGGGATACAATCAAGGTTGTAGACAGAGTACAATTCAGGGGACGGGGGAAGTTTAAAGAACACAGCCTCCTACTAACTAACCATCGGAGGCCAAGAAAATGTATGAATATTAAATGCCTCTAAAAGTTATTTTGAGGTTATTTTATAGTAGTTAGGGTCCAGAGATTTTAAATAATGTGAGTAGTCTTGAGTACAATGTTATTGTTTATGTAGTCTTTTTCTCTAAATATGTTATTTTGGGGGCACCTTTAATGTGCATGAATGTGTACTTTTTGAAATCAGGTCATCAGCCCCAATCTTAGAATGGCAGCCCATCCCCTCGACACATCTTCTGTGCTTTGTATAGTGTTCTACCTCTGAGGAATTTCGTATTACAACTATTTGTTGTCTTGTTGGATGAGAGGGGCAAATGCCCCCCTCCCCTTGCTTCCCATGAGTGTGCCACTGATCTAGTCAATTCAAATTTACACTCCTAATCCTGACTCTTTTCAGGTTCTAGACGAGGATTGTAATCTTATCTCGACACGTTTAAGATTGATCGTTGTTTTTGTTGGTCTCGATACTCGCTGGATTGTGGCTAAACGTTCCTCCGACTTTCCCGCGCTCCGTAAAGTACGTCATCGGGTTCGGTCTCTTGCTGTTCTACTCACGTACTTTCTAATGACGCGTCTTTGGAGGTCTACTTTGGTTTTTAGTCTTACTACCCGTCCTGGATATTCACATATCCCTCCCCCCCAAGAGAGCATTTCGAGGAAGAAAACAGACGTTTATGTGGAGGATAGATCCCCTCTGTACACCAGACCAGCATTCGAACCCCCGACCTCCCAATCATCAGCAAACTAAACAATACGAGATCGAAGCCTTTGTCTGTGTCGGTTAGTTTACACCCACTTCGGTGGCCCAATGGTATAGAGCGTCACTCTCTCAACAGATTGGACTACCAATGATGAGGAGATCGGGTGTACTGGAAGGAGGTTTTTACTCCATGTTTTACCGCTATCCCTCCACACAAATGCGGGTACACTTCCTCTGGATTAAACTTTCTTAATTCCTAACACATTAGAGTAATTATTACATAGGTGTGTAGCCCGAACGGATGGTAAGACGTGGTGAAAAGAAGCGTTTCCACGCTGAAATATGTATTTTATTCAAATATAGTTGACATGTTCAGTTTTAAATTAAATTTATCCATAACTAATGATATTTTCCTGGCACTAATCCATACTTTACCAGTTAGTAAATCCCCAGAATGCTCAAACTTTGTTAGCAACTACTCTCAATCAACGTGACATGTGTTGTATTGGCAGGAGTGGCTAGCAGCTACTCTCAACCAACGTGACATGTGTTGTAGTGGCTAGCAACTACTCTCAACCAACGTGACATATGTTGTAGTGGCTAGCAGCTACTCTCAACCAACGTGACATATGTTGTAGTGGCTAGCAACTACTCTCAACCAACGTGACATGTGTTGTAGTGGCTAGCAACTACTCTCAACCAACGAGACATGTGTTGTAGTGGCTAGCAACTACTCTCAACCAACGTGACATATGTTGTAGTGGCTAGCAACTACTCTCAACCAACGTGACATATGTTGTAGTGGCTAGCAACTACTCTCAACCAACGTGACATGTGTTGTAGTGGCTAGCAACTACTCTCAACCAACGTGACATATGTTGTAGTGGCTAGCAACTACTCTCAACCAACGTGACATATGTTGTAGTGGCTAGCAACTACTCTCAACCAACGTGACATATGTTGTAGTGGCTAGCAACTACTCTCAACCAACGAGACATGTGTTGTAGTAGCTAGCAACTACTCTCAACCAACGTGACATGTGTTGTAGTGGCTAGCAACTACTCTCAACCAACGAGACATGTGTTGTAGTGGCTAGCAACTACTCTCAACCAACGTGACATGTGTTGTAGTAGCTCCAAGAGCCCCCAGAAGGAGTAATGGGCTATGTGACGCCGGTAGAGCAAGGTACGTGGGTGGGGGGTCAGAGTTGAGTTAGAAGACGGCTTCAAGAGCCCGTCACAAGAACTTTACAGTAACTTGACGACTGTTCGGGTTTTAAGTGCTCTTTAAAAGCCAGGGGTTGTTTTGTTCACACCAACAGGGAAGAGAAGGTGGGAGTACTAAGGGAGCTTAAGGTGGGAGTGTAGGGGTCGCGAGAAAAGGTAACTGTTGCTGAAGTTTTTACATCAAAACATTTTGTTGGACAAAATAAATCAAATATTGCTCCAGTGGAAACTTGAGAGTTTAATTTTCTTCACACGTTGATACTAACAGTTGTTGAATATCTGTCACGAGTAAGGCGGCATTAGATGAAAAACTTTTAAATGAAGATAAAAAAGTAGTCATTAAATGCCAGTTGTCATTAAATGCCAGGACATCCTCGACATATATTCAACAACTGTTGATATCAACATGTGAAGAAAATTACTCTCTATGTTTCTAATGGGTGATTATTTGATTTATTTCGATCAACAAAAGTTTTTCTATAAAACTGAATAAACCCTGTCCTTCTATCGCTTCCGCTACATACCCAAGTCACAAGTTCATATCATTGAGATGAGTTGAACAAGTTCCCAAATCCCTCTTTATATAAGAAGTTGTTTGATATTTTCGTAATCTAGTTTCCAACATAAAGTAGGCAAAAATTATCATCAGGTTTACGACCAGATAAAAAAGTTTAAATTTTGAGTTTCAAGTTTAAAAAATAAACTATATTCAACATAAATTTACGCAAAAATTTGTACTTGTGAGATTAAAGGAAAAGGTTATAGAAGTAGATCTAACTTTGCTCTATCAAATAAAGACATGTTTTGTTTGGGCCACAGCAGAGCATGAGATAATGTAGGATTGTTTTATAAAGTTATTATTATTTATTATTATTATATTATTATTATTATTATTATTATTAAATGAAGGTGCAACATTCAAACAGAAATGTAAGTTGTTAAATTAACAAAAATTGTTATGTTAATGTTTGTGTTCTTTTTGGTTACTCAACTGACAGTTACTTGTAGGCTGTACAGTCTGGTATTCAGGTTCCTTTTGGTTACTCAACTGACAGTTACTTGTAGGCTGTACAGTCTGGTATTCAGGTTCCTTTTGGTTACTCAAATGACAGTTACTTGTAGACTGTACAGTCTGGTATTCAGGTTCCTTTTGGTTACACAAATGACAGTTACTTGTAGACTGTACAGTCTGGTATTCAGGTTCCTTTTGGTTACACAAATGACAGTTACTTGTAGACTGTACAGTCTGGTATTCAGGTTCCTTTTGGTTACTCAAATGACAGCTACTTGTAGGCTGTACAGTCTGGTATTCAGGTTCCTTTTGGTTACACAAATGACAGTTACTTGTAGACTGTACAGTCTGGTATTCAGGTTCCTTTTGGTTACTCAAATGACAGCTACTTGTAGGCTGTACAGTCTGGTATTCAGGTTCCTTTTGGTTACACAAATGACAGTTACTTGTAGACTGTACAGTCTGGTATTCAGGTTCCTTTTGGTTACACAAATGACAGTTACTTGTAGACTGTACAGTCTGGTATTCAGGTTCCTTTTGGTTACTCAAATGACAGCTACTTGTAGGCTGTACAGTCTGGTATTCAGGTTCCTTTTGGTTACACAAATGACAGTTACTTGTAGGTTGTACAGTCTCGAGTTCAGGCAACAAAATACCCGCTGGGTTTGATGATTGAATTCTCTTTCGAGACATCTTAGTCACATTCGCATTATCATTTTACAAGCAATTTATAATAATTAACGTCACGCCCGTTTGGTTTGTCGGTGATGAGGTCAGGATTTAGATTCTGACCGGGGGTACCTGAGGGGATTTTTCCTTAACGGTTTTCAACTTCTCCCTCCATGCAAAAAAGGTACAGTTCCTCTAAATTCTACCTACCCCAAAAATGTAATTATATGCATAGAGCGGTATATCTTCATCGTGTCATCTGGACCTACTCCTGCACCTACTAATGATGTAGGCCTTCCAGCTCGTTTGACTCCGACACACGCGTTTTTTACTGTTTCCAGGGAGTTTGGCTTGCCTGTGACGTCATGGCGGCTCGAGATAGGGTTTCTCGTGTAAATGTATTTACGTTCTATTCGGCGAGTTTTAAAAATAGAACAATGAAACCATAAATAATTCTAAAAATAGTCTTACATTATCACACAATTTTTTTTTTTTTTCAATTTTGAAGCAGTTTCTTTTTTATAAAAACTTTTTTTTTTAATCGTCTACAACTCGGTCTATTCGGTTTATTCCCGGAAATGTCCTGTAGGAAACTTCCTGCCAGGAGGTGGATTTTAAAAAAAAGTCCGTGGAAGCAAATGTCCCTCTAGAACAGGGAACAAGGGAAAGGTAATTTTGAAATTAAAGTCAATATTGTCCAGGTACAACTAGTAGAGTGAGTGTGCATGCTCGTCAGAGGAAGAGGGGGTGTTACCAGCAGATAAACAAGAGGAGGGTGAACTGCTCATTTTCTTCCCTCTCTTTCTCTTCCATACACTGACGTCTAAGTGTGATAGTTCCTAGCGTCCTTATTTGTGTCAAGCTAAGATGCAACCCGCTTCGCAAGATAGCTTAGAAATCACCCGAGTAGTTCGACTAACATCGTCGAACCTTCTTGAAACAAAGTGTAGGTAGAGGCTTCACGCACCAGTTCTCCCTTTACAACAGTCCGTAGTACGCCACTGTGAAATGTGCAGGTGGCTATGTAACGGAAGGAGGGTATTGTGATCCTGGAGCAACCGGAAGTGCTTCAACCCAGCCGTGACCCCCTCGCGAGCTATGTGTACTGGTGCTGCCAAACGGACAAAAGAAAAACTATATTTATACTTTTATTCAATATTTTGGTCCTGAGGGCTAGGGTGCTCGCCTCAGCGCCCAACATTCACGGGTTCGAAACTCGGCGACAGATTTGTACAGAGAGTTGAAAATACGTAGCACAATTTTCTTCGGATGGAAGGTAAAGCCATCGGTCCCATATCAATTTTAGGCAGGTAAAATACCCCTGGAAGGTATGTGATATGTGTAAGTCCCTTCTCGCTCACTCAAAAAGAGTCAGTGCGGAAAGCGACGGGAAACTGCCGCACTACACGCTTCCCAGTTGGGGTGGGCGGGCGTCACTAACCGGCCGATGGTCCGAGTGTGCGTGCTGCTGTGGTTGGATGAGGTGGAACATCAAGGTCAACCTTTGGGCTGTAAACTCACTTTTATAGTTTGGTCCTTACACCAACCCAGGTACAGTCTCAACTATAGAAACTGAGAGCTTACACCACTCTAGTGTTGAAGTGACTCAACCAGGTACAGTCTCAACCTATAGAAATGAGAGATTCCCACCACTCTAGGTTGAAGTGGATTAACCGGTACAGTCGCAACTATAGAAACTGAGAAGCCTTACCATCACTACTAGTGTCTAGTGGCAAACCAGGGACGTGCCTCAACTTTAGAAACTGAGAGTTTAACATCACTCTAGAGTTGAAGTGAATTAACCAAGGTACAGTTCACTATAGAAAACTGAGGAGCTTACACACTATAGAGTTGAAGTGGATTAACCAGGTTACAGCTACAATCTATATAAACTGAGAGCTTAACCACTCTAGTGTTGAAGTGGACTAACCCGGGTACAGTACTAACTATAAAACTGATGAGCTTACAACCACTTAGTGTTGATGTGGACTACCCTGGTACATCTCCATATAGAACTGAGAGCTTAAATCACTCTAGTGTTGAAGTGGCCAACCAGGTACAGTCTCAACTATAGAAAGTCGCCAATATGTCCCTAGGGGAGTCATACGTTTCGGTCCACTATTTTGTGTAAGTGAGTGTACTGACGTTGTTATCGGAAATGAGAGACAGACGTTGAACCTGTTCAAATGTTGACTTGATGATAGTTCGCGGTGCCATCTGACGTCACGTCACGTCACACCACAGGGCGTGGCGCTTACACTTTGGAACAGCCATTTTACACACACCTCTGACGGTGTCTTGAACCAAGGACCGTTCATTAAGAGAACCGAAGCGGTCGCCTAGAGGCCCTATGGGCTCATTCCAACAACAAGTATTATTTTTATTGTTTAGAAATATGATTATTAAAATTAAATACGCTAATAATGCTAAATAAAGAAATATGATTTAAATATTTTATTTAATATTAAGAATATATATATTTTTAAAAGCTTGATTAGCTACATAATCACTTTATAGTTTTATGGGGAATCCCTTGGATATTTAACTAAAAGCTTCGTAAAATATCAAGTTAAAGGGCAGGGAAGAAGGAATGTATTTTTGCACACGTGGATTAAGGCGGAGAGGTTAGTCCCCATCTATTAATTTTTTATTATATTATTATTATTATTATTAGGTGCATATTTAAAGTCTCTCCAGGGCGTATAAAACCCTTGGTCCGGCCCTGCGTTTAACGTACACTTTCTATACACAATATAACACGACTTACATACTAACTTGACTAGGCCAGCACATCACACACTCAGCCTTACGAATATTGTCTTGGAGCTCCTAAAATAATATTTTTCGTTGCGAACATTGATTGAAAGTCACTCATGTAACCCTTTGAAAAAAATAATTTGATTTTTTTTCCATAAAACTATAGAGTTAATCAAAAGATTGTCAAAAGTTTATAATAATATTTCCTAAAGTACAATTGGTTTTTCCATGACTAATTTGAAAAAACAAAAATTTTTAATAAAACCTTTAACTGTTTTGCGGTTGTGGCAACAAGAGATATTATTGTGCATGAAATAATTAATTAAAATTAAAAAGTATTATATTAACACTTTATCTTCTTATGGCTATCATAAATTATAACACAAATCATCATGAATCAATTGTTTCCAGCCTGTGGCCGGGTCAGTTTAGTAAAATGCCTCCATCTTCCTCTTTCCTTCCACAATTCTTTCTCCTTTAATTGCTTCCATTCTTCTCCTCTCACTTGCACACTTATGTTATATGCTCCTCCCATCTCTTTCTTGGTCTCCTTGCGATTGTTATTCCTACATACTTCATTCCCCTCATTTTAAGCCATTCAAAATATTCGTTTCAAAATAAAATAAAACTTTATCTTGTAAACTCAAGCCCGAATAAGAGAAGTAATGACGTCATCAACCACCGTCGGTTGGTTTTTGTGGTAATGGCGTCCGTAGGTAAAACAGTTAAAAGTTTTATTAATATTATGTTGTACAGTTGTGGCAACCTTTTAGAAAATTTGTGGTTTGTAAACCATTTTTAAGTGAAACACAGACACCGTTACCACAAAAAAAAAATCCAAATTGTATTATATTAATTTCATATTTAAATGGCGTGAAAGCTCCTGAAAGAAACAGAATTTAAAAGTCAACAAGTTTGTTGTGAAAGTTTTGACCGCCAAAAGGTACAGTTTAACCTAATGCGTTTGAAGATCATATTCTGGTCTGTCGTAGTACATGAAAGTAGATCCAGTAACTTCTCCTGGCTGTCAGATAAAGCTGTTCGTGTGGAAAATCAGCGTTTACAAGAGCCGATAGTTTTGTTTACATTTTATTTTAGCACGCATCTTACTACTCGTTCGGTTTTTACGCTTAAGTTATGTAGTCCGTATTTAATAAGTTAATGTGTTAGGGATGGTGAAGGTTGAATTAAGAGAGAGTCTAGACACATTTGCGTGGAGGGAGAGTGGAAAATTATTTATGAAAAATACCCCTCGGTACACCTTGTAATGATATTGATTTGGACCGCTCTTATATATTTAAAAAGTCATGGATGAAGGTATTTTTCTATAAAGTATCGTATGTAAACTATCCTTTTAAGACTTCATCCATGAAGAATTACGCGCTTTTCAGGAATAATCTAGAAGGATTGCACCATTAAAACTTATTTTTTATTTCAAAATTTCACTCCGTAGTATTTACTAAACAAGCAAGAGACGACAGCTCCCTTTACCCAATAGGAAGCTAGCCCTCAAGACACCTGTCGCAGGGACGCTTATGATTGGTTGGTTTTGACACTGGTCACGAGAGGTCAAGGGGCAAGGGGTATGTCATATATAAGCTGTGTGTGCGTATGAATATATAGAGAAGTCACATAAACACAGAGTGCCGGCGACATAAACCTAGAATACATAATTTGTATTTCAAATTAAATTGTATAAGAAGATATAATCACTCCAATAAATTGTGTGCAACATTAACAGTTGTCTTTATTCACGTATTATATCCTAATAATTGGCGCTCGATCACGGGCTATAAATACCAATTATATCACAAACAAACCGTATCACCGTAATTGGCTCCCAATCGCGGACAATTATATTTCAATAATACCATATCGTAATAATTGGCGCTCGATCACGGGGCTATAAATACCAATTATATCTTAACAATAATAATTCCGTAACATAACAACCTGATCGTGATTCAAACCCCGGTCTCCCCGTCATCGGCAGTCCAGTTTGTTGTGAGAGTGACTCCTCAGAGCAAGCATGTCAAACTAGCGGTCAGCGGGTCCTTTTGATGAACCAATAACGTTGTGGAAATACAACCATTTGAGATAATGACAGTTGTAGAAATCCTAGGAAGTGAGGTTGGCGTAGCACGTTGCTAAATTCTGAAATGAGCCCCCCCCCCCCTCGGTATTTTTAACTTACAAAGTGGCCCCCTTATCATCAAACAAGTTTTCCATGACTGTACTAGAGCACCTTACATGGCTGTATTAGAGCACCTTACATGGCTGTATTAGAGCACCTTACATGACTGTATTAGAGCACCTTACATGACTGTATTAGAGCACCTTACATGGCTGTATTAGAGAACCTTACATGGCTGTATTAGAGCACCTTACATGACTGTATTAGAGCACCTTACATGGCTGTATTAGAGCACCTTACATGGCTGTATTAGAGCACCTTACATGGCTGTATTAGAGCACCTTACATGACTGTATTAGAGCACCTTACATGGCTGTATTAGAGCACCTTACATGGCTGTATTAGAGCACCTTACATGACTGTATTAGAGCACCTTACATGGCTGTATTAGAGCACCTTACATGGCTGTATTAGAGCACCTTACATTGCTGTATTAGAGCACCTTACATGGCTGTATTAGAGCACCTTACATGGCTGTATTAGAGCACCTTACATGACTGTATTAGAGCACCTTACATGGCTGTATTAGAGCACCTTACATGGCTGTATTAGAGCACCTTACATGGCTGTATTAGAGCACCTTACATGGCTGTATTAGAGAACCTTACATGGCTGTATTAGAGCACCTTACATGGCTGTATTAGAGCACCTTACATGGCTGTATTAGAGCACCTTACATGGCTGTATTAGAGCACCTTACATGACTGTATTAGAGCACCTTACATGGCTGTATTAGAGCACCTTACATGGCTGTATTAGAGCACTTTACATGACTGTATTAGAGCACTTTACATGGACTGTATTAGAGCACTTTACATGGCTGTATTAGAGCACTTTACATGGCTGTATTAGAGCACTTTACATGACTGTATTAGAGCACTTTACATGACTGTATTAGAGCACTTTACATGGCTGTATTAGAGCACTTTACATGGCTGTATTAGAGCACTTTACATGACTGTATTAGAGCACTTTACATGCTGTATTAGAGCACTTTACATGACTGTATTAGAGCACTTTACATGGCTGTATTAGAGCACTTTACATGACTGTATTAGAGCACTTTACATGACTGATAGAGCACTTTACATGACTGTATTAGAGCACTTTACATGGCTGTATTAGAGAACCTTACATGGCTGTATTAGAGCACTTACATGACTGTTTAGAGCACCCAGCCAACGAAGCGGGTTGACCTGATAATTGAGCCTTTACATTTAGAACGAGTCATTCCGCGATCGAACGATGAAACCTTTCCAGGTAGGTATTATGATCGTAAAAAAAAAAAAAAGAACTCGAGATTTTGATAAATGTCGACGAAACGACCCTCTGAAACAGAAAAAGTTGTTTTCGCGATTCCGTCTGTCTGTATCTCTGTCTAGAGACGAAACCATTTTACCGATCAGGCTAAAACTTGTTATCTAGGCTTTTAATAAGGTTTCCCTGAGGAGTTTTTGTAATTAATATATCCAATCCTAAAATGAAGGGTAGTTTACATAAGGGTAAAAAAAGAATAAATCAATTTTCTCAAAATCCGCTCAAACTATTTTGATAAAATTTTGTATTCAGGTATTGTTTAACATTACAAAAAAGAATATAAATTTTCATTTTCCCTTGAAAATGACTTTGAAGGTTCTTCAAATAAGCGATAATTTTTATCATATCTCCCCAACTATTTCAGATAGAAAAATATTGTATCGTTGTAAAGTTGTTAAAACTAAAAATATTGTATGGGGGTGGAAATATGACACATATTTGAGTTTAGTTCCAGTTTCCAAGGTAGAGGAAAACTAATAAATAATATTCTAAGCTCGCGATAAATACATTCACGAGGAAAGCTAAGCTCAACTCAAAAGGAAGGGGGGGAATCTAATAAAAAGATCCCGACCTCCCCGTAGGGAAATTCGTGGCGCAAAAGGGAAATTTCACGTTGAATAGATGGGAATGTAAAGAGGGGGGAAGCGGGGAATATGTTTCATGTTTCATGAACAGCGCAGGAGTTGCAAAATTAAATGTAGAACGAGTGAGTCGAATCTCGAGAACAGGTCCGACCGTAGGGAACTAATCCTAGCAGCTGGCGAGAGGGATAATCCTCCAAATGTAATTGCACTGTGTTTTTAACAGTTCTGTCAGTAATTTGTTCAGTCATAGTTTAACTTTATCTATTTCCTTATTTATTTATTTTACTTTTGTTTTATTTGTTCTTCGGGAGTTTCTCGGCCTTTTCAAGACTAAGACAGGTTTTTGAGTTGTAGACAAGTGATGAGAATGTAAGATAACCTCTCTCAACTTGTGTAAGATACATCTCTCAACTTGTATAAGATGCATCTCTCAACTTGTGTAAGATACACCTCTCAACTTGTATAAGATGCATCTCTCAACTTGTGTAAGATACACCTCTCAACTTGTATAAGATACATCTCTCAACTTGTGTAAGATACACCTCTCTCTCAACTTGTGTAAGATACACCTCTCTCAACTTGTGTAAGATACACCTCTCAACTTGTGTAAGATACACCTCTCAACTTGTATAAGATGCATCTCTCAACTTGTGTAAGATACACCTCTCAACTTGTATAAGATATACACCTCTCTCTCAACTTGTGTAAGATAACCTCTCTCTCTCTCAACTTGTGTAAGATACACCTCCCACGTGTGTAAGATACACCTCTCAACGTGTGTAAGATACATTGCCCGCCTCCACTGGGATGTGATGTTTCCTGGAAGACTACTTCCTTGCGCGGGACACGCCCTGGCGACCGTTAGCTTGGGACAGACTGGACTGAAACCAACATCAACCGCTTAGGTGGGCGCGCGGACCTAACGTCAGGCTCGTGTAGTCGGTTTTATCAACGACAGAGAGGTCCGGGTCTGGTGTACTGAGGGTACTTTTTTTCCTCAAAGGTTATTCACTCTCCCTTCACAAAAATGTTGATGCACTTCCTCTAAAATTCAGCCCTACTCATTCCTAACACACTAACCTAATTAGTATGTGTGAGTATTACCTTGACAGGTTGAGACAACAAACAAAACACGATCCCCCAATATCTCGCCAGAACACGAGAGAGACAGAGAGATGTTGCCTGTATTGTGTATTGTACCAACACACGAGAGGGACAGAGAGATGTTGCCTGTATTGTGTATTGTACCAACACACGAGAGGGACAGAGAGATGTTGCCTGTATTGTGTATTGTACCAACACACGAGAGAGACAGAGAGATGTTGCCTGTATTGTGTATTGTACCAACACACGAGAGGGACAGAGAGATGTTGCCTGTATTGTGTATTGTACCAACACACGAGAGGGACAGAGAGATGTTGCCTGTATTGTGTATTGTACCAACACACGAGAGAGACAGAGAGATGTTGCCTGTATTGTGTATTGCATCAACACACGAGAGAGACAGAGAGATGTTGCCTGTATTGTGTATTGCATCAACACACGAGAGAGACAGAGAGGTGTTGCCTGTATTGTGTATTGCACCAACACACGAGAGAGACAGAGAGATGTTGCCTGTATTGTGTATTGTACCAACACACGAGAGAGACAGAGAGATGTTGCCTGTATTGTGTATTGCATCAACACACGAGAGAGACAGAGAGGTGTTGCCTGTATTGTGTATTGTACCAACACACGAGAGAGACAGAGAGATGTTGCCTGTATTGTGTATTGCATCAACACACGAGAGAGACAGAGAGGTGTTGCCTGTATTGTGTATTGTACCAACACACGAGAGAGACAGAGAGATGTTGCCTGTATTGTGTATTGCATCAACACACGAGAGAGACAGAGAGATGTTGCCTGTATTGTGTATTGCATCAACACACGAGAGAGACAGAGAGGTGTTGCCTGTATTGTGTATTGCACCAACACACGAGAGAGACAGAGAGATGTTGCCTGTATTGTGTATTGTACCAACACACGAGAGAGACAGAGAGATGTTGCCTGTATTGTGTATTGCATCAACACACGAGAGAGACAGAGAGATGTTGCCTGTATTGTGTATTGCATCAACACACGAGAGAGACAGAGAGGTGTTGCCTGTATTGTGTATTGCACCAACACATGAGAGAGACAGAGAGGTGTTGCCTGTATTGTGTATTGCACCAACACACGAGAGAGACAGTGAGATGTTGCCTGTATTGTGTTATTGCACCAACACACGAGAGAACAGAGAGATATTGCCTGTATTGTGTATTGTACCAACACACGAAACTACTCTTGAACGGCCTGGCAGCAAATACACAATTTGAGCAATAAAACGTAGTTTATATTTCCTCTCCAGCCGAGTAGTTAATTCCCCCCTCCCCCCAGTGCTATTTCTCTCTTTCTGTAATACCAACCATTTAACATAAGTATCTCTTCAACTGTAATACCAGCCATTTAACATAAGTAGCTCTATAGTCGTAAGACCAGCCACGAGCTGAAGTTTGTAGAGTATAAATATATAAGTAAACAAAAGTGTAAAGTTAGAACCAGCTCGCGCAGTGATCTGAACAAATATTTTGTTACTATATTATCTGCGCACATACTGTCACGTTAGGGGAATAAAACATTGTGTACAGTCACGTGGAAAAGTATATTACAACCCAGTTGAGAGAAACACACAGAGGCGTCTTTTTTATACTATACAAACAAACATATTTTACTGTTGACATTGATAATGATAACATTTTACCCAAGCCCGTATCCTGAATTTTTCTTTGTGTGGGGGGGGGAGGGAAGTAGGGGGGTGGCTCTCTCTTCAAATATTGTCTGACGCCGACAGTCATCTCAAGACTAAACAGCGGGGGATGAAAATGACCTGCATGGAGAGAGGAAAATCTATTAAAATTTCGTACAAATATATATAAAAGTAGACCCATTCTTCCATTCACTAATAATTTATGTACTTTTTATGACTTTTAATAGAAAATATAACCCGCCTCGGTGGCGTAGTTGGCTAACGCGCCAGTCATGTTGAGCCAGACCACCGAGGACGGGGAGATCGAGGTTCGAATCTCGGTCGGGTGAACTGAGGGTGGTTTTTCCTAAATGGTTTTCCACTCTCCCTCCACGCAAATGCAGGTTCACGTCCTCTAAATTTAACCTTCCCAATTCCTAATCCATTAGTGTAATTAGTACTTAAGCGTATAACCCGAACGGGTAGTAAGACGCGGTGCTTATAATAATAATAATAATAATAATAATAATAATAATAATAATAATAATAGAAAATATACTAATTTTACATACATTTTTATAAATACTAATATATTTTCTATTAAAAAGTCATAAAAAGTATACTAATTATTAGTGAATGCAAGCATGGGTCAACTGTAATGTTTTGTTTTTTTACGAAATTTTGACATATTTTTTCCTACGTTTTGGAGGAATTACCGAGTATATTACATTACATCTTATTATTCACGATGTTTATTCCGGTTTAGAAAGTGAATACTAATGTATCTTTAATTAGAAATTTATTACTATTATATGTTCATAATAATTTTTGTTTGGATTTAGGGGGGAGGCTTCAGCCCCACGAACCCCCCTCCCTCATGGATACGTGCCAGCCCCATATTATTTATTGTTATTTTATAGGTATTGAAAATGTCTATCAAAAATGACAGATTCAAATCACATGACTTGACGTATGACTACATGAAAGTAGCTCTTGTACCTCTTGTAACTGTCAGATCCTACCATGTTTTTACTATTATTACTATTGCCATCTTTATTAGGCATAAAATAATTTAATTGATAGTCATACATCGTTAGCGTGGTAGTTAATTAAACATACTACACATACCTGAATACCTGTTTCAATATGTAAGATACTTTTTACTTTCCCTCGACACCTCGAAGAAAGAAAGTATTGGGATCGGTCAAAATACAATCGTATTTAAGATTCTAATAAATGTCGACGTTTCATGACCTCTTGAAACAGGTAAAGTTGTTTTCAATTTTACCAATAGGATTAAAACTTTGTATCTGGGGATTTTATAAATTTCCCCTGAAGAGCTTTTAGAATTAAATATCAAACCCTAAAATTATGGGTAGTTTAATTAAGGTTTAAAGAAGAACAAGGCTATTTTCTTAAAATCCGGTCTAACGATTTTGATCAAAATTCGTATCTAGACACTGTTTAAACATTACAAACAAAATGGCGCGTCCCACTTTTACGGGAAAGGGAATTATTGGGTTCTTTATATCAGAGGATATCTCCACAGCTCTTTGACATCAGAAATAACTTAACCAAAGTTGTGTATATTATTAAAAATAAAAAAATGTTTTATTTGAAATATATTTTTATAAAACCAATAATTTCCGATATATAAGCAAATATATTATATTTTTTAAATGACGGTCTGGGAAATGGGGAGTTGATTGTTATGATCTTTGGTGGACAAAGATATTCCTCTTTTCTAAATGTTTCTATTACATTGTATATTATTTGTGTATGCTCTTTGGTGGAGTGTTTCTGCAACAATGTATATTTCGTGTCACTTATCTTTATCTTACTAGTTTTAAAGAAATATTTACATTTTTTAGATAAAGGAGCGACAAAGCGCACCAAACCATTTATTTTTTATCACCCGTACGCGCTATTCGGTGTATTCACACTAAGAAGGTAGGGACGAGAAAGGTAGAAACTAGGATAAATGTACACGCATTTACGTCAAAGGAGAGTTGGAAACGATTTAAGACAGACCAAACATCTCAGTACACCAGGCCACGGTTAGAATCCCGGTTGTCCCATCACTAGTAAACCAGCCTTTATGCCCCTAGTGGTAAGGGGGGGGGGGGAACAATGAAAACTATTTACACGGGAAAACATAGAGGCCATTCTAGAGGCATTCACACAAGGTCGCTGATAAGGAGGTCAAGGTTCGAATCCTACTAGGGGTGATCTCCCAACATTTTGTTTTAACCGTAGTTTTTACCTCCTCTTTCCACGTTAATTCGGATGCACTTACTCTAATCTATCCTCCACATAACCCATCTTTTAGAATGAGTTGGTTTAAAGGTAAGAAATAAATTTTAACTACAGTTTGTTTTTTTACCAGAAAAAGAAAATCCACTTGATAAGTAATTATAATCTTAAATGTTACTTAGTCCTGACCCGTCTCGGTGGCGTAGTTAACTAATGTGATAGTTTCGTGTTGAACTAGACTGCCGAGGACGGGGAGATCGAGGTTCGAATCTCGGTCGGGTGAACTGGGGTGGTTTTTACTAAATGGTTTTCCACGCTTCCTCCACGCAGATGCGGGTTCACTTCCTCTAAATTCAACCTTCCCAATTCCTAATCCATTAGCGTAATTAGTACTTAAGCGTATAACCCAAACGGGTTATAAGACGTGGTGCTAAAAAAAACTTTGTAGTCAAAAGTTATTTTTATCAGCGCGTCTTACTACCTGTTCAGGTTATACACATGTATGATAATTACTTTAATGGGGTAAGGATGAGGAAGGAAGCATTTTGAGGTAATCCAACCGCATTTGCGTGGAAGGAGGGGGGAAACCATTTATGAAAAACCACCTTTAGTAGACCCGACCAGGATTCAAGACCCGTCATCAGTTGGCCAGTCTAAGACGAGAGTGACGCCTTAGACCATTCGGCCACTGGAGTGGTTGTTAAAGTTGTTGTTTTTTCTAGTTTTGTTGGTAATAAAGGCAACAATCAAATTGTATGGATTCTGTAGACTGAATCAACATCAATACCCGAGCCTGCCTGGATATCAGGGGCGGAGAAGCAACCCACAGATACACCATTGTCTATTCTCGGTGAGTTTGGCTTTTACCGACAGTTTCGTTTTAATCCGTATCTTCCCCTCCTCATATTCTCCCCACTGTTTAAAATATAAGGATAGCCCGGATATGCAGTAAAAAGATAGGAGCACACACATAAAATATATCTTTTTTGCGATTATATCCGTTACGCGCATAAGTTGGCGGCAATGGTGTTGGATACAAATTTGTAAGAGTTTAAGAGAGCTTTAAAAATAACAATGACAATAATAATACATGTTAAAGTTTAAAAAAAATTAAACTAAACTGTGTTCAGGCCTGATCAGAGACAAGATTTTAATGGCATATCAGCCTTTATGGTTTATTCGGTTGGTCACATACAAAATCCATGAGTGCATAAGCCCTGTTCATGATCCCCTGGCTGTGGAAACTTCTTTTTATATGTCATTATTTGGTCATTTTGAAATTTTAGGTTATATTTTATTGGTATGCGTAATTTTTGAGCAATATTTAGGCATTTACATTATATAAGAATATTTTTAAATACTAGCAATATTTCATAAATGCATAACTACTCAAATGTAAATGTTGCTAGACTACAGTTGTCTGAATGAGAAGATAATGTAGGCTCTGAACTTTGTATCACAGTTGTCTGAATGAGAAGATAATGTAGGCCATGAACTTCGTATCACAGTTGTCTGAATGAGAAGATAATGTAGGCCAAGAACTTTGTATCACAGTTGTCTGAATGAGAAGATAATGTAGACCATGAACTTTGTATCACAGTTGTCTGAATGAGAAGATAATGTAGGCTCTGAACTTTGTATCACAGTTCTCTGAATGAGAAGATAATGTAGGCCATGAACTTTGTATCACAGTTGTCTGAATGAGAAGATAATGTAGGCCAAGAACTTTGTATCACAGTTGTCTGAATGAGAAGATAATGTAGACCATGAACTTTGTATCACAGTTGTCTGAATGAGAAGATAATGTAGGCTCTGAACTTTGTATCACAGTTGTCTGAATGAGAAGATAATGTAGGCCATGAACTTTGTATCACAGTTGTCTGAATGAGAAGATAATGTAGGCCAAGAACTTTGTATCACAGTTGTCTGAATGAGAAGATAATGTAGACCATGAACTTTGTATCACAGTTGTCTGAATGAGAAGATAATGTAGGCTCTGAACTTTGTATCACAGTTGTCTGAATGAGAAGATAATGTAGGCCATGAACTTTGTATCACAGTTGTCTGAATGAGAAGATAATGTAGGCCATGAACTTTGTATCACAGTTGTCTGAATGAGAAGATAATGTAGGCCATGAACTTTGTATCACAGTTGTCTGAATGAGAAGATAATGTAGGCCATGAACTTTGTATCCTCTTTGCTTGTAAAATACACATTCCTGGTGAGACTGCAACTAGGCTGGACAGGGTTGCATTGGGAGGGGGTAGCTATTACTTCTCAACCAGATATTTGTAAATAAATATTATAATTAACAGAATGCAACAGTTTAGTTTTTAAAGACTTTCATCATATTTTACGTTTATAAAAGTGCGTGTTTGATTTAGTCATGTACATTTATTACGAGTGTTTGTTCATATTTTTAGGTCATTTGTTTTGAATTTAAAGTTGTTTTTTGAATTCATAAGTTATTTAAAAGTTCATTTTTTGATAATATTTTTTGTTATTAAAGTCCAATCCGTGGTTATATTTGTATCCCCTCCCCTAATATTATAAAAAATATATTACATACCTCTCCCCCCCTCCCACTGAAATTATTTTATTTTGAGAAAGGTGGCAACCATATCTGAATTTAAAGTAGGCCTACATTAAAATTAAAACTCCTTAGCCAGGCTCCTCAACATAATGAAGTAATCTACAGCTTTCTCTTGACGGAAGAAAATACCAACCACTGGAAACATTCTTCTCTGGTTTTTTTTTTTTTAACTTATCTAAACCTCATTCTAGACAGATGAAAAATAAAATAAAAAATGCTCCTGGCATGCAAATCTCGCTTTCGTCTGCTAGAAAATGCAGGGCAGAGGCCTTGTCATACGGAGCGTGACGTCAGAAAGACGGACTAGAGACCAACTGGATAGTAGGACAGAGTAGGACATGGACCTATTGTGCTGGGAAAACAACGCGCTTTAGCTTAATAACATGCTAGTTGTGTTGACACGCATTTTTCACTTGTATTAGTATCGCTTCTATACTCCATTCACGGTAGGAATTACTCTCTGAAAGGTCTTTTTTCCTACCAATATCCTACTATATAATAACTTTCTGGTAGGGAAAAAGGCCTTTCAGAAAACAATTCCTACGCTGAACAGACTATAAGAACATGGCTGAAAATGAAGTGGTGCTAAATGGTGTCTCTATTGGAGCAATTTTTTTTTATCACTGCGTTACATTTCTGTTCGGAGTATTTATACGCATATACTAATTACGCTTATGTGTTAGGAGCTAGGAAGGGTGAATTTAAAATAAGAATGGGCAGCCAGATAAATTACAGTTTTTCAGTAAACGCAATTTATCATAATTAGTTGACCTATTTAAAAGAAATTGATTTATAAAGACAACATAAAAAAGTTAGTGATTAGTATGTCTACTATTTTTTAATTCCTTAATACATTAAAATATATTTTAGTTGAACCAAGATAGTTATTAAATTATTTTGCTAGATTTGTTAACTCACTTATATGGTAAATAAAATTAAACTTAAATAAGGTCAATAAATCCCAATACAACCAAACTCGGTTGGGCATTTTTTTTTTTAGGAATAGGCCCAGGTTTTTTCAACCTTGTTTTAAATGTTGGTATACTAATAACAAAATATATTGTTAAATGGTTGCTAGGCCTAAAATATTCTTCAAAAATAATTATAAATTAATTTGTATATTGGTTTGAATATAAACTATCTGGTTTGCTATGAGACAATAATATTATGTTGTGTATCTACTCAAGTTGCCAAAGAATTACTATAAAGTGTTTGAAGTGTATGGGCTCAACATTATTAATTAAAACTTATAAACTATAACCAATATTATAAATATTGGTTAAAGTGTCAAATACGGAGATTGGAGAGCGTGTCGGTGATTTCGCCTGAAAACCGGCGGCCATTCATACCTTACTTGCCGATAACACGAATATTATGTTGCCGGAACTAATCACGGTACTACAATGTTTTATTATATTTTGTGATTGTATATTAAAAAACATTACACATGCCACGATGATTGGTAGGAAATAATGGTTTGATCAAATTATTTATAACATTTGTTTACCGATATTAAATAATATCTCTCACAAGGCACATTTGCAATATTTACGTAACGTTTTTTTTGGACACTTCTTGTACTCCTGATATCACTTTACACTATTCTCTAGTGCAATATCATTGGCATTCTTTTCTTTATAAATCCGGTGCTTAAAATTCCACAAAAACTCATTCTTTTCATAACATTCCACAAATAAGTGTCCCCCACACAACCAATTTTTTAGTTGCCACCATTTTGAATTGTCTACTTGCATTAGTAAAGTTGGAAGGTGACCAACTTTTTCACTTGCAAGTGGACTTGTTTGTTAGTAGCTTGCTTGTCTGTTTACACGGTGCAAGCTGTGCGCGCGCAGCCAAATATGTACTTGCATTAGTCAACTAATACCGTGTCAACGGGCCTTTAGAGGGGTATTTTGTTTATCAAGTTGTCAACTTGAAGGTGTCGTTTACTAACAAGTTGATATTTTGTATTCGTGTATTGTGGTTTTTTTTAGCACCACGTCTTACTACCTATTAGGTTAAACCCCTGTATACTAATTACGCTAATGTGTAAGATGAGATTTATAGGAAGTGTACCAGCATTTCCGTGGAGGGAGAGTGGAAAACCATCTAGGAAAACCACCCTCAGTACACTCAACTGGGATCGAACCCCAATCTCCCTTATCGACCTTTCAGTCCATTGCGAGAGTGACGCCTTAGACCATGCGGCCAGCGAAGCGGGTTGTTGCCGGTTGTTGATGGGACTGTTCTTGTTAACTGTTTCCTCCCCTTCAATATTAATTTTAACAACCACACCCACAATAACGTAGAGTCGATTCTCCATTGGAGCGTAGGTAACTGACATCTAGCAGAAGTTACCAGAGTTACTCTCATGTATCCATACGCCAAACCATACGTTGATTTGCTATCACTTTTGGCAGTCAAAACTTTCACAACAAACTATTTATTTTTAGTCACGTGTTTCTTTTAACCGTTTTTAAATGATCGAAACACGAATTGATGAAAATAACCGTTCGTATGTTGTTTTTTTTTTGTTTTTTTTGTTTGTTTTTTGAAGCGGAATCTGTGGTTCAATTAGAAATGTTTTACAGACAAGAGCTTCTAAAAGGCTGCATTCTCTTCATAAATTAAGATGGCGAACCAGACGAAACGAGAGTTGTTGACGATGTCATACAAAGCTGTTTGGTTCTGCATGTGTTAACAAAAATTAAAAATGTTTTATTTCGAAACTACTATTTTTTATGGCTTTCTCTAAGTTTTAAAAAAACTTTTATTTATTTTGGTGGCCAATTATAACAAGATACAAGTGTGAATATGGTAATTTTTTAATTTATTATTTCATGCACTATAATATCTCTTGTTGCCAGAATCACAAAACAAAAAAAACAATAGTTTTATTAATATATTATTTTCTTTCAGTGAGTTACAAAAAAGCCAAATATACAACAATCTTTAGGGAAGTATTATTAGAAGCATTTATTAACAATTTTGATCTATAACATAATTACTAAGAACATAATAATTATTTCAGAATATATTGACATCAGTGACGTCCAACCAATGTTTGCAATAAAGAAGCTTCTAGAAACTAGTCAGTTAACACCACTCGGGTGGCGAATGGACTGTAGTTAGCGGACTGTTGTGAAGGATTGGCTTAGAAAGAAAACAACTGATGCACCAATTCTGGAATCAAACACCAACCTTACCTTTAAAGACAAACCAGACTAGAGGAGCGTGACGTTTATTCCGCTTGTTCACCTAACTAGGTCGCTATATTCATGTCTAAAGATGGCAACCATGTAACAATAAAAAAAGCTTGTATTGATTTATTTATAAAATTATTGATAAAAGCTTCTTCATGAATCGGACTAGGCTGCTTATGAATACAATAAAATGAACGATTTTCCACTATTCTTACTAAATTTGTCTGCTATTTTCGACAGCTAAATAAGACATTAACAAGCGAAAAGAGACGAATAATAACATTTATAGAACAGCCTCCATCTTGATACATTCATTACAATTCAGTCAGAACAGTGCGATTCGATACATCGGAAACAAACACTATATCAATATAATTTGATCGATCGTAGCTTTAGAAATATAGGTCAATCTTGAGATATATAAAATGATAAATATATCGATAAGTAAATGTTATCCCTATTTATTATTATTATTATTATTATTATTATTATTATTATTATTATTATTATTATTATTATTATTATTATTATTATTATTATTAGCACCGGGTCTTACTACCCGTTCGGGTTATACGCACTTACGCTAATGTGTAATGGCAGGGTGATTATGAGATGAAATGAAGGACCTACAGTTTAACGTGAGATCCGAACCACGGTGGAAGCCTGGCATTCCTCACATACACAAGTTGTGTTAAATACACGTCTTGTAAGAGGTGAAGGAAGGGTTTGGCAATCAGATAAATCTGTACCCGGACCTAGGATTGAACCCCGGACCCCTAGCACAGAAGTCTGACACCTTACCCCTAGACCACCAGGTCACCCTTATCCCTATTAATGTAATTCATATTACATTCATGAGAAAAATGTAATTTCCTGTAATTTACGACTTTTGCTAACCTACAGCTTCATTCTTGCTCCGTTGTTTAGATTAAGACGACGACGCCTCCGGAAGGTGCAAGGTGCAGATGACCCAGATAGCACACTAAGTGCCATCTCAAGGTCGCTAATAGGGTGGACTGGCAGGTTCCAAGGCAACAAATATAACGGCCCTAAGGATATGTTCATAAATACTTTTATTAGAAGAAAAATTAATCCAGCCCGAAACCTTAGCTCAGTCGGTAGCGTGTCTGTCTACTGAACTTAGGGTCCCGATTTCGATTCCCGAAATGGTCGAAAATTTATTAATGATCTAAATGTGGGTTTACCCTTTCATATTGATAAATTAACGGCTGGGGACTGGTTGTTGTGTTTGTCCTAGTTTTAAGTTAGACTATAGGACATGAAGCTACGCCAGGCCTAGCCAGCCGGTAGTAGAAAATATATGGCTAGAGTAAAAAACTGACCACAGGCTGGAAATAATAATGGATGTAAAGTAAAGTAAAGTAAAGTAAAGTAAAGAAGAAAACTTAATCCTGAGGCTATTTCAGAACATTATTGATCACTACGTCATTATTATCCACTTAAAACAACAGCTTCTACTTTCTACTAAGTAGTAAAAAAGTTTCTAAATTGTTAGACTATAGCTTGGTGTTTATTTTTGATACATTCAAGTTTGTAAAATTATCCTCCACCCGTTACTTGTGTAGATTAAAAGCTAGGATCAGTCATTATTCAATAATTTTTTTTTAATACCGCGTCTTACTACCCGTTCGGGTTATACGCTTAAGTACTAATTACGCTAATGGATTAGGAACTGGGAAGGTTGAATTTAGAGGAAGTGAACCCGCATTTGCGTGTAGGGAGATTGGAAAACCATTTAGGAAAAACCACCCCCAGTTCACCCGACCGAGATTCGAACCTCGATCTCCCCGTCCTCGGCAGTTGGGCTCTACACGACTAGCGCGTTAGCCAACTACGCCACCGAGGCGGGTTATTCAATAAACAAATGTTTATATGTTTGTATCAAGAGATTGTTTATAAGAAACAACAAACGTGACATTTTACATTTAATGTCATCATATCTTCACAAATGATGTCCACCCCTGTCTATAAGGATATCTCCCAGTCCACCCTTGTCTACAAGAATATCTCCCAGTCCACTCCTGTCTACAAGGATATCTCCCAGTCCACCTTTGTCTACAAGGATATCTCCCAGTCCACCCTGTCTACTAGGATATCTCTCAGTCCACCCCTGTCTACAAGGATATCTCCCAGTCCACCCTTGTCTATAAGGATATCTCCCAGTCCACCCTTGTCTACAAGGATATCTCCCAGTCCACTCCTGTCTACAAGGATATCTCCCAGTCCACCTTTGTCTACAAGGATATCTCCCAGTCCACCCTGTCTACTAGGATATTTCTCAGTCCACCCCTGTCTACAAGGATATCTCCCAGTCCACCCCTGTCTACAAGGATATCTACCAGTCTACCCCTGTCTACAAGGATATCTCCCAGTCCCCCTCTATCTACAAGGACATCTCCCAGTCCACCTCTGTCTACAAGGATATCTCCCAGTCCACCCTTCTCTACAAGAATATCTCCCAGTCCGCTCCTGTCTACAAGGATATCTCCCAGTCCACTCCTGTCTACAAGGATATCTCCCAGTCCACCCCTGTCTACAAGGATATCTCCCAGTCCACCCTTGTCTACAAGGATATCTCCCAGTCCACCCTTGTCTACAAGAATATCTCCCAGTCCACCCCTGTCTACAAGGATATCTCCCAGTCCACCCTTGTCTACAAGTATATCTCCCAGTCCACCCTTGTCTACAAGAATATCTCCCAGTCCACCCCTGTCTACAAGGATATCTCCCAGTCCACCCTTATCTACAAGGATATCTCCCAGTCCACCCTTGTCTACAAGTATATCTCCCAGTCCACCCCTGTCTACAAGGATATCTCCCAGTCCACCTCTGTCTACAAGGATATCTCCCAGTCCACCTCTGTATACAAGGATATCTCCCAGTCCACCCATGTCTACAAGGATATCAAGCGTATAACCCGAACGGGTAGTAAGACGCGGTGCTAAATATTTATTTTTTCTACAAGGATATCTCCCAGTCCACCCCTGTCTACAAGGATATCTCCCAGTCCACCTCTGTCTACAAGGATATCTCTCAGTTCACCCTTGTCTACAATATTATCTACCAGTCCACCCTTGTCTAGAAGAATATCTCCCAGTCAACTTCTGCCTTTAAAGTGGGATTATATTATGAAGTGCCTTATCTGACAGTAAAGTTACTAAGCCTACTTTAATAAAGTATTCACACGGCAAGTCATGTTATTTGCAGCTGTCAGTTTTGATAGATATTATCAATGTATATAAAATAAATACTGATAATATAGTTAAATGTTAGGCCTATTAGTGTTGGCCATTCATGTGACAGTGATCCCTGCTATAATCCTACTCAACCTGTCTGTAAAAACAATTATAGCAACTTTATCTCGGTCTCTTGATTACAAAGTTGAGCTGTTTGTTCTGCCTTGGGATGACTCAGACCTTTGAAATCAGTAAAACAACGTGTCTGTCTGTTACTGCGGATTCATAATTTCACCGAAAAAACAAGAGAACAACTTAAAACGTGGCCACGTGACTTACTCTAAGCCTATCACAAGAAATCAGCGCGAACTGCTTTGGTCGTTCCGCATTACTAGAAACAATCTCATCTATGTCCTCGCTTCTCCATAAAATCCTCCTGGAAGAACCAATCAAATCTCAAAACCAACCGACTTAATCAGTGCGCATACGCCTACAAAGTGAGATACAAGAAGAAATCGCAGTCTACTGTTGGGAAATGACTCGTTATATGAAAAGCGCACGTGTCGTTCTCGTTCCGTTTTTTGATTGGATTCACTGCACGACACAATAATAAGAAAACATCCATCGTGACAATAAACCAAAACATTTGTTTATCCGCTAAAAAACTAAATATGTTGGTAAACAGATGTTTCTAATTTGTGTTACAAAGCATTATGGGTCAACATACAGAGAGTGAATTGTCACGACACTCGAGGAGATTCTGCTCTACATTTTCAGCGAGCGTGCGAACCAAACTTTATTGTTTTTTTTTGTTTTTTTTTTACCACCACGTCTTACTACCCATTCTGGTTATACCCTTATGTACTGTACTAATTACACTAGTAGTTTTTTTTTGATTAGGAAGGTCATATTTAAAAGAAGTGTACCCACATTCGCGTGAAGGGAGAGTGTAAAGCCATTTTTTAAAAGCCCTCAGTACACCTGGTCGAGATTCGAGCCTCGATCTCCCCATCATAGGCACTCTATCCTAACACGAGATTAGCGCGTTAGACCCTTCGTTCACCGAAGCGGGTAGCTCTATTGTTCGGCCATTGAGGTAGCCGCCACGTCCCGAAGAGCCGGGAGGTCACTCGACCGTTAAGAGCCATTTGTTACCATTTCATGGCATCACCGCCCCCTGCGGAGAAAAACATCAACCAAACCTCTGACGATGGAAGACATTCAATTTCGAAAAGGATATTATCTTTGTTACTAACTAGAGCCCCGCTTCGGTGGCAGTATGGTTCAACGCGTCACTCTTGGCGGTAGGCTGGACCGCTGATGACGGGGAAATTGGGGGGTTCGAATCCCGGTCGGGTGTACTAAGGATCCCCCCCATTCTCTCTCTTCACGTAAGTCCGGATATATTTCCGTATTCCTGCCATTAATAGTCTCTACGTATGGATCACGTAGCGTAAGTTTAGCCGACCCGTCGCCTAAATAAATGTTCAATGTTTTGTGCCCCATATGTGCCTGAACATGAACATTAGTGTTACCCGCCTCGGTGGCGTAGTTGGCTAACGCGCCAGTCGTGTTGAGCCAGACCACCGAGGACGGGGAGATTGAGATTCGAATCTCGGTCGAGTGAACTGGGGGTGGTTTTTCCTAAATGGTTTTCCACTCTCCCTCCACGCAAATGCGGGTTCACTTCCTCTAAATTCAACCTTCCCAATTCCTAACCCATTAGTGTAATTAGTGCTTAAGCGTATAACCCGAACGGATAATAAGACGCGGTGCTAAAATTAATTAATTAATTAACTAAACATTAGTGTTCTAAAAATAGGACTCTAGGTGAATGTGTGAACGTTGATAAAACACAACGGAACAAAAACTGTTTATAAATACCTAATTTTAATATCACACATGATATGAACATACACGAAGTCACACTCGATTGACACAAACACAAGTTGTGTTAGGTTGTGTTTCTCAGCCTGTTAATGTGGTTTAGCTTGAACTCAGGTTGGCAAGACACATCCCATTTTCCCTTCAAGTACCGGTTTTTACACCACAAAATGTCCATTTCCGGGCGTGTATGAGTAGAGATGTAAATTTCCCCATAAATCTTGGATCTAAAAACTTTCCGATAAATTTTCCGCGGCGGTGAATTGAGGTTTACTAACTGTAGGGGTAGAAGCTGCATTGTGGAGGAGGAGGGGTAGAAGCTGCATCGTGGAGGAGGAGGGGTAAAAGCTGCATTGTGGAGGAGGAGGGGTATAAGCTGCATTGTGGAGGAGGAGGGGTATAAGCTGCATTGTGGATGAGGAGGGGTAGAAGTTGCATTGTGGATGAGGAGGGGTAGAAGCTGCATCGTGGAGGAGGAGGGGTATAAGCTGCATTGTGGAGGAGGAGGGGTATAAGCTGCATTGTGGAGGAGGAGGGGTAGAAGTTGCATTGTGGATGAGGAGGGGTAGAAACTGCATCGTGGAGGAGGGGTAGAAGCTGCATCGTGGAGGAGGAGGGGTAGAAGCTGCATTGTGGAGGAGGAGGGGTAGAAGCTGCATCGTGGAGGAGGGGTAGAAGCTGCATCGTGGAGGAGGGGTAGAAGCTGCATCGTGGAGGAGGGGTAGAAGCTACATTGTGGAGGAGGAAGCTCATATACATACAGATCAAATAGTGTGTTTGGGGATGAGTGGTGGGAGGGGTATGGCCTAGAAGGAGGGGGGCAAAGTTATTGGTAAATACTCAAGCCAGCTTTTAAATCATCTGATTGATTTTCTACTGATTGAGTTCCAGGGGGAGATTTATTCAAGGCTTTGTTTATAATATTGAAGGACTAACATTATCTGATCCAACTTTAGTGTCACACACAGTCACCAAGCGCTATAGTCGATACGTGGGCATAAGGAGAGAACTGAAATCGGGGTTATTGCTTTTTTTTTTTGTAACGCATTTGATGATATTTCTGGTGTTATAGCGCCCTCAGGATAATTTAACTGAGGAGAAACCTTATAACTTTCCAGAACAAAATAATTGGAATTTACCAAAAGGGAAAATTTTACAGGAAAAAAAATAGGGGAAATTTTTCACAGCGAAAATTTTTTTTCAACCCATATCCTTACATAATATGAGCACAAACTAAGCACCAGGCGATTAAACAAAAAAAAATATATTTTTTGGGCAATGTAGGGGGTTGGGGGTGGGGGGATAGCTCAATTTACATGAAATGTTATTCTCAAGGCGTCAAGTTGGCGGTCGTGTGTCTACAGTTGGCAATGAATTAAGCCCTTGTAGACCACACATCGGGGGTAACATAAACACAAGGGCGCCAGCACTTACATCCCCCTAGACAGTCTCCACTAGGACCAAGGGGTTGTGGGAACAAGGGTAGGTTTACCATACATCAACCTCTTTTTGTTTCATAAACAAACGAACATTTCCAACATTTCAAGAAATAAACCCACAAGTTGGAGGCAAATAATAACTTCCGACTAACAACTGTGTTATTTATTACATGTGTTACCAGTAAGCTGTAAAACTAGTAGCAGCTATCATACTGACATAACCTAAAATAACACAATGAAGAGGGTGAAACTTATAAGGAACCGCACGAAAATTCGTTTCTAGTGAATGGTAAACAAAAACGTGGGGATAATTTTCCCCTAAATAGGTCCAGTCAGGGATAAAACCTGGACGAGTCAATGGCGTTACATATAGCAGACCTAACTCTGCCAGTGATATTATAACTGGAGAAGTTTAGCGATCGGAGGGTTGTGTTATATTTTCAGTCTTCTCTAAGAATATTGTGGACTTATTTTTAGAGCTTACAAATATCAAACTTTACAATATTTGTTGATGACACGGTGCACCCGTAAAATAAATAATATAAACGGTCACAGAAACAATGTGAAAAGAGGAACATCTCTTTCTACCAAAGAGCATGGCAATCAATTTAAATTTCAAAGTGCTTCATAGCAAAATATGTATATTTGCTGATGGTTCAGAAACAATTGGTTTTATAAAAATAGATTTCAAATAAACGAGGGTACAATTCCTCTAAATTCAATCTACACCATCAGTTGAACAGGTAGTCAGTCATGTGCGGTGATAAATAATAATAACCGTTGAAATTTTTTTTTTAAATAAATAAATAAAAGCTCTCCAAATAAACTGTCTGTCCTGAAGCTCTCCAAATGAACTGTCTGTCCTGAAGCTCTCCAAATAAACTGTCTGTCCTGACGCCAAGTTGTGATGACCGCTTTGCCCGGCGCAGGGGCTGGAAAGCAGCCCGCATTGCACAGATTCCTAACTTTGTCTCCTCCCCCCTCCCCCCCTTCCCTTTAGTAAATTCTCCACGGGAGTGTAGATAGCCGACAGCTAGCAAAATTGACCGGATCTACTCTCATGTATCCATACGCCAAGTCATTATGATCTGCAAGGCCAAGTGTTGATTTGCTGTCACTTTCGCTGCCTTCTTTTCATGTACATCAAGATGGCGAACTAGAAAAAAAAACAATGGCGGTCGATGACGTCATACGAACAGTTTTTGGTTGAGTTCATGCGAATGTATTTTTGAAAAAGAAAAAAAAAACAGTTTTATTTTGAAACTAAGATTTTGAATGGATCTTTAAGTTACAAACCAACCTTTATTTTGGTGGCCAGTTATAACAAGATACAAGGGTGAATATAATACCTTTTAATCTAATATTTCATGGACTATAGTATCTCTTGTTGCCACAATCATTAAATAAAAAACATAATAGTTTTATTAATTTATTATGTTATTTCAATTAGTTATGAAAAATCCAATTATACAGTAATTCCTAGATAAGTATTATTATGCTCGTTACTAACACTTTTTATTGATGATACAGTATTACTAAGATCAAAATAATTATTTCCACATTAGTTACTTTCAACCCATCTTTTACTATATGTATGTGTTTTGTACTTGTTCTTTGTTAATCAACTGAACATGTTGGGTGACCTGGTGGTCTAGGGGTATAGTGTCAGACTTCTGTGCTGGGGGTCCGGGGTTCAATCCTCGGTCCCGGCACAGATTTATCTGATTGCCAAACACTTCCTTCACCTCTAACAAGACGTGTATTAATCACAACTTGTGAATGTGTGGAATGCCAGGCCTCCACCGTGGTTCGGATCCCACGTTTGACTGTAGGTTCTCCATTTCATCTCACAATCACCCTACCATTACACATTAGCGTAAGTGCGTATAACTCGAACGGGTAGTAAGACGCAGTGCTAATAATAATAACAACTTGACCATGTTTTTGTAACTTTAATTAACGAGCTAGCTGCAAACAAACAAACAAACAAAACCGATGTTTGTAGTAAAGAACCTTTAGCTAGTTAACACATCTCCTACGCCTGATGGACTTTATTTACGTATTTATTCCCCCTCCTTTCCCCCCACAGCTTGGCGTATTGCTACAATGTTCGAGTCATACCCACCATAATTAATCTAATGGCTTAAGGATGAGTAATTTAGACTTTAGGGGAAATGTTCCCGCATTTCCATGGCGGGAGGGTGGGAAACCACGCAGAAAGAAAACACCCTGTTCGTATTTCAAACCCCGAACCTCCCAATGATCGGCAAACCAGTCTGGATTGAGCTCGTGTGATTTTAAATATCGCGAAATCTCCTGTTTTGTCTTCTGATATAAAACTGTAATTGTTTAAGAAATATAATATTTTTAGTTGCAGATGTTTGTTCCGCGACAACCGACAAGAGCGTGGACATATTCTAACGATATTTTGCAGGGACATTCTTTGAAGTTAGACCCAACGATATATGAACATGGTCGTTAGATATGGTTGTTCGTTTCAATATGGCGGCCGCTTGAAGGTAATTCGTTTAGTAGCTCATACCAAGTGGTGTGTGTTGAAAATTCTAAGAACTCAATCGATCAACTCGGGCGTATCTTTTTGAATTTTGGTATCTAATGCGAGACTGACATCTTAAACTGCATGACCAAGGGTGATCTATAGATATAATGTACTAGTGAATATATTATCAATGAATTTGCTTTCTGTTTAACTTGATCACCAAGGTGAAATATCAACTTCAAATACAAGAAGAAACCAAATTAAATTGAAATCCAAAGAGAAATCTTAAGACTGTAGTAACGATAATAACATGGAGGGAGCGAGGTCTACTGTTCACACAACTACTAGTAGGAGCGAGGTCTACTGTTCACACAACTACTAGTAGGAGTGAGGTCTACTATTCACACA
This sequence comes from Timema podura, assembly GCA_033556935.1. NCBI lineage: Eukaryota > Metazoa > Arthropoda > Insecta > Phasmatodea > Timematidae > Timema > Timema podura. Next base: position 11,940,683 of record JAVRXN010000002.1, on the reverse strand, counting down.
ACTACTAGTAGGAGCGAGGTCTACTGTTCACACAACTACTAGTAGGAGTGAGGTCTACTGTTCACACAACTACTAGTAGGAGTGAGGTCTACTGTTCACACAACTAGGAGTGAGGTCTACTGTTCACATAACTAGGAGTGAGGTCTACTGTTCACATAACTAGGAGTGAGGTCTACTGTTCACATAACTACTAGTAGGAGCGAGGTCTACTGTTCACACAACTACTAGTAGGAGTGAGGTCTACTATTCACACAACTACTAGTAGGAGCGAGGTCTACTGTTCACACAACTACTAGTAGGAGTGAGGTCTACTGTTCACACAACTACTAGTAGGAGTGAGGTCTACTGTTCACATAACTAGGAGTGATGTCTACTGTTCACACAACTACCAGTAGGAGCGAGGTCTACTGTTTACACAACTACCAGTAGGATCGAGGTCTACTGTTCACACAACTACTAGTAGGAGTGAGGTCTACTGTTCACATAACTAGGAGTGAGGTCTACTGTTCACACAACTACTAGTAGGAGCGAGGTCTACTGTTCACACAACTACTAGTAGGAGTGAGGTCTACTATTCACACAACTAATAGTAGGAGCGAGGTCTACTGTTCACACAACTACTAGTAGGAGTGAGGTCTACTGTTCACACAACTACTAGGAGTGAGGTCTACTGTTCACACAACTATCAGTAGGATCAACGAGGTCTATTGTTCACACAACTACTAGTAGTATCAACGAGGTCTACTGTTCACACAACTACTAGTAGTATCAACGAGGCCTACTGTTCACACATCTACTAGTAGGAGCGAGTTCTACTGTTCACACAACTACTAGTAGGATCAACGAGGTCTACTGTTCACACAACTACTAGTAGGAGCGAGGTCTACGGTTCACACAACTGCTAGTAGGAACGAGGTCTATTGTTCACATAATTACTAATAAACCCTGATTTCTATATGAAGCCCACTTAAAACCACCAACATTGAATAAAAATCACTAGAACCTGTCATTCTAGAAATATGTCTTATTTTCTTTACTAACTATAAGTTCATCTAAGAAGTTATCAAAAGCTTCCAATAATACTTCTTAATGGATTTATATATAAATAATTATCTTTACATTAGTAACTAAACGGACCACGAATGTAACTATAATACTGTAATATTTTTACTTGCGTCATTGTGACAACACTAGTTTACAGTTTTCAAATAACGGCCGTCCTATAAAAATCGGACTGTAGTAAATAGTGTATTATTTTTCACGGAAATACTTAGCAGCTATAAAATAATAAAAGACAAAGTACATAAACATAAATACTGTATTTATCACACGGATACATAACCGGGTGTGTAAGTTAAAAAGAAAACCTGGTATACATTTTTTTTAAAGTTCTTTATCGCCCCGCCAATAACTTGGCTTGAGAAAAAACACCAGCGCTATCGTTATAAAAAAAATACTTTTTAATTACAAAATATTTCATTTTTTATTGCACGCTTCAACCAGATCGACAACATCAGCATGACAAAGAGAATGTTCTGTATCCGTATTTTTAACAGTCATTGACAAGGTGAGAGTATACATTTTTTTAAACAATTATTGCAATTTTGTAGAAGGTTTTTATGGTCGTAAAGGAATAGTAAATAATGTTTTGATGTGTGCTTATTTATCTATAGTAATAAAACGATTGTAAGAGTAACAGGGCTGCCACTAGGTGCTTTCTTAAGTTCATTCGACAATAATTACTACGATTTTTTAGTCTACAACATTTTGGCTGGGAACAAGTAATAATGTCTCGGTCAATTCCAGCAACACAGACCAGATAAGGAAGTGCCATTAGTTGGTATTATCTGACCCTCTGTCTCAGCAACACAGACCAGGTAAGGAAGTGTCATTAGTTGGTATTATCTGACCCTCTGTCTCAGCAACACAGACCAGATAAGGAAGTGTCATTAGTTGGGATTATCTGACCCTCTGTCTAAGTAACACAGACCAGGTAAGGAAGTGTCATTAGTTGGTATTATCTGACCCTCTGTCTCAGCAACACAGACCAGGTAAGGAAGTGTCATTAGTTGGTATTATCTGACCCTCTGTCTCAGCAACACAGACCAGATAAGGAAGTGTCATTAGTTGGGATTATCTGACCCTCTGTCTAAGTAACACTGACCAGGTAAAATCAAATTACCAATACATCTAAAGAACAGTATTTATTTGAGTAAAAAAAAATGATGTAATTTTACCGTTTTTAAACTGCTTTTACAATAAAAAATATTTGCCTCTAACATATTATTAATATTTCATCGTGTGCCCCTCATATGAATGTCTAGTTGTACTAAATAAATTATAGCTCTGTACATTAATTACGTTACCTTAACTCGTCAACTGTAATGATCTGAAATCATTGAGTCACTATTTATAGCTCGTAATTATGAACTTGTTAAAATTGTGCAGTAACATTTTACTGTCGAATGACCTTTATATGAAATACTTGTGTTTCGCAAGTTTTCCTGAAGGAATCCTCCCAAAAAAGGGGGGAGGATAGTTTAGATTAAAGTACATAGGAATGACATTTAATTTTTGTCATAAAATTGACCAGTGGGAAAGAGAGAAAGTCATTTGAACGTTGTTTAGAACCGGGTGATTTGGTTTTGATGGGGAAATAAATATGTGAAGTCGTTTCTCTGCTCAATGTTTAAGGAAAAATAAGGGATCCATTACGCTCAGTTTACTTACAGTACTGCCTAGGTCTTTAGTTAGCCTTTTCTTCCATGCAAAGACCTTGGTAAGAGAGAAATTACCGCGCAGACGTTAAGCTCTAACGCAATATTTAATTATACGGTGTGTTATTTCAAAATATGGTTCGCGCCAAAATAAAGTCGAAAGATTCCAACAGGGCTTCGATTCCTTAACAACCCTAATAGTTTCAGGTTTATTAATAAAAATAAATACGTGAAAATGTGACATTAAGCTCAATTTCAACAACTTTTTAATAATATCCACGGAGCTATGAGACCGGTCTTGATGAAAAAGAACTCTATATTTTGTCTTCCTCTAACAAATACGGTCACTGTTTGATATTTGAGAACTAACAGAGAGCTTTCCTCTTTACCTTCAGATAACAAGTTTCGTTGTTTTATTTTGCTTCTTTCATGGTGTCTACTCAACTTGACCAATGAAATTTTCGAATTTTTCCCTGATTTACCCTGATCATTTTTATAAAATTCCCCGACTAAAAAGTATATCACATCCTTCTAATTCCTCCATCTCCCCCTTCTTTTTTCTATTAATCTTTTTTTATTAATAATAATAAGTTTTAAAATTTAAATTAACATTTTTTAAAATTTGTATTAACATTGTTTATTAGGAATTATAAAATTTACTACACAGCTACAAAAAAAAAGTTTGAATAACAATATTATTTACTGTTTTAATGATTATTATATTTCATTTTTTGAGTAAAAGCACATTTTCCCAGATTTTTATCGTAATTTACCAAATTCCCGGCTTTTTCCTGTTTTTTCTCGATCACATCAAATTCCCGGCTAATTCCCGTTTTCCCTGATTTTCCCGGATGGTAGGCACCCTGTTCTTTCTTATTGACATGACAAAGTAAGGTTGTAGGTGAAGGGCGAAAGGGAGTATAAGCTTATATAAGATAGAGAAGTAGTTCCAGAAAACGATACAGACCAGTGTATTTTAAGCCGTGTGGCCCGACAGCGATTTAGCTACCCTTTTTCGCTGACCGAGGCGGCCGCCTTAAAGTTTCAAGTTAAATGTCTAAAAGTCGCAAATATTCCACATTTTTTTAGTGTGGGTGAAATTCCCTGTTTTTTGGGGTTTTTTTTCAGACACCAAAATGCCCCCGGTGTTTTCCTGGATCTTCCAGTTTTACGGGTGCGTGTCAACTTTTAATAACATCTGACAGCTACAGATGTATTAAAACTTCTTTGATATATTCATTAATTCTTACGTCAAATTCTGTAAACTGCAGAACTGTCATTGATTGATTCATTGATAACATCAACACCAATAAACTAATACAATTAATATTGTAAAATATTTCAAATCCTGGTCACAAAAATAAGCATGTATTTTTTTTCTAACATTCCCACTGCGTTCTTACTGTAGGCCTAGAACCGGAGACTTATTTAGAGAAAAATAAATATTAAATTTAATAATAACTTATTTTGGTAGTATAAAGCTTTAATTGGCATACAATATTATTTTAAATTTACTATTTCCCAAAGACTAAAGTTTTTTTTTACTATTCACAAATTAAACGTTTATCATTTTTCAAAAATTACTTATGGACGTTAGTTCATGTAAGAAAGCGTTGTAATTTATTGTTTCAAATGATACGTTAGGTAATAACAGTGCGAAATATACCAAGGTCCTGTTCTGGAATAAAACTAAATATTCAAGCGTAGCTAAATATTTACACACGATTAGTGTGCAAATTGCTTTAAACACATAGACGTCTCCAACCCCCCCCCCCCGCCCCCTTCGATGTTAGAATAAGATTATAGCCTAGTGCTTCTTAAGGTGGGATGGAATTGGCCGTGAGAAAAGGCCAGTGATTTGGCAATTTTTATGGCAAAACTTTTTTTTACCTAAAAAATAAAATATTGCTCCAGTGCAAACATAGAATTTAATTTTCTTCACATGGAAACCTCCGGATTTCTTGAATATCTATCAAGATTTTCCTCGAATTTAATGATAACTTTTTCTCTTCGTTTAAAGAAGTTTGTTAGATAATAAATACCACCATGCTCGTTACAGATATCCAGGAACTGTTAATATCAACATGTGAAGAAAATTAAACTCTGTGTTTCTACTGGAGCAATATTTTATTTATTTTGGCAAAAAAAAAAAAGTTTTAACAAAAAAGTGCAAAAACACCTTTTCTCGCGTCCCCTTCCGACCCACCTTAACAACTGTGAAGACAATTGTCATTGCCCCAGGGGGGGCAAGGGGATCTATATACCCTCTCACCCCCCCAACCAAGACATTAAATTATTTTAATAACATAAAACCCACAAAGTAGAGCTAACTATAGGATATATAAATATAGAATGCACCAGACTTACGCCTTGATATTCAAAAGGTATACTGTACAGTTTCACACATTATAAGTGATAATAAAATAAAAATAACCAATCGGAAAAAGGGGCTCTAGTACGCAAACAATTTATTTTCGCAAAAAATATTTCCACATAAATAACACTGCCAGCCAACGTTATAAATTAGAATTACATTTGATACACAAAATGAAAAGTGGTTAAAATAGGTTGTACGGATATGTACTTATTACGCTCATTAGTTAGTGATAACTGTTGAATTTAGAGGAAGTGTATCCGCATTTGCGTGGAGAGTAGAACACCGTTTAGGAAAAACCACCCTCAGTACACCCGACCGGAATTCGAACCTCGATCTCCCATTTATCGGCAGTCTGGTCTAGTGAGAGAGTAGAACCTTAAGGTGCGGCCGAAGGGAGGGAAAGTATTTTTACAGTTTTTATAGAATTGAAATTTTTTGGCCAAAATAAATCAAATATTTCTCCAGTAGCAACATAGAGTTTAGTTTTCCACACATGCTAATATCAACATATCTTGAATATCAGTCAAGGGGTCCTAAAATTTTGTCAAAACTTTTTAAATAAAGAGAATTTTTTTTGACAAAATTCCAGGACACCCTTGACAGATATCCAAGATATGTTGATATTAGCATGTGCAGAAAACTAAACTCCATGTTGCTACTGGAGAAATATTTGATTTATTTTGGCCAAAAAAGTGTAATGGTATAAAAATTGTAAAACTACTCGCGCTCCCTTCTGCTGCACCTTAAGATCATGCAACCATCGAAGCAGGTAGTAGGCCTAATTAATTAATTTGTGAGCCTATTAAAAGACCTTTACTGTATTTACGCCATGTTTTATTCTTTCCAGAATGTAGCTACTCTGGGAAAACTCGACATTTAAATAACAAAACTCTCAATAAATATATATAAGGAGCCATACAAATGTTTACCAACATTTAATATTCTTAGACATGGAAGGTTGGGTTGGGTTAGGTTGAGTCATAACATATAAGAAATTAGTTTAAACTAACTATAATTATTATATAAAATAATAGTTGATATGCTATGAATTACAAACTAACCTAAGATATCTTTCCATGCATGAGAAAATGATAATTTGGGATTTCATTTCATTTATGGGGATATTTATTCTGGTTCTGGGGGTTGAATGAAGCGTTTCGAGAATTGTGGAGGAATAATGAAGCGTTTCGAGAATTGCCAAGGAATATGAGTGAACAATGTCTTGTGAAGTAGGTAACTCAAGCCATTATTGTCTAAATTTGGACTTAAATCGTGGAAATATTCTAACGTATTGTTCTTTCATGTGTCAACTGAAGTTAATAACGTTATCTGGTAGTGCAATTTTCTTGAATATCATTTAAAAAATAATTTGTATGCGTACTATAATTGATTAAAACACAAACACAATAATCAAACTATTACAAGTTACCAAACGGGTGACGTACCAGCTTAGCGCCGACGTGGCCTGATCCATGAAGAAAGTAAGAAAGAAAGGCCCTTTTTTCTAATTCATTTTTCAATCCAAAAATCCAGCAGCCGAAAGAACGCGACAGAAATAACTTGGAGACCACATGTAATTTGTTTTCATCACTTAAAAACTCATCTGTCACTTTCTCCTTCAGATGTTATCTTCCTTTTATTATTATTATTTCATCTTCTCAACACTTATTAAAGCCTAATATACACTTTTATTAGCAGCACTATCTTCTTTATTCCTTATTAGGAGCGAGAATTTAAATCATTTTGTTTTGTCTTAACTTCCGTCACCTAAAACCGCACACGAAGTAACTTGTGCTACGTGACTTACGGATGTGTTGGGGCAGTGCTCCGCCCCTTGCGCCCAGGACTAACTCAAGTTAACACCCCTAAGGTCTTGTGACAAGCGACACCGCCATCTACAGAGGCCCCGTGCGGACCTACACGAAACACGGCCTGTTTGATCGCCGACAGTGGCCTGACTGACTGACTGCTCCGACTCTCAGGTGAGGTGACGCAAGCTACACTAGCGGCAACAAGTTTATAGCGGGACACGACGGAACCACGAACGTAGGCAATCAATCATAGATTATACTAACCAGCATCAGTGGTCGCACGGTTTAAGGCAGTAGACTAGACTGCCGATGACAGGTAGATCGAGGTTCAAATACCGGTAGGATATACTGAGGCTGGGTTTTTTTCTTAAATTATTTTCCATTATTTTTTCCCACGCAAATGCGGGTACACATCTTCACATCTTCACTAGCATAACTAATACATTTTCGTGTAGCCTATGCAGCTAGTAAAACGCTCTGCTAAAAGATGTACATACTAACTTTGCCCCCCCTCCCCCCTTCCCCTAACTCATCTCCAAGCACTCTATTTGATCTGTATGTATGTAAGAGGCTCTAGGTGATGCCTCCCCTAATTAGTAAACCGCAAGCCACCACTGCGGAAAATTCGCAGCAAAGTTTTCATTTCTAATTGTCAATGATGCTGTGACACTTCCTGTTCAACCAATGGGAGGATGATGGGAACCGGAAGTTGAGGGGCCGTGCTCGTGACTGAGTGGTTCGGTAACCCCTTTACACCCTTCCTCGCTTCCAGTCACCCGTCCTAGCTGTACGAAAATTAATTACGCTACTGGGTCGGGGATGATTAAGGCACCGTTTAGATTAAATGCGCCAGTGTTTGCGCCAAAAAAATAGTGGGGAAAGCCATTTAGTCAAATCCGTCCTCAGTTCAGCCGGTCGAGATTCGAAGCCCCAACGTCAAATTCTCTTTGGTTATAAAGTTAGACAGAAAACAAATTAAGGGAACCGGACCGAAAAAAAATGAAAATTTTGTTTTTTAATAATTTTAGATAGAGCAGTCTTTTCCCTTTCCAATAGGAAGCGCAAGGGAAAAAAAAACATAGCCCAGATTTATGCATCGTTGTTTTGCAGAAAAATTTCATATCATTATTAGAAGAATCAAATAAAAAGCGTTACTACAGCGTTCCAAGTGAGCAATTAGCGTAACATTAGTGGAATATCGTCCTTGGCCTTTGGTCACACTGTTTAAATTGTGACAGTGGGATTGTTTGTTTACTCTTATTGTTTCTGACTGTTTGTTTACACATCAGTAATGAAAGTCTTTGTTGTTTTTAATTATATTACTTTATAAGAAGGTTTCTGAGTCGAAGCTACTTTTGTTTTGTATTAAATGCATTTACTGTGATAGAATGCAACGTATAATAAATAGAGTTTTCAAGAAAATAACGTTAGTGTGTTTTAGGATTAACCTAGAAATTGGATTTAGTATGTCAATGTCTGTGTGCTTAGGTAAAAAAAACACCTAACAGTGACAGAACAGAACCTGAAATAACTTGACAAGTACAATGGTTTCCAAAATAAACCAGAGGTAAACATAATTGTAAAAAATAAGTAAATACATGAACATCTAAGATAACATTATAATATAAAATAAACCAGAGGTAAACATAATTGTAAAAAATAAGTAAATACATGAACATCTAAGATAACATTATAATAAAAACAAATGTTTTAAAGTTTTTCTTCAAATGCATTTTACTTTACTCAAAACTACATTTTGCCTAGCTTAGGTAATCTTTTCTCAGATTCTATTTATTCAATTTATCTGAAATATCAACCGTACATTCTTAATATGTTAGTCCTAACTTTAACACAAGGAATTTGAAAAGATACATATTTTTTAAGATTTACCTCAAAAAGTACACTAAATAATTTGACTATTAAAAAATTATTGTGAAAATAAAACATATTTTCAAAAACCCCCGCGTTAAAGTATAAAAGAAAGATTGAATGCTATCTAGTAAAAATGCCATGCTTGTATCTGGTACAAGAGTTGAGAAAAGTGTACCTCAAAATCAGTGATTTAACACAGGAAAGATCGGGGCGTCCCGCTCCCCTTAGTACTAAATGCATTATATTCATAGAGAAGAATTGTTGTGAACCTAATTTAAGACGTCAGTCTCGCAATTTCTGTCAAAATAAGGAAATAAAATGCCTTAAGGTAGGGATGTAGGGGACACAATTTAAGAGAAGTGTTTCTACAATTTTTTTTATAGCAAAACCTTTTTTTGTTTAAATAAATCAATCCAATATAAACGGAGAGTTTAATTTTCTTCACAAATTAATGTCAACAATTGTTGAATATCTGTCATGAGCATAGCTGCATTAGATGACAAACTTTCTAAATGAGGGAGAAAAAGTTGTCGTTAAATTCCAGGACACCCTCAAGAAATTTTGAGGTCACCATGTGAAGAAAAAATAAAGTACGTGTTTGTACTGGAGCAATATTTGATTTATTTCACCCTGGTCTTAACTCGCGTCCCCTACACTCACATGCTTGAGACAAAGCTCGTGTATGTGTGTGTGCTCTAATTGTCCTGATCAAAGCTTGACGGATGTAGTGTTCTCTCCTTCCCCCTCAGAGTGGACAGGATAGATATCCATCTCTGTCTAGTTTCTTTGTGTTCCGCTCTCATCCACGCTACCCCACCTCCCCCTCTCTTACAACCAGTGGTAGGAGGAGGAGGCAGGTAGGTTACTACTTCTCCTGCAACCAGCGCTGTTGCCAAATTTGTAAGTGTCTACTCGACCACTGACCGATCTTATCCAGCCTAATTCGGTCCAGTCACACATCACTGCTGTTCTTAAAATAAGTTGACCATGTTAGGCGGGGTGGGGGCACCCACGTTTGTTCTTTGTTTGTTTGTTCTACTGTTCTAATCGCTATATTCAACATTACAACTACCCGCTTCGCTGGCCGCATGGTCTAACGCGCTACTCTCGCAGTAAACCAGACTAGCTATGACGGGGAGATCGAGGTTCGAATTTTGGTTGGGTGTACTGAGGGTGGTTTTTACTAAATGGTTTTCCACTCTCTCTACACACAAATGAGGGTACACTTGACCTCTAAAATATAAACTTACCCATTCCTAAAACCATTAGCGTAATTAATACATAAGCGTATAACCCGAACGGTTAGTAAGACAAGGTGCTAAAAAAAATATTAATTTATAATATTTATAATATTTATAATAATAATAATAATAATAATCATATAATAATAATAATAATAATAATAATAATAATAATGATAGGACTTTAAGTAAAACAACAATTTTGACTAACATAATGATACAAAAAAACATAAGACAAAAAGTCACAATTCCATTAAAAGTACTAATAAATATGTTCGTGGGTCTCAAATGTTTTAGTATTAATAGAAAAAAAGTATTTTAGTACAATTAATTGGCTTTCACACTAGTAATCTAATTAACGGAGGGTATTTAGTTTCAAGCAAAACTTGTTTGTCTGCACATCAGAGCTAAGTTGTTGTTTATCACCGCGTCTTACTACCCATTCGGTACTAATTACGCTAATGTGTTGGGGAGCGTGTTGGCGTTGAGGGAAAATGGAATACTATTTTTTTAACCCCAGTAGGTCCTACAGCAAACCGAGATTCGAACCTCGATCTCCCCGTCAGAGGTAGACTAGTCTACTGAGAGAGTAACGTGTCAGACTATTCAGCCACCGAAGCGGTTCTAAGATATATTAACCTAATTTAATTTATTCATACGTCAAGTCATGTGATCTGCAACTGTCACTTTTGATAGACACCATCAATACCTCTAAAATAACAATAATAATAGAGTAAAATGTTATCAATGTTGACAGAAATTATTATTATTATTATTATTATTATTACTATTATTATTATTATTATTAGCACCGCGTCTTACTACCCGTTCGGGTTATACGCACTTACGCTAATGTGTAATGGAAGGGTGATTGTGAGATGAAATGGAGGACCTACAGTTTAACGTGGGATCCGAACCACGGTGGAGGCCTGGCATTCCTCACATTCACAAGTTGTGATTAATACACGTCTTGTCGGAGGTGAAGGAAAGGTTTGGCAATCAGATAAATCTGTGCAGGGACCGAGGATTGAACCCTGGACCCTCAGCACAGAAGTCTGACACCTTACCCCTAGACCACCAGGTCACCCTTTGACCGAAATTAGATTTGTTTGTATTTTCCAAAAGGTTCTCCGCTAAAGTCCTACTATAGCTAACCATCCATTCATTAAATGCCATCAAGAAGTCAACTGTATTCAGGAAGTCCCGGGTCCAAAAGTGAAGGCCCTCATAAAAAGTTATTTGTACACATTTTATGAGGTGTAATTGAAATAAGACGTTTCTACCCTACTAACAGTTCTCGTCACGCCACTTGACTCATATAAATACTCGCACGAAAGAAGGAAGGTCACTGTTAATGTTATGGAAGTCGGACGGACGCCGAATGTCTGATCGGTTCTTAACAACCGAAAATGAACGGTCCAGCGGACTAAACCGGTTTTCTTCACAACCAGAATCATTTTACTCTATTTTCATTTTTTTTTTTTACTTTTATCTCTGTCTCTGAAACGGCGGGTTATGTCGGCTGCATAGAGAAACAATATACCACTCCTGGAGTGTTCGTTCTCTATGGTGGGTATTGTCGGCTGCATACAGAAACAATATAACACTCCTGGAGTGTTCATTCTCTATGGTGGGTTTTGTCGGCTGCATACAGAAACAATATAACACTCCTGGAGTGTTCTTTCTCTATGGTGGGTTTTGTCGGCTGCATACAGAAACAATATACCTAACACTCCTGGAGTGTTCTTTCTCTATGGTGGGTATTGTCTGCTGCATACAGAAACAATATAACACTCCTGGAGTGTTGCTAGTTCTCTATGGCTCGTTGTTTTAGTAACGGAGGGGAGGAGCTCCATTGTTTGAGATGTTCTCCTACATTGATTCCTTACAGAGAAGAAATAACTTCTCCATGGCGCTTCCGCTCAATATTCCCGTTCTTCATCTCCACGAGACAAGCAAGACTTTATACAGATTAAGTTATTTTCTCTCCTGTGAGAGTGGAGTAGACTTTGTTACTTGAGAACACAACAGAATGGAGAACTGTGTCCGAATGAAAGGAGTTGCGCCAACTCTATCCAGCCTCCTCTTCCCCTTGGTTTCCTTTCAATATTACAACGCTACGAAGAAGATAGCGTATGAATCCAGGTAGCACTCACAAATTATCTCGAACATGTATTCTGGCGGTCTTAAAATATATTTGGATCAAACCTTGGATGATCACATCGTTGGTAGAATGGTCTCTGTTAGGCGTAGTAAGATTCGTTCGGCTATTGGAGCCACATCGAACATGGAAAATAATGAGGGGGCCGCATTTCAGAACGTTCAATATTGTCACCGTCTTAAGCGAAAAATAAACTCAATTTTAAAATCCTTACTATATCATCATCATCATCATCATCATCATCATCAATCATCATCAATAACAACTGTTTCCAGCCCGTTGTCGGGCTAGTTTAGTAAAATCCCTCCATCATTATCTATATTTTCCCCATTCTTCTCCTCTCAATTGCACACTTGCTGTTATCTGCTCCTCTCATCTCTCTTCTATCTCATTTACTCCCTGTACTCCTACTATTTCCTGGATAACTTCATTCCTAATTCTGTTTCTCCTGGTGACAGGTAACATGCTCTCCTTGTCTCTCTTACATTCACTGTCCATGTTTCTGCTGCATGTGTGACAATGGGTACAAAGTACGCCCTGTACAACACTTCCTTACACTTCTCTTCTCCATAGCAGGTCTCTTACACACCTATAGAACAACTCTCCATAGCAGGTCTCTTACACACCTATAGAACAACTCTCTATAGTAGGTCTCTTACACACCTATAGAACAACTCTCCATAGCAGGTCTCTTACACACCTGTAGAACAACTCTCCACAGCAGGTCTCTTACACACCTGTAGAACAACTCTCCACAGCAGGTCTCTTACACACCTGTAGAACAACTCTCCACAGCAGGTCTCTTACACACCTGTAGAACAACTCTCCACAGCAGGTCTCTTACACACCTGTAGAACAACTCTCCACAGCAGGTCTCTTACACACCAATAGAACAACTCTCCATAGCAGGTCTCTTACACACCTATAGAACAACTCTCCATAGCAGCTCTCTTACACACCTATAGAACAACTCTCCACAGCAGGTCTCTTACACACCAATAGAACAACTCTCCATAGCAGGTCTCCTACACACCTATAGAACAACTCTCCATAGCAGGTCTCTTACACACTTATAGAACATCTCTCCATAGTAGGTCTCTTACACACCTATAGAACAACTCTCCATAGCAGGTCTCCTACACACCTATAGAACAACTCTCCATAGCAGGTCTCTTACACACCAATAGAACAACTCTCCATAGCAGGTCTCCTACACACCTATAGAACAACTCTCCATAGCAGGTCTCTTACACACCTGTAGAACAACTCTCCACAGCAGGTCTCTTACACACCAATAGAACAACTCTCCATAGCAGGTCTCCTACACACCTATAGAACAACTCTCCACAGCAGGTCTCTTACACACCTGTAGAACAACTCTCCACAGCAGGTCTCTTACACACCTGTAGAACAACCCTCCACAGCAGGTCTCTTACACACCTGTAGAACAACTCTCCACAGCAGGTCTCTTACACACCTGTAGAACAACTCTCCACAGCAGGTCTCTTACACACCAATAGAACAACTCTCCATAGCAGGTCTCTTACACACCTATAGAACAACTCTCCATAGCAGCTCTCTTACACACCTATAGAACAACTCTCCACAGCAGGTCTCTTACACACCAATAGAACAACTCTCCATAGCAGGTCTCCTACACACCTATAGAACAACTCTCCATAGCAGGTCTCTTACACACTTATAGAACATCTCTCCATAGTAGGTCTCTTACACACCTATAGAACAACTCTCCATAGCAGGTCTCCTACACACCTATAGAACAACTCTCCATAGCAGGTCTCTTACACACCAATAGAACAACTCTCCATAGCAGGTCTCCTACACACCTATAGAACAACTCTCCATAGCAGGTCTCTTACACACCTGTAGAACAACTCTCCACAGCAGGTCTCTTACACACCAATAGAACAACTCTCCATAGCAGGTCTCCTACACACCTATAGAACAACTCTCCACAGCAGGTCTCTTACACACCTGTAGAACAACTCTCCACAGCAGGTCTCTTACACACCAATAGAACAACTCTCCATAGCAGGTCTCTTACACACCTATAGAACAACTCTCCATAGCAGGTCTCTTACACACCAATAGAACAACTCTCCATAGCAGGTCTCTTACACACCTATAGAACAACTCTCCATAGCAGGTCTCTTACACACCTATAGAACAACTCTCCATAGCAGGTCTCTTACACACTTATAGAACAACTCTCCATAGCAGGTCTCCTACACACCTATAGAACAACTCTCCATAGCAGGTCTCCTACACACCTATAGAACAACTCTCCATAGCAGGTCTCCTACACACCTATAGAACAACTCTCCATAGCAGGTCTCCTACACACCTATAGAACAACTCTCAATAGAAGGTCTCCTACACACCTATAGAACAACTCCCATAGCAGGTCTCCTACACACCTATAGAACAACTCTCCATAGCAGGTCTCTTACACACCTAAGGAACAACTCTCCATAGCAGGTCTCTTACACACCTAGAGAACAACTCTCCATAGCAGGTCTCTTACACACCTAGAGAACAATTCTCCATAGCAGGTCTCTTACACACCTATAGAACAACTATCCATAGCAGGTCTCTTACACACCTAAGGAACAACTCTCCATAGCAGGTCTCTTACACACCTAAGGAACAACTCTCCATAGCAGGTCTCTTACACACCTAGAGAACAACTCTCCATAGCAGGTCTCTTACACACCTAGAGAACAATTCTCCATAGCAGGTCTCTTACACACCTGTAGAACAACTCTCCATAGCAGGTCTCTTACACACTTATAGAACAACTCTCCATAGCAGGTATCTTACACACCTATAGAACAACTCTCCATAGCAGGTCTCTTACACACCTATAGAACAACTATCCATAGCAGGTCTCTTACACACCTAAGGAACAACTCTCCATAGCAGGTCTCTTACACAACTATAGAACAACTCTCCATAGCAGGTCTCTTACACACCTATAGAACAACTCTCCATAGCAGGTCTCTTACACACCTAGAGAACAACTCTCCATAGCAGGTCTCTTACACACCTAAGGAACAACTCTCCATAGCAGGTCTCTTACACACCTATAGAACAACTCTCCATAGCAGGTCTCTTACACACCTAGAGAACAACTCTCCATAGCAGGTCTCTTACACACCTAGAGAACAATTCTCCCTGCTGTCCTCTCTACTCCATCCAACCTTATACTGTAGCTTTATTAGGCCTTAACTTCTTCCCTGTCATTACTATCACTTCCCTTTTCTATAAAAAAGAACAATAAGGTTACATAAAATATTAAAACTTATTCTTTATAATATTTTTTACTAAAAATGTGAAGCCTTGCATCAATTGTGTGAGTGTCTTTGGATCTCTTTTTGAAGTCGCCTTCAAAACAGATGACAAATGCGCATCGGTAAATGTGACCGCTCTGGTGTTTGATACTCTTCATGAGCGAAAACACACCTTTGTGCTGACAAACACTGCCCATATTTGGTGAGCAAATTTAATAACCTTAGAGAGTAATTAATCTGTGTTGAGTGAAAAGTAAAATTTGGTACACAAACCTCATTTGCTAGATTTCACCAAATACTGACCTATTTTCAAAATTTCATAATCGCAAATGATGTATTCCTACGTTTATAAGAAGAATGAATCGGGGCACATAGCATGTTGGTTCATCCAAAGGTCCGCGGGTCACATAGCATGTTGGTTCGTCCAATGGACCGCGGGCCGCATAGCATGTTGGTTCGTCCAAAGGACCGCGGGTCACATAGCATGTTGGTTCGTCCAATGGACCGCAGGTCACATAGCATGTTAGTTCATTCAAAGGTCCGCGGGCCGCATAGCATGTTGGTTCATCCAAAGGACCGCGGGTCATATAGCATGTTGGTTCGTCCAATGGACCGCAGGTCACATAGCATGTTAGTTCATTCAAAGGTCCGCGGGCCGCATAGCATGTTGGTTCATCCAAAGGACCGCGGGTCATATAGCATGTTGGTTCGTCCAATGGACCGCAGGTCACATAGCATGTTAGTTCATCCAAAGGACCGCGGGTCACATAGCATGTTGGTTTATTCAAAGGTCCGCGGGCCGCATAGCATGTTGGTTCATCCAAAGGACCGCGGGTCACATAGCATGTTGGTTCGTCCAAAGGACCGCGGTCACATAGCAATGACAGGAAGATCGGGTTCGAATCTCAGTCGGGCGTACTTAGAGTATTTTTACCTAACGGTTTTCCACTTTTCGTCCACGCAAACGCGAGTATACTTCCTCTAAATCTGACCTTCCTATTCCCTAACACATTAGAGTAATAGTAGACCTACATAATGCATAACCCGAACGGGTAGTAAGACACGGTGGTAAAAAATGAATCAATAAATGTTGTTTGTAGTCACTGAGTACTTGTGCATGGTATGAAGGTCTCTATTTTACAATGTAACAGACTGTACACGATATATTTGTGTTCACCTGTGTCAACTGTTTCCATCTGGTGGGGCGGTTTTTAATTAACGCGTCGAGATGGATAGATGGATGGTATTATCACAATACATACAATATACACTTAGTCACAAATATCAAGAGCCCCTTTAGCTCAGCGGCAGAGCACTGGTCTTGTAAACCAGGGGTCGTGAGTTCAAGCCTCACAGGGGGCAAATAAATCTTTTGTATATTTTTAATAAATCTTTAATAATAATTTTTACGTCATTGTAAACTTTACAATAAAAAGCATATTACCGAAGTCGATTCAAATAATTTAAATTAATAATACAAATTGAGTCTTTGCATATCCAGCATCTTTAACAAAGATTTATTATTATTATTATTATTATTATTACAAAGGCTCCAAAGCGTCTCTCTAGTCTTTGAAACTGTGAAAAACTG
Organism: Timema podura; assembly: GCA_033556935.1. Classification (NCBI taxonomy): domain Eukaryota; kingdom Metazoa; phylum Arthropoda; class Insecta; order Phasmatodea; family Timematidae; genus Timema; species Timema podura. Next base: position 11,923,602 of record JAVRXN010000002.1, on the reverse strand, counting down.
TCTGATATTTCAGCAAATATTTTATCTATCTTAGGCAACGACGGATTTCTAGTTGAGCATTCAATTCGGCATCAGATGTATTTTCTCCAGACATTTTTTTTCTCTCTCTCTAATACGTCTACTCCCCATCGCTCCCCATTCTTCACACACATGGTCCTCTATAGAAGTAGCCGTGTCAAAGAGTTAATTGTCCAGTTATCAGCTGTTTTCATCAAAGTTATTACTTGATTGTTTGCTTGGTTAAAAAGTTTGTTTCTTTATCCTGAAGGTATTTGTATCAAGCAGTCGCTTCAAAGAATCAATCACTCTGTCTATTAGACTCGAGATATCATTGACTGCAGCTGATTTAGAGCCCCAGCTTGTAGCAGAAACTCAACATCTTTCATAATATTCTGTCGGTGAGAAGAATGGGACAAGTGTGTATATATACGTTCGACAGTACCAAAAAATGTCACTGCCGGGCAAGGCCGTAGCCAGCCAATAATTTCGGGGGTTGGTGGGCACATCCCACAATTGCCGGAGGCTAGGAAAAATCTACATATTTAAACACTTTTAAAAGCCCTCTAAAGTATTTTTTTACAATAACATAACCTCCTAACCGCTGAAATCCAGGAAAAATTCTAAATATTAAACACCTCTAGAAGTTCCCTAAAGTGTTTTTTATAGTAACATAACCTTGTAGTCTACCTTAATTTTGATATTGTTTGAATCATAAATAGAGCCATATATATTTTGTTCATAAAATTTCGAGGGGGTGGAGGGTGGGGTTGAACCGTAGATGGCGCTAGCTACCAGACAGGTCTTGCGGAAAAATCATACTTTTGGAAATATCAGTTTTCTCGAGAACGAGTGAAATTTTTTATGTTAATTTTTTTCAACACCCCTTCTAAGATAATGTATCGATGTTTATTAATTGTTATATTTTTTTATTTTTTGTTACGAAGCCGGCAGTTTTCTATTGAAAAATGTCAATTTTATCGATATTTGATCACTGTTAAAATTATAGAGGAGGTGTGTATATAAAAAGTATAACTTAATCAACATGCTTCTATTCTTTTACTAACAGTTTCCGAAAAGAAAATTTCAAAACAATAAAAACATTCTTAAAGATAACCGTTTGTTTCCATGGCTCTGCATTTCCACGCCAAATTAAAAGGGCCAATCGCCTTAGCAAAAACTAAGATTTTAAGATGGCGACACAGATGCTTGGCAACGAAATTAAATAAAAGTACCACCCAGGTTTGTTAAATCAGTAGAGAATGTTTTAACACACAAGGATCAATAAGTTCAATATTATAAAATCGTCCATTTGTATTGGTTTAGAGCGCCAATGCTCTACCCTCTACCACTGAGCTACCCAGGATTCATCCCGTGTTCAAGGTCATTCACAAGGATCTCTTGTTTCCTCTTTTTAGAGTTCTTTAATGAAATATATCGGTCCAAGAAAGTTCCTAGAAGTATTCGCTTTCTTCATTTACCGCCCGGGGCGACCACATCACTCACCCCCCTCCCAATCCCCTAGCTACGCCTCTGGTCATCGCAATGCCGTCTGTCTGTCTGTAGCTATTTTGTTTACAATGCTAAACAATGGCTTAGCACAAATTTTATCAAAATCGTTAGAGTGGATTTCGAGATAATTTTTTTTTGCCCTTCAGTAGACTATCCTTAATTTTAGGGATGTATATCTAATTCCAAAAAACCCCTCTGAGGAACCTTATAAAAACCCTAGGGACCAAGTACTAACCCGATTGGTAAAATGGTTTCGTCTCTAGGACGAGCAATTTACATTAATTTATCTCTTAGCTAAATTGAAACAGTTTTACCTATATTAATTCTACTGTTTTCTAAAGGATAACATAGAAAGCCGCCCAGCGCCGCGACGCTTGGTTCAAGCTTTACCTACCTAAGTTGAAAACTATCTGTAGGGTGAGACATTGATCATATATTATCTGAAATGATTGTTAGTACCTACTGTTATAAATTCTAGTCAGTGGGGGGGGGGGGGGGGGCGGAACCTGATTTCTATATGAATGGGGGAGGAGGAATTAGATATATGAGTTCACTCCCCGACCCACTAGAGCAGATTTTTGAAAATTGGATTGCCTTAGAAGCTATTTGGAGTAATTACTCGTATATAAATGTTTTGGATATTACATTTCTTTCCCGAGTTATTTAGAGTTTTTACAATTTTTTGAAATTCGGATGCCCCAAGAAGATATTTAGAGCAGTAACTCACTCAGGGTTTTTTTTTTGGACTCCCTTGGAAACTATTTGGATTGGTCCTATTCTTTAACATTTTTGGATGCTCCAAGAAGTTATCTGGATTACTTTTTTTTTTAATGATGTCTGTAGAGGCTATTTTAAGTGTCACTTGCCAAAAATATTTTTAAAATTAGATTCTTCTAGAAGTTATTTGGAGTGGTCCTTCCCTAGATTTTTTTAAAATTTTGATGTCCTTAAAATATATTTGAAGTGGTCTTCGCCTGGAACGTTTGTGAAATTTAAACACCTTATACTGGTAAATTTAGAATCATTTGTAGTTTAAAACAAGACCATCTTTCAGCTTCATATTAGAGATAATAAGGGAGTGATATAAATTCAGAAGGGGAAGATGTATTCCGGGGGAAGGGGGCCTTCCTTGTCTTCCCCTCCCAGTTTCTCTGCCACTTAACCTAGTGTTGTTGTGTCCTGCTTTAATAAGATTTACTAACAATAAACTTACATATATTATAGTAGCTACTTCATTACTATATAAACCACTTCTTGAAACCTGCCAGTCCCCCCTGAATGAGGTCAATCTGCATCACTCTGACAAGGAGATCAATCTACATCACTTTGACAAGTGAGGTCAATTTACATCACTCTGACAAGGGAGGTCAATTTACATCACTCTGACAAGTAAGGTCAATCTGCATCACTCTGACAAGTGAGGTCAATCTACATCACTTTGACAAGGGCGGTCAATTTACATCACTCTGACAAGGGAGGTCAATTTACATCACTCTGACAAGTAAGGTCAATCTGCATCACTCTGACAAGTAAGGTCAATATGCATCACTCTTACAAGTTAGGTCAATCTGCATCACTCTTACAAGTTAGGTCAATCTGCATCACTCTGACAAGTGAGGTCAATCTACATCACTTTGACAAGGGAGGTCAATTTACATCACTCTGACAAGGGAGGTCAATTTACATCACTCTGACAAGTAAGGTCAATCTGCATCACTCTGACAAGTAAGGTCAATATGCATCACTCTTACAAGTTAGGTCAATCTGCATCACTCTGACAAGTGAGGTCAATCTACATCACTTTGACAAGGGAGGTCAATTTACATAACTCTGACAAGGGAGGTCAATTTACATCACTCTGACAAGGGAGGTCAATCTGCATCACTCTGACAAGTAAGGTCAATATGCATCACTCTTACAAGTGAGGTCAATCTGCATCACTCTGACAAATGAGGTCAATTTACATCACTTTGACAAGTGAGGTCAATCTACATCACTCTGACAAGTGAGGTCAATATGCATCACTCTTACAAGTGAGGTCAATCTGCATCACTCTGACAAGTGAGGTCAATCTACATCACTTTGACAAGGGAGGTCAATCTACATCACTCTGACAAGTAAGGTCAATCTGCATCACTCTGACAAGTAAGGTCAATATGCATCACTCTTACAAGTGAGGTCAATCTGCATCACTCTGACAAATGAGGTCAATTTACATCACTTTGACAAGTGAGGTCAATCTACATCACTCTGACAGGTGAGGTCAATATGCATCACTCTTACAAGTGAGGTCAATCTGCATCACTCTGACAAGTGAGGTCAATCTACATCACTTTGACCAGGGAGGTCAATTTACATCACTCTGACAAGGGAGGTCAATTTACATCACTCTGACAAGGGAGGTCAATCTGCATCACTCTGACAAGTAAGGTCAATATGCATCACTCTTACAAGTGAGGTCAATCTGCATCACTCTGACAAATGAGGTCAATTTACATCACTTTGACAAGTGAGGTCAATCTACATCACTCTGACAAGTGAGGTCAATATGCATCACTCTTACAAGTGAGGTCAATCTGCATCACTCTGACAAGTGAGGTCAATCTACATCACTTTGACAAGGGAGGTCAATCTACATCACTCTGACAAGTAAGGTCAATCTGCATCACTCTGACAAGTAAGGTCAATATGCATCACTCTTACAAGTGAGGTCAATCTGCATCACTCTGACAAATGAGGTCAATTTACATCACTTTGACAAGTGAGGTCAATCTACATCACTCTGACAAGTGAGGTCAATATGCATCACTCTTACAAGTGAGGTCAATCTGCATCACTCTGACAAGTGAGGTCAATCTACATCACTTTGACAAGGGAGGTCAATTTACATCACTCTGACAAGGGAGGTCAATTTACATCACTCTGACAAGGGAGGTCAATCTGCATCACTCTGACAAGTGAGGTCAATTTGCATCACTTTGACAAGTGAGGTATATCTGCATCACTCTGACAAGTGAGGTCAATTTACATCACTCTGACAAGTGAGGTCAATTTACATCACTCTGACAAGTGAGGTCAATCTACATCACTTTGACAAGTGAGGTCAATCTGCATCACTTTGACAAGTGACCATACGTATTTGTTTGTCACATGAAATGCAACTGTATTTCTATAAACATTTCAACTTCAAGTAAAGACCCAATAAAACCGAACTAACTCTAGTAAGTCAGGAACCGTCTAGCTGACTATAGCTACTGTAGAGACAGTTAGCTGACTATAACTACTGTAGACACAGCTGTCTAGAACTGACACTATAATACTTTACTAGTTTACTTTGTATTTTATTGATGTTCAAGAGCCCCTTTAGCTCAGCGGCAGAGCACTGGTCTTGTAAACCAGGGGTCGTGAGTTCAAACCTCACAGGGGGCAGGTAATAATTTATTATTTTATTTATTTTTTCAACAAATATACAAATGTTTCATTTATGTAAGGTCATTAAATTTACGAAACAATCTTTAAATCGTTTATCTGTTTGTGTTAGTTATTCAAACTATGTTTTTAATTTTGTCTAGCAACATTTTTAACACTAATGAACTAATGTTTCAGGGGGATAAGGGAGGTTGAATTTAGAGGAATTATATATTCGCTTTTGCGTGGAAGAACAGTGAAAAAACCACCCTTAGTAAACCCGATCGTGATTCAAAACTTGATTTTCGCATTATCAGCAATCGGCAACCCGACCAACTGCGGGAGTGACGCCTTAGACCATGCGGCCACCCAAGCAGGAATAAATGATCTCACCGGAAGCCCGTTCTTATTTTTTCCTTGGTAAAAAAAGATTAAAACCATTTGATTTTGTTCTCCTACAAATCGTGACTGCGACCAGTTTCCGGCCTCTGGTATGGTCAGGGCAGTGATTTAACCCCTTCCCCCACCAGCCGGTCGTCATTCGGTGAAATTTGTTACAACAAGCTGGTCCTCAACAAACATGTCGACCAACACAACTTTTGTTACAAGCTGGTCCTCAACAAACATGTCAACCAACACAGCTTTTGTTACAACAAGCTGGTCCTCAACAAACATGTCGACCAACACAGCTTTTGTTACAAGCTGGTCCTCAACAAACATATCGACCAACACAGCTTTTGTTACAAGCTGGTCCTCAACAAACATGTCAACCAACACAGCTTTTGTTACAAGCTGGTCCTCAACAAACATGTCGACCAACACAGCTTTTGTTACAAGCTGGTCCTCAACAAACATGTCGACCAACACAGCTTTTGTTACAAGCTGGTCCTCAACAAACATATCGACCAACACAGCTTTTGTTACAAGCTGGTCCTCAACAAACATGTCAACCAACACAGCTTTTGTTACAACAAGCTGGTCCTCAACAAACATGTCGACCAACACAGCTTTTGTTACAAGCTGGTCCTCAACAAACATATCGACTAACACAGCTTTTGTTACAAGCTGGTCCTCAAGAAACATGTCAACCAACACAGCTTTTGTTACAAGCTGGTCCTCAACAAACATGTCGACCAACACAGCTTTTGTTACAAGCTGGTCCTCAACAAACATGTCGACCAACACAGCTTTTGTTACAAGCTGGTCCTCAACAAACATATCGACCAACACAGCTTTTGTTCCATTCCAGCAAGGACCCGTACCCAGTCCACTTTAAGAGGGAGCTAGTGGTGCAAGGTACCAGTACCCAGTCCACTTTGAGAGGGAGCTAGTGGTGCAAGGTACCAGTACCCAGTAAACAAATTACCATGCCCGCTAACTGCGCGCGTTGCTAGTGTTTAGTTGTAGTTACAAACTGGTCCACAATCACCAGTTTCGATGGCCGAACGGTCCCTAGGCGTCACTCTCGCAATAGAATGGCCTGTTTATGACGGGGAGATCAGAGGTTCGTATCCCAGTCGGGTGTAATGAGGATGGTTTTCCCTAAATGGTTCTCCCCTCTCCGTCCACACCAATTTGGTGGGTACACTTCTTCTAAATTCAACCTTCCTCATCTCTAACTCATTACCGTAATTAGCACACATGCGTATAACCTGAACGGGCGCTAAGACGCGCGGAAAGTTCTGGAGGACTTCTACCGATATTTGCAGTCGGAACATTCGTGTCTAAAAGGTTTTGTGTTATTAGTCTTGTAAAATACGCGTCCATTGATTTTAAAAAAAAGTCCGTGAAAACTGGAAAACAAGCTTTTTTTTTAATTTGTGCTCGCTGCGAGATCAAACATAAATATTGGGGTGGAATGAAATGGTTTTGTTCGTGAGCTGAATAAACAAATTTACAGGATTGGTTGCAGTCCTATAGTTGAAGTATCGATCATAGCATCGAGACTTTCACTCGCTCTAATTACACGCGCGTGTGCCGATGAGCTCATCGTTCGTTGCTGGGGGACATTTGGATAGTAATATTATCATTTCTTCAGAGATATTAACTTGTGTAAAACCAAAATGGAGGTGACTGACTGATTGTCCAATAAGAAGCGAGGGAGGTGATTAATCATACAATAAGAAGCTATGGAGCGCACCAATAGTCCAACAAGAAGATAAGGAGCGCACCAATAGTCCTGTGTGAAGCTAAGGAGCGCACCAATAGTCCTGTGTGAAACTATGGAGCGCACCAATAGTCCTGTGTGAAACTATGGAGCGCACCAATAGTCCTGTAAGAAGCTAAGGAACGCACCAATAGTCCAACAAGAAGCTATGGAGCGCACCAATAGTCCTGTGTGAAGCTAAGTAACGCACCAATAGTCCAACAAGAAGCTAAGGAACGCACCAATAGTCCTGTGTGAAACTATGGAGCGCACCAATAGTCCTGTGTGAAACTATGGAGCGCACCAATAGTCCTGTGTGAAACTATGGAGAGCACCAATAGTCCTGTATGACGCTATGGAGCGCACCAATAGTCCAGTAAGAAGCTAAGAAACGCACCAATAGTTCAGTCTGAAGCAATCCTTGGCATTTACAACCGACGCCAACTTATCGAGGGTATTAAAAAAAGCCGAAGGCCATAGTGTTCCTGGGAGGTTTCGGTCCCGTGAAGTCAGCCCCGGTTCCGCACGACCGGGTGAAAGGCAGTCGTGGCCCTCTAAAGGTCGCCGGTTCGACGATCACGAACGTTTTACAACAAAAGAGAATGACGGGAGAAGTGCTGCGCCCCAGACGGCATGTCCCTAGTAACGGGCGTGGTTTGAGAACAATGGCGGGCATAGCTAGACGATCGCCTTCTTCGGGTTTACTCGGGTTTGAGCAGTTGCTTCGCAGAGTTTAGTGGATTACAAGAGATAATCTGCTTTTTACAGGTAGGGGCTTTTAGAAAATTTAAATAATCTTTTAGTACGCCAACATTGAAAAAATGTATTACATTACTATTTTTATTTTATTGGCATTAATAATATCTATCAAAGGTCACATGACTCTGCGTGTGAATACTTGAAAGTAAATCTAGTAATTCTTCTAGCTGTGAAAATTCAACTATGCAATGAAATTACGGTGAACGAATGTATACCGGAGAGCCTTGACTGACCTCTAGAAAAAGTGTATAGATCTACTTTCACGTGTTTATACGTCAAGTCATGTGATATGGAGCTGTTACTTTTGATAGATATCACCAATAACTATAAATAACAATAATAATTGGTAAAATATTATCAATGTTGACCGTAACAAAATATGTTAGTATTTTCTAAAAGTTCCTTCCTATGAAAATTGGACTGTACAATATACTGTTTGCTCTTAATAGTGACCAATAGGCCACACCGGTGATTACGTGGTCTAAGACGTCACCCTTGTATACACTGGTTTTCCGGTAAGAGGGAGTTCGTTGTTTTTTTCATAAATGCCGCAAATGCCGGTACATTACCTCTAAGTTCTACCTTTCTTCACCCTACCCCAATAGTGTAATATTCTCGGATTTGCCGAACGGGTAGTAAGACCGGGTGTATAAAAATACTATTATTATTATTAGTATTGAAATATAGTTTCCGACATAGCGTATCTGCCTCTTGAGATAGAGGTCCTTGTTTCGAGTCCTGACTCGCACGAAAGTTGTTCATGGGAAAAATGGGTTTGTTCTCTTTTACTAAATGGCAAATAACGGTTCAGGGTCTGGTTGTTGTATTTGCGATAAAATTAATCAGGAAAGTATATATAATTATTCAATGTATGCTTCATATGTATTAAAATTAGAAAAAAAAAAGAACTGAATATGTCATTTTTATGCGAAATAAAAAGCCAAACGTTTTAACGAGGCAGAGTAGCTCCAAACACGTGTTTCTATCCTGTTCGGCAGTGAAATGTAGTTTCGAGTAAATATACGGCTCGTGATAGATATCCTAGCTCCTCGTGTTTGCTGTGAAATGTTCTGCGCGACTAGTATTTCCCACGGGATCCTCTCTCTCTCTTTGTCTCTAGGAGAGATCACAGACGTGTAATTACCGGGAGAGGACAAATTACAAAAGCGCGGGCGGAATCTAATGAGTGTCAAGAGCTGGCTGGATCTTTGCTCGCGTTCCAGCGTCTAGCCTTGTAGATCAACTGACGTTTCTTGGTACTATACTCGCGGGCACTCTTTGTTTCCCGTGGTACTATACTCGCGGGCACTCTTAGTGTTCTGTGGTACTATACTCGCGGGCACACTTGGTTTCCCATGGTACTATACTCGCGGGCACTCTTGGTTTCCCATGGTACTATACTCGCGGGCACTCTTGGTTTCCCGTGGTACTATACTCGCGGGCGCTCTTGATTTCTCGTGGTACTATACTCGCGGGCACGATTTAGTATTCCGTGATACTATACTCGCGGGCACTCTTAGTGTTCCATGGTACTATACTCGCGGGCACTCTTGGTTTCCCGTGGTACTATACTCGCGGGCACTCTTGGTTTCCCGTGGTACTATACTCGCGGGCACTCTTGATTTCTCGTGGTACTATACTCGCGGGCACGATTTAGTATTCCGTGATACTATACTCGCGAGCACTCTTTATTTCTCGTAGTACTATACTCACGGGCACTCCTAGTGTTCTGTGGTACTATACTCGCGGGCACTCCTAGTGTTCTGTGGTACTATACTCGCGGGGACACTTAGTATTCCGTGATACTATACTCGCGGGCACTCTTTAGAATTCTGTAATACTATACTCGCGGACAATCTTTAGTACTCCATGATACTATACTCATGGGCACTCTTTAGTATTCTGTAATACTATACTCGTGAGCACTCTTAGTGTTCCATGATGCTATAGTCGCGGGCACTCTTAGTGTTCCATTATATTATACTCGCGGGAATTCTTGAGTGTTCTGTAATACTCTTCTATCTGGACTCATGGTCTAAGGTGTTACTCTCGCAATATACTAGACTGTCGAAGACGGGGAGATCGGGGTTCGATTCCAGTCGGGTTTACTGAGGGTGATTTTTACTAAACGGTTCCCCACTCTCCCTCCAAGAAAATGCTGGTACACTTCCTATAAATTAAACTTTTCTAATCCCTAGCACATTATTGTAATTAGTACATAAGCGTACAAACCAAGCGGGTAGTAAGACTCGGTGCTAAATATATACACATTAGCTGGCACTCTAAAACTACCTCTAGCCTATTACATTTACACACCAAGGGATTTATATTCTGCAACTGTACATTTTGACAACTTTAAGGTAGCTATCTATGTTTTGATTTGTGTACATTGTCCCAGGTCGTGGCTGTCCCCATGTTGATCCTATTTGAGTTCCCGCACTAGAACTAGCAACATATTGTCCTAGGTCATGGCTGTCCTCATGTTGATCCTATTATAGTTCCCGCACTAGAACTAGTCGTGGTTGTCCCCATGTTGATCATATTGCAGTTCTCACACTCGAACTAGCAGCATATTGTCCTAGGTCGTGGCTGTCCCCATGTTGATCCTATTATAGTTCCCGCACTATAACTAACAACGTATGGTCCTAGTTCATGGCTGTCCTCATGTTGATCCTATTATAGTTCCCGTACTGGAACTAGCAACATATATACAACTCCCGCTTTGTGCCAAGTAACAAATGTGAGGGTTAGATTGTCAAACTCTCGAGGAAGTTTCTCCGATACGGAACAGTAAGATTGGAACAGCAAACCCGATAAAGAAACAGCTTGGGGAGGAAAGTTTCCCTGGCAGGTTAATTGCAGGCTGTCTTGTCTCTCGAACACTGAACGGTAGTTACCTTCTGTCGGCTAGAGAGAGAGAGAGAGTCTTATGTCCACCGCGGAGGGAGGAGAGTCAAGGTTGTTTGTGGTGCTAGGGGTTGGTACTCTTATTCTAGACTCTGACTTAACTCATCCCCACATCCTCTGTGTAGTTTAAATGCTAGTACTTTTGTTCTAAACGCTTCCTTCCTCATCCCTACACTATCTTTGTAGTTTAAATGCCGGTACTTTTATTCGAAACGCTTCCTTCCTCATCCCTACGCCACCAGTGTAATTGAATACGTGTATCCCGGACGGGTAGTAAGACACGGTGTGAGAACAGTGAGAATAGTGCAATGCCACGTGTGGCCCAAGAGCCGGTGTTGTGACTACCTATGTCGGAGCAATGGTCCAGCTGTGTGGGAGGCTGTGTGAGAGCAACATGGCAACACTGCGTTAATATAAGAAAGGAGGGGAAGAAGACAGGTTCCCTTAGGGGGGGTCACTGACTCAAGTCTCTTCTCATCCAAGTTTTTACTACAGTCCATACTCGTCCCAGATGTCCCCTTACCCCGTCTCGTCAACCGCCACCATACCTCCAACATGGCGTACAATGTTTCCTCTCTAGTCTGTACTCATCACTGGTCCTGACAACTGTAGTATGACGGCCACCATACCTCCAACATGGCGTACAATGTTTCCTCTCTACTCTGTACTCATCACTGGTCCTGACAACTGTAGCATGGCGGTCACCATACCTCCAACATGGCGTACAATGTTTCCTCTCTACTCTGTACTCATCACTGGTCCTGACAACTGTAGCATAGCGGTCACCATACCTCCAACATGGCGTACAATGTTTCCTCTCTAGTCTGTACTCATCACTGGTCCTGACAACTGTAGCATGGCGGTCACCATACCTCCAACATGGCGTACAATGTTTCCTCTCTAGTCTGTACTCATCACCGGTCCTGACAACTGTAGCATAGCGGTCAACATACCTCCAACTTGGCGTACAATGTTTCCTTTCTAGTCTGTATTCATCACTGGTCCTGACAACTGTAGCATAGCGGTCACCATACCTCCAACATGGCGTACAATGTTTCCTTTCTAGTCTGTACTCATCACCGGTCCTGACAGCTTTAGCTTGGCGCCCGATATCGCAAGGATAATGAGATCAAGCGGCTATTTCAATCAAATCAGTTTATTCGTGCCACCTGGGAGTCAAGGTCATCTGTGTGCAGTCTACTGTCTTAAGAATATATCTCTCCTCCCTGGGTTAAAGCGATAGAATAGTCGAGAAGAAATTACTAAACTCCAGAAATCAAGTGGGTTTATAGCGTTCCTTGGTGGAGCTTTCCAGCAGCAGGAGAACCAACGGGGGAGGAGGAAAATACAAATGGCAATACAATCTATGTTGTGACCCCCTCCCCCCTCTATTAAATGACATTCTATTCCCAAAGATCCATTCTACGCTCCTATAGCAGTTACCTTTAGTTTCCCGGGCATTTAGCTCTTAGTGATCAACAGAAATGTTTACAAGTCTATATATGTACAGGGTCATAGAACATAGTTTGGTGTTCATTGTAGTAAACAACAAACTACTGTACTTTAAAGGTGTTGTCGATATTTAACCTAAACGCAACATCTGATTAGCGATATCTAGGTTTCCTTAAGTTTGATATTCGAGGAATGTGCCGAAACAATATTGTAATCAACAGCACCTCTGCTGAACAACTAGTGCGTCTGACTATTGATCTAAAGGTACCGAGCTCAAATCCCGGTGAAAGTAGAAACTGTATTGTGATATACTGTTTATTATGCGGATGTGGACCCGTGTATGCCTTACGGTTAAGTAGTAAGTATAACGATACCGGGTTCTATTATGACGACGCGTGAATGCCTTACTGCGCACTTCTACACGGTTATGTGATCCGATTTTATGTAATTGATTTAAATCAGATAAAACTTTATGTTGGACACTATTTATTGATTTGATTATACTTTCACTATCGACATTGATACAGTTTTATGTGATATTACTATTTCCTGTATTTTGATTACGTTGTTCTATATTTTGAGTACTGTGTACTGTGCAGATTTATGTTACTCTGTGGATCCATACGCACAAGCTGCTTATATATGACCTACCCCTTGCTTCTTGGACCCCTTGTCTTCAGTGTTAAAACCAACTAATAGGAGAACTCCTGGCAACCTGATGTTGTGAAGGCTAGCTTCCCATTGGGTAGAGGGAGCCAGCATATCACATGATTTGTCTAATACAGCGGAGTTGATCTTTTAAAGAAAAAAAAGTTTTAAAGCGTAGTGTATTGAAATTACTTCTGGAAACGCGTGATTCTCCATGGATGAAGTATTAAAAGGAAACTTTACATACAGTTCTTTAAAGAAAAATACATTTCATCCATGACTTTTTGAATATATGAGAGGGGTCCAAAACAGTATCATTACAACACAAATACGGTTCATTTAACCAGTTATTTGAAATAATTTCCCCACAGTAGACGCAGCTGTCTGCTTGTATCTTGCTTTGTAAGTACATGCACACTGATCGAGTCGGGGCTAATTTGATTGGCTCTTCCATGCATATTTTATGTAGAAGCGCGAACAGAGCTGAGATTCTCTCTACCAATGTATATCGATCCACGCGGTTCACGCGGATTTCTTGTGATTGGTCCAGAGCTCGTCGCGCGATGACGTTTCAGTTGTATATTGGAAAACCACGCTCAATTTACAAACAACACTACTAAATTAATCATGAACGATGTCGGGAGACGACTGGTCAATTTTGTTTCAACTGCCAGTGCATTACCTGCCTCTAATCACGTGTTAACAACTAGTTGTTCTTGTTTCAACTGCCAGTGCATTACCTGCCTCTAATCACGTGTTAACAACTAGTTGTTCTTGTTTCAACTGCCAGTGCATTACCTGCCATCTAATCACGTGTTAACAACTAGTTGTTCTTGTTTCAACTGCCAGTGCATTACCTGCCGTCTAATCACGTGTTAACAACTAGTTGTTCTTGTTTCAACTGCCAGTGCATTACCTGCCTCTAATCACGTGTTAACAACTAGTTGTTCTTGTTTCAACTGCCAGTGCATTACCTGCCATCTAATCACGTGTTAACAACTGGTTGTTCTTGTTTCAACTGCCAGTGCATTACCTGCCGTCTAATCACGTGTTAACAACTAGTTGTTCTTGTTTCAACTGCCAGTGCATTACCTGCCTCTAATCACGTGTTAACAACTAGTTGTTCTTGTTTCAACTGCCAGTACATTACCTTCCATCTAATCACGTGTTAACAACTAGTTGTTCTTGTTTCAACTGCCAGTGTTCTACCTGCCATCTAATCACGTGTTAACAACTAGTTGTTCTTGTTTCAACTGCCAGTGCATTACCTGCCATCTAATCACGTGTTAACAACTAGTTGTTCTTGTTTCAACTGCCAGTACATTACCTGCCATCTAATCACGTGTTAACAACTGGTTGTTCTTGTTTCAACTGCCAGTGTGCTACCTGCCATCTAATCACGTGTTAACAACTAGTTGTTCTTGTTTCAACTGCCAGTACATTACCTGCCATCTAATCACGTGTTAACAACTGGTTGTTCTTGTTTCAACTGCCAGTGTGCTACCTGCCATCTAATCACGTGTTAACAACTGGTTGTTCTTGTTTCAACTGCCAGTGCATTACCTGCCGTCTAATCACGTGTTAACAACTAGTTGTTCTTGTTTCAACTGCCAGTGCATTACCTGCCGTCTAATCACGTGTTAACAACTGGACTAATGTAATTGTTTTTACCCCAGAGTAACACTGTGTTTGTTTAGTGGCTGTGCGAATTAAACTTGCCAAGCTAATTGACTGATACGCGTGGCAGAGTACGGGTTGGATGTCACTTATCGGCCACTTTCTAAATACATAATGGGTTGAAACAAGGAGATGCACTTTACCCATTACTTTTTAATCTAGCCTTAGTGTATGCTATTAGGGTAACACAAAAGAGTAGGGGATGGTTGACATTAAACTGAACATTGCAGTTATTAGGATGGACAGATTATTTAGCTTTGATAGGTGATGGCAAGGAAGCTGTTGCAATAAACGCAGAGATCTTATTGGAGGCTAGTAAGGACATAGGCTTAGAAGGGAAGGCTGAAAAGATCACGGATATGGTCACACAGAGAAGACAGATCGAGGACGATAATTTAGAGACTACTTTGAGCAGCATGTCATTTGACAGGGTTAATGAGTTTAAACACTTAGGAACAATCTTAACCAGCGATAACAATATTAGGGTGGAAATTAGGGGAAGAGTTCAGTCGGTAAATGCTTGTTATTACTCGGTCAGTAAGTTGTTGACATCTCGCCGGCTGTCAAGGAATGCAACACTGAGAATACACAAAACAATTATTTCACTGGTTGTTCTCTATGGGTGCGAAACGTGTTCTCTTAACTTACATGACGAAAAGAAGTTTAGGGTGTTCGAAAACAGGGTGCTTAGGAAGATAAGGGTATTTGGTCCAAAAATGATGAGGCTACTGGGAAGTGGAGGAGATCACATAATGATAAATGACATACCCTGAACCCATCACAATGCATAGTTAGGATAATCAAGACTCGATTACGTTGGGCAGGATGTGCATCGCGAATGGAAGGATCCAGAACCGTGTTCAGGGTTTTGACTGGTTATCTCAATGGCAAGACGTAAGTAAATACTGGGAGGACTTTAATGATAAAAAGTACGTGGGGATTAATACAGCTGAGATTCTAACCTGGATCCTCCTCGTCCCAGGCAGACCAGTCTCTCGCGAGTCTGACGCCTGACACCAAGTGACAGTGAGCAGTGTGAAGGGTAGGTAGACATGGCCTCAAAAAAACGATTCAAGCTATTAGTCAGGCGCCCTACCCGTGCGTCCAATACTTTCGGTGTCACACAAAATATATTTCCGGATGTACTAATTCCCCCCCCCCCCCCACCTCCCGACCATATGCATGCCTATATTATTTTATAAACCTATTCTACAGGAAAAGGTAAGTGAATCTATTTGTATTTTCCCAAATTACAGTCTAATGATGAATAATTAACTTATAATTACCATCGGTACTTAACGCCATTACAGTCTTAATTATCATTAATTATCCATTTGAAAATGACGTAGCACTGCTATTATGTTGTAACTTCGTGTTAGGATCAACAAGTCTTTCTTTCTTTCTTTTTATCACTTCGTCCTGCTCCCTGTTCAGGTTATAGATTACTCTGATAGGGAGTGGGTCAAGAAGGAAGAATTTTAGAGATAATATACCCGCATTTGTATGGAAGGAAAGTGGGAAACCGCTTAGGAAAAACCACCTTCAGTATACAGGACCGGTATTCGAACCCCGATCACCCCATTATCAGCAGGCCAGTCTAACACGAGAGTGACGACTTAGACCATTCGGCCACGGAAGCGTTTCGATGTCCACGTGGTCTGTGCCGTCACTCTCGCAATATACTGGACTGCTGGTGTTCGAATACCGGTCGGGTGTACTGAAGCTGGTTTTAAATGGTTGCCCAACCTACCTTCACGCGAATGCGGGTACACTTAATTTAAACTCCTCTTCATTCTAATAAACACTAGCGTAATTAGTACATAAGTGTATAAACTGATACGGGTAGTAAGACGCGGTGCTAAATAAAAGTCATACGTTCATGTTCCTCCGGGGATGCCTGTAGGCTTACCTGTAACGTCAAGACAAATCAAGATAGGATTTCCCATGTTTGTGAATTTACGTTCTATTCAGCGAGTTTTAAAGATATAACGTTGAAACAAGAACCATACATTATTAAATAATTCTAAAAATGATCCTAAAGTGACATAAAATTATTATTTTTATTTTGAAATAGTTTTTTATAAAAGTATTTTTTATAAATCATCTACAATTCAGACTATTTGGTTTATTCACTAAGATGTCCTGTAGGATTCTTCCTGACAGGAGGTAGAGTAAAAAAGTCCTTGGAAGCAAATGGCTCTCTAGAACAGGGAACAAGAAAAAGGTAATTTTAAAAAGCAAGTCAATATCTTCCAGGAGCAAATATTATAGTGAATGTGTAAACTCGTCAGAGGAAGATGGGAAGTGTTGCCCTGACAGATCAACTGCTCATTTTTCTTCCCTTTCTTTCTATTTCGTACATTGTCGTACAAGTGTGATAGCGCTTAGACTGCTTAGGTGCGTCAAGTTTAGATGCAACCCGCTTCGCAAAATAGCTTCTAAATCTCCAAGTTGGCAAAGTCGTTAAGGTGGGGTAGAGTTAAGATCTGTATCGTTAGTGGTTTGTTTAAAAACTGTTTTAGCCAATATAAGAAATAAATGGTAGCGTGCACCTCTTCCTTCTTTGTCTAAAAATGGAAATATTTACTAAAAACTCTTAAGATAACCGAAAAGAAATTATATCAAGAAATAAAAAAAACGTTGAGGAAAAAGTAACATCTGTGTCCACCAAAAAACATAAAAATCAACTCATCAACTTCCATTTCTCTGACCTCCATTACATGTAAAAACTATATTTGAAAATATCTCAGAAATTATTGGTTTTATAGAAATATATTTCAACTAAAGGTTTTTCATTTTTAGTAGTTCTACAACTTTGACACGATAAGTTATCTCGTATCTCAAAGAGTTGCGGAGATACAATCAAAATTGTAAATTTCCACTTATGTAAAATATGCTTAGTCATTTTCATGAGAAAGCGAGAAATCGCCATTTTGTTTGTAACGTTAAACAGTGCCTAAAGTAGACTGCCATTAATTTAGGGTTGGACATGTGATTCCAAAAGCTCCTTGAGGGAGCCTTACGAAACCCTATATATATCAAGTTTTAGCCCCTTGTGCTGGGGGTCCGGGGTTCAATCCTCGGTCCCGGCACAGATTTATCTGATCGCCAAACCCTTCCTTCACCTCTGACAAGACGTGTATTAATCACAACTTGTGAATGTGTGGAATGTCAGGCCTCCACCGTGGTTCGGATTCCACGTTAAACTGTAGGTCCTCCATTTCATCTCACAATCACTCTACCATTACACATTAGTGTAAGTGCGTACAACCCGAACGGGTAGTAAGACGTGGTGCTAATAATAAAAGTTTTAGCCCGATCGGTAAAATAGTCACGACGTTACGTCTCTAGGCCGAGCAGACATACAGACAGACAGAAGGTACCAATTGCGAGAAAAAACAACACTTTTTTGAGTTCATGAGACGTCGACCTTTATCAAAATCTCGAGTTCTATTTATTTATAAGATCACAATAATTCCTCTATCCGAGGGTTGTGAGATGTTGCTTTGTGGTTAAATTTAGTTTAATTTGTTACATGTAGCAATCATGGCAGTTCTTGAATATATTATGTCAAGGTCATTGCGGAATTTGTCTCTTCATTTAAAAGGTTTTTCAACAAATGTAAACATGCCCAATAAGGACGGATATTCAATAACTGTTGAGATTAATATGTGTTTAAACTCGCACTCCCTCCCCACCTTTACCCTCCAGCCCACAACACGGTATGTTCCCCTATACTCAACGTGGTATATTGTGTGTATGTGTATGTGTATGTGTATGTGTGTATGTGTATGTGTGTGTCTGTAGATTTCATCCCCAAATACACATTCCTGGGTAAAAACAAAATCACAATCAAAACAGAGTGAAAAGTATACAAAAATTGCGCTGCTTCCCCGGACGTACTAAACAACTCCAATCAAACGCTGCTTTCCCCGGACGTAGCTAAACAACTCCAACAAACGTTGCTTTCCCCGGACGAAGCTAAACAACCCAACAAACGTTGCTTTCCCCGGACGAAGCTAAACAACCCAACAAACGTTGCTTTCCCCCGGACGAAGCTAAACACCACAATGCTTCCCGACACTAACAACAACAAACGTTGCTTTCCCCCGGACGAAGCTAAACAACCCCAACAAACGTTGCTTTCCCCCGGACGAAGCTAAACAACTCCAACAAACGTTGCTTTCCCCTGGACGAAGCTAAACAACCCCAACAAACGTTGCTTTCCCCCGGACGAAGCTAAACAACCCCAACAAACGTTGCTTTCCCCCGGACGAAGCTAAACAACTCCAACAAACGCTGCTTTCCCCCGGACGAAGCTAAACAACCCCAACAAACGTTGCTTTCCCCCGGACGAAGATAAACAACCCCAACAAACGTTGCTTTCCCCCGGACGAAGCTAAACAACTCCAACAAACGCTGCTTTCCCCCGGACGAAGCTAAACAACCCCAACAAACGTTGCTTTCCCCCGGACGAAGCTAAACAACCCCAACAAACGTTGCTTTCCCCCGGACGAAGCTAAACAACCCCAACAAACGTTGCTTTCCCCCGGACGAAGCTAAACAACTCCAACAAACGCTGCTTTCCCCCCGGACGAAGCTAAACAACTCCAACAAACGCTACTTTCCTCCGGACGAAGCTAAACAACCCCAACAAACGCTACTTTCCTCCGGACGAAGCTAAACAACTCCAACAAACGACATGAACGTGAAACCATCTCAAACCAACCCCTGAAAGTTGGGGCAGAAGAGAACGAACGCCACATACCACGCCGTTTCGGAACTATTTGCAGCGTCCCTTTCTGTCTGGAGGTTGGGGTGGTTTCATTACGAGAGGACGTCGGCTGCGGTCAAACGTGCTCTTGCCTCAAGTGGCGTGTCGTGGAGTGTTGCCAGCGTGAGCAAAGCTATTTTTTAGAACCGTGTCCTCACTACCCGTTCAGGTTATACGTTTATATACCAGTTACGTTAATGTGTCAGGGACTGGGAAGGTAGAATTTAGAGGAAGTGTGCCCACATTTGAGTGGAGGAAGAGTGGGAAAACAATTAAAGAAAAACCACCCTCAATACACTCGACCGGGATCGAACTACTAACTTCCGGGCCTCATCATTCCCTGCGTCTTCCCACTGATCTCTTCCCATTAGGTTTGTCTGAACATAGTTCTAGTTCCTTCCATTCGCGCTGCATGTCCTGCCCATAGTATACGGCGAGATTTGACTATCCTAACAATGTCTTATAATTAGTACAGGATATGCAACTCAGCATTATGTAATCTTCTCCTCTTTACAGTAGCTCCATCCCTTTTCAGAGCAAATATCTTCCTCAGCACTTTTCTAGTCCTTTAGAAAGTTAAAGTTGATTCAACTTCTACGGAGCGCGGACAAAGCAGACAGATCCACACGATGTTTTGGAAGTAAAGTCGACATTATACACTAACCGTGTGTAATCACAAGTTGAACAACTTCTATGGAGTGCGGACTAAGCAGACAGATCCACACGATGTTTTGGAAGTAAAGGCGACATTATACACTAACCGTGTGTAATCACAAGTTGAACAACTTCTACGGAGTGCGGACTAAGCAGACAGATCCACACGATGTTTTGGAAGTAAAGGCGACATTATACACTAACCGTGTGTAATCACAAGTTGAACAACTTCTCGAGACACCAATTAGGATGAATAGTTTCAAGTAACGAACTTTGTCCTCTCAGATAGAATATTAACATGACATCCTCTCTAATTACACGAGTAGACGCGACACAAATAACTTGTCTCTCCACGGAGTGACATCAAAGAAGACGATTTAAGGACCGGCTACACGGAGCCGCACCGCACCGGCGCGGAGGAATCGTCGAGAGAGCATTGCTCCGCGGTGCGGTGCGGACCGTGTAGCCACCTACCACCAGAAATAAATGTTCGGAGCTTCCAAACCTTGTTTTCGTGCTAACCACTAAGCACTGTAGGGATGGGCGAAACAGTGATTTTACGATATCGGTGATCACTGTGACCTTGATTTTAAAAGAGCCGTGATTTATACCAGTGATCATTCACAGTGATTGGCAGTCACTGTGTCAGCACTTGTAAAACTAGGCATTTCTTTCACACGTGTGACGCTGTAGTCATTGTTTACAACATTACGTACAAGATAAACAATATTATATACAACAACTTATTGAACAACAAACATTATTCTTCTTAATTATTAGCTAACTTAAAACTTTATTCTTTGTAATTAATAGCTAACTTAATTTTATGAAAATAGGTGAAAACCTATGCAAGTAAAAATAAAAATACAAACTTATTTTCTAATAGAACTCAGTCTATAAAGAATATAAAAATGGTTAGAAAATGCGGGTCGGCTCCGTGTAGCCATAGCTCTACCAAAACATCAGTCATCGCAAGGATAGGAACGGCTTGAACCGGTATCCGGTGCAGTACTCCAGTTCCGTGTTGGTCGACTATTTGTTTTCAAACAGTTCCCTACTCGTTGGCTGAACTTTGAACAAGTTGTTACGTTACGTTACGTTACGTGGATACTGACAATGCAACGCGAAAGTTACGTCGATGATAGTCCCGACATTCAAACGCTATCGAATAAGCAGAGACGCATACAATTCTCAATCAAATCCAATTAATACAAATTTACCCGCTTCGGTGGCCTCATGGTCTAAGGCGCTACTCTCGCAGTCACTGACGGGGGACATCGAGGTTCGAATCTCTGTCGGGTGTACTGAGGGTGTGTGTTTACGAAATGGTTTTCCCCTCTCCCTCCAAGCAAATGCGGTTACACTTTCTCTAAATCCAACCTAACTCATCCCTAGAACCATAAGTGTAATTAATCGGTGTATAAGTTTATAATCCGAACGGGTAGTATGATGCGGTGCTAAAAAAATATACAAATTTTCTAATGAAACGTTATAATTGATTCTACACGAACAAAAGAACTCGCCAAAAAAAAAGTGCCAATTATAAAAACTACAGCGAGCAGATTGTTTGTGTGTTTATGACTGTACCGTGGGAGGAGTTTGGCCGTCACGCGGAGGGTGAGGGAATGTTTGGGAGTGCAGGGGGAGTTGATTCAATAGAGGGAAAGTACAATTGTGACGAAATGAAGATAAACACCAACACACGGCAACAAACTTAGTCCCAGGCTCTCTCCTGGATGACTGACTTGAGACACCGGGGTTCGATCCCTTACCGGGGACATTTATAACCTTTCAGAATGTTCTTTGCAGGAAAATTAAGATTTTTGTAGGATAAAAAAGGCCTTTTAGAAGGTTTTGTATGAAAGGTGGAATTCTGATAGTATAAAAAGGACTTCCAGAAGGCAACCCATCCCCTATCCCTCGGGGGAGGGGGTGAATGGGGGGGAGGGATGAGTCACATTTTGGGCACCACTTCCTAAAAGCATCGTGGAACTAGAAACGTTAAGTTAACGCGCCTTCAGACCCAAATAATTATGGTAATAACCTAGGGGATTTCCCCGAGTTAGCCACTCTGACCACGGATCGATAGTATCAAGTTCCTCGGGTCGGTATAGTAATTGGACGACCAGACGGTCGTGGAGAAAGGGAGGGGGGGCGTATAGCTTAATGACGTAATGAAGAGCTGTTCAGATCCCTCGTGGGATTAATTTTAACCCTGATTCTATGACGTGAGTATTGTTGTGGGATTGGATATCATAGACGGGGATTGGGGAGGTATTAATCCATTCACCCATAAGTTTGGCTTTGGCTTTTTCTAGCAGTTGGCAAAATACGACAGAAGCCTGCATTCTTTCTCGTATAGTAATAGTGTAATTAGGATATTTATTTTTAAATAATATGTTATCAGTAAACTATCCTTAAATATTTTTTCATAAAAACATATTATTTTGATAGTAATTTGAAAAACTCTCTAAAAAAATGGTTACAGACATTTAAAAAATCAGTCAAAAGTTAAATCTGCCCCCCAATGAGTTTTTTCAATAGATTAAAATAAATATTTATAATTCTATGTAAACACTCGGCAGATACATATTTTGAAAAAAAAAAAAAAATGTTTGAACTATTTTTGAAAATTTTAGACTCTCAAAAAAATCAGTTATCAGTATATTTTAAACTAGAATCAAAATCCCTATTTCTCCTCGAGGTGATCTAAATATCAAGTTCGTATTTTTTTTTCCTTTTAAAGAACAGCGACAGCAGATGATGAACAATTCCCTCTTCCCCTCCCCTAGTTTTGTACACCGCGTCTCAAACCACTAAAGGGTAGGGATGTGGAAGGTCGAATTTATATTAAGTGTGCTCGCATTTGCGTGGAGAGGGAGGAGAAGGGGGAATGGAGGTGGACCACAGTACACCCGGTCGGGATTCGAACGCCAACCTCCTCACCTGCGGTAAACAAGACGAGGCGAGACTGACGTATTTATCCCCGTGACCACTGGTAATGGTGATATGGTGATGGTGATGGTACCCACCTCGGTGGCGTAGTTGGCTAACGCGCTAGTTTCATGTTGAGCTAGACTGCTGAGGACGGGGAGATCAAGGTTCGTATCTCGGTTGGGTGAACTGGGAGGTGGCTTTTCCTAAATGGTTTTCCACTCTCCCTCCACGCGAATGCGGGTTCACTTCCTCTAAATTCAACCATCTCAATTCCTAACCCATTAGCGTGATTAGTAGGCCTACTTAAGCGTATAAGCTGAACGGGTAGTAAGACGCGGTGCTAAGTATTATTATTATTATGGTGATGGTGATAAAATGTCGTTATACAAAAAATTCCTACGGTCCGGTCCAAGCGCTAAAAACAGTGGCGTACCACTGATAGCTTTCAAGGGATGTAATATCTGCCGTTCTATAGAATCTCCCCGTCGCATTCACTGTCGGAACAAACACCTGTACCGTGCGCCTGCGCGCTATCTAACGGCGCATTCACTAGCAGTAACTGATATTGTCGGGGGTTCCCCGATTATCTGAACTGTTGGTTAAGTCTGTCCCTGCGCTAAACGTGACAACTGATATTTATTTTAAATTACACTCTAAGATTATATCACGAGGTTAATCTATTTTTATCGCCACGTCCTACTGCCCGTACTAATCCCCCCCCCCCTCCGTACACCTGACAGGTACTCGAACCCGGTCTTCCTATCATCCTGTTCCTGAGTGAGTCTGTCAACAGAACCTACAGGCTGTGTTCCTGAGTGAGTCTGTTAACAGAACCTACAGGTTGTGTTCCTGAGTGAGTCTGTCAACAGAACCTACAGGTTATGTTCCTGAGTGAGTCTGTCAACAGAACCTACAGGATGTGTTCCTGAGTGAGTCTGTCAACAGAACCTACAGGTTGTGTTCCTGAGTGAGTCTGTCAACAGAACCTACAGGATGTGTTCCTGAGTGAGTCTGTCAACAGAACCTACAGGATGTGTTCCTGAGTGAGTCTGTCAACAGAACCTACAGGTTGTGTTCCTGAGTGAGTCTGTTAACAGAACCTACAGGCTGTGTTCCTGAGTGAGTCTGTCAACAGAACCTACAGGTTGTGTTCCTGAGTGAGTCTGTCAACAGAACCTACAGGTTGTGTTCCTGAGTGAGTCTGTCAACAGAACCTACAGGTTGTGTTCCTGAGTGAGTCTGTCAACAGAACCTACAGGTTGTGTTCCTGAGTGAGTCTGTCAGCAGAACCTACAGGCTGTGTTCCTGAGTGAGTCTGTCAGCAGAACCTACAGGTTGTGTTCCTGAGTGAGTCTGTCAACAGAACCTACAGGTTGTGTTCCTGAGTGAGTCTGTCAACAGAACCTACAGGTTGTGTTCCTGAGTGAGTCTGTCAACAGAACCTACAGGCTGTGTTCCTGAGTGAGTCTGTCAGCAGAACCTACAGGTTGTGTTCCTGAGTGAGTCTGTCAACAGAACCTACAGGCTGTGTTCCTGAGTGAGTCTGTCAGCAGAACCTACAGGCTGTGTTCCTGAGTGAGTCTGTCAGCAGAACCTACAGGTTGTGTTCCTGAGTGAGTCTTTCAACAGAACCTACAGGTTGTGTTCCTGAGTGAGTCTGTCAACAGAACCTACAGGTTGTGTTCCTGAGTGAATCTGTCTGCAGAACATATAAACGTGAAATGCGCCGGTAATTTCAAGGTACATGATCTGGCCTGGCGCAGTAATGGACCAGCATTGTCTGCCTGGGAAGCAGGTCTGTGGAACAACCGGCTAACTGCACATCTCCCGCTTCGACTGAAAACTAGCAGGGCCACACTTCACACTTCACACTTCACTATCAGCCCTCATTTGTGTTCAGATCTTTTAAAACTTTATTAAATTAATAAGCATCTTTGATTTTCTGTACCTTTAGTGTCGCGGTAGACTAACCGGCCCCGTGATATAGTGGTCAATGCACCTTACTAAGAGTCTAGGGGTCCTGGGCTCGATACCGGGCTGGTAACTCGGGTATTTTTCCCGAGAAGGAAATTACCCCAACGGTCACCAGGGTTTGTTTAGTTAGGTTAAGGTGCGGCTGAAGGGGGCGCAGGTATTTTTACAGTTTTTATAGAATTGAATTTTTTTGGTCAAAATAAATCAAATATTTCTTCAGTAGCAAAAAAGAGTTTAGTTTTCTGCACATGCTAATATCAATAGATCTTGAATATCTGTCAAGGGAGTCCTGGAATTTTGTCAAAACCTTTTCTCTCTATTTAAAAAGTTATGACAAAATTCCAGGTCACCCTTGACAGATATTCAAGATCTGTTGATATTAGCGTCTGCAGAAAACTAAACTCTTTTTTGCTACTGGAGAAATATTTGATTTATTTTGGCAAAAAAAAAATCTATAAAAACTGTAAAAAATACTTGCGCCCCCTTCAGCCGCACCTTAAGAGTTTCTACTGGTTCTGGTTATGTTTTCGGGATGGACTGAAATATTAGTACGGAAAGAACAGTTAATACGTATTGATAGTTAATTCGAAATTATTATTCTAAATTAATTATTAGAGGTGAAATATTATTCGATTTGTAAAAAAGTGGTGTCTTATTGAAACAATCGTTGCTACTAACGCGTCACTCTTGCAATAGATTGGACTGCCATGACAGGGAGATCGAGGTTCGAATACCGGTCAGATGTAATGAGGATATTTTTTTTCTCTAAATTGTATTTCAATCTCTCCACGCAAATGCAAGCTACACTTTTTTTATAAATTCAACCTTCCTCATGCTTAATACATTAGCGTAGTACGGATAAAAAAAAGCGTATAACCCGGACGGGTAGTAAGAGGCGGTGACAACAAAAAGGTCCTCACCAAGTTAACGAGTGAGAGTTGTGCCACTCTTCCACGGAAGGCTACGATAGTCTCGGCTGTGCAGCCGCTCGTCAGATTGTTACAGTTTTTTAAACGAAGGTGAAAGTGTTTATTTATGGTGGTGAAAGTGGCGGCTCGTGGTTAATATTCCAACCTGGAGGAGTGGTGGGGTGGTGGTTTCTGATGGACTCTGCCCTCCTCTCGACTGTATCCGCCACGTTGTATCCGCGGTAATGACCTGTCCGCAACAGCGTCCACGAGATTAATTTGATCTCTTTGTTTTCAACATGTCTTACTATCTGTTCGGACTGTCCGCAAATATATATATTTATTATTATTATTATTATTATTATTATTATTATTATTATTATTATTATTAATTATTAGCACCACGTCTTACTACCCGTCCGGGTTATACGCACTTATGCTAATGTGTAATGGTAGGGTGATTGTGAGATGAAATGGAGGACCTACAGTTTAACGTGGGATCCGAACCACGGTGGAGGTCTGACATTCCTCACATTCATATATATATATATATATAGACTATATTAAAAATGGGTGGAATCAACTCTTTTTAGAATCCGAATTCACCCATTTTGGTGGTTTAAGGCGTTACTCTCGGAGTAGATTAGACTGCCGATGACGGAAATCTTGGTTCGATCTCGGTCGGGTGTACTGAGGGTGGTTTTTTCCTAAGAGGTTTTACACTTTCTCTCTTTCTACAAAATGCGGGTACACTTCCTCTAAATATAACCTTCCTAATCCCTAAAACCATTAGCGTATTTAGTACATAAGCGTATAACCCGAACGGGTAGTAAGAAGCGGTGCTAAAAAAGAATCTCTAGAAAATCAGATCAACTTCAAAGTTCGAAAAAAATATTAGAATCTCGAATCTGAATTTTTACCGGATCCTCGAATCTTCGATATATATATAATATATATATTAAACAATAATGAGGTAGGGAAGAGGAAAATAGTATCTAGAGGTGTACCCGCATTAGCGCGTAGAAAGAGTGGGAAATCCATGTAAGCAAAAAAAAATCTCGGTACACCTGGATGGGATTCAAACCATTGCCTTTTCATCAGCAGCAAAACCGAAAGGGGAGCCTGACGCCTTGGCCCACGTGGCCACCGATACGGACATGATGCTTAGGCTGTACGCCATGTCGTAACTAAATGGAGCGAGTGGCTGGGTCGTTATTCCTAAACATACGGCGTTAGGGTGTTTAGTGTTGCTCAGATAGGTTAAGTTAGTTTGTAAGTCTTGCGACGACAGGAAGTGCAAGCCAGATCATCTTTAAAAAAAGATGGTTATATAACGTTTCATCCCATAGTTACGGGACAAACAGGTAATATTGCCGTAACAACGCTTGTGTGACTTCATACGACACAAATGATCGATGTCGAAGGTGAAGTTGAAGTTGAAGTTGTATTCGACACAACATCCAGTTGCACAAGTTTCCTTTCGTTTACAGCCGTTACAAAACACAGTTACGTGTTTGTTACAAACTAGTTTGTAGAGTTCTATTTCCCGATCTCAGAGCACAGCTTAGCGTTTGTTCCGGAGAGGTTTTGATAAAACATCATTTAACTTTTTCAAAGACACACTCACATAGTGATTGCAATCACATTCACAGACAAATACTCACAATGATTGCAATCACATTCACATTGACAGACACATACTCACATAGTGAATGCAATCATATTCACAGACACATACATAAAATGATTGCAATCACATTCACAAACACATACTCAATTACAATGATTGCAATCACATTCACAAACACATACTCACATAGTGATTGCAATCACATTCACAGACACATACTCACATACAATGATTGCAATCACATTCACAGACACATACTCACATAGTGATTGCAATCATATTCACAGGCATATACATATAATGATTGCAATCACATTCACAGACACAACTCACATAGTGATTGCAATCACATTCACAAACATACTCACGTACAATGATTTCAATCACATTCACATAAACACAGATAGTTATTGCAATCACATTCACAAACACACATTGACATACAATGATTGCAATCACATTCACAGGCACACACTAACACAAACTAATTGCTTTTTATAACCTACTTTACCACCCGATAATTGAATGCTGGCAACAGGTCTGAGATCCCTGGTTCGATTCCAAGTATTACTGTACATACTATGGATTAATATTTATTTATGGGTTCATCTTATCAAAAAGATTTTAAGGCGACATTCAAAACAACTAAACCTAATACCTTATACGAAATAATAGCGTGGATGGAGAGTGGGAAACCACAATGTGGGGAAGACCAACGGGACAGTCTAGTGCGCTCGGACAGAAATCACAAACACGACGGTGACAAAAGCGCAATGCGAGTCCGATGTCTTTGACTGTTCGGACACCGCTACGGGTCGCCAAGTTGTCTCAAGGAGCCCATCCACCAGGCTCGCAGGTCCGGCTCGGATGTATTTCACCACACA
Source organism: Timema podura (assembly GCA_033556935.1). Lineage (NCBI taxonomy): Eukaryota > Metazoa > Arthropoda > Insecta > Phasmatodea > Timematidae > Timema > Timema podura. Next base: position 11,895,335 of record JAVRXN010000002.1, on the reverse strand, counting down.
CGCTCTCTCAACTTCGCTCGAACATTTCAGTATCTTACAATGAGTTTGTCGAAGCAATTTGCAGCAGCGCTGATCAATTTAGACAAATGTGGCATGTTAGCGAGAACTTTTTTTTTTCCAAATGAACCCCAATTTGGTATCAGTGAATTTCTCCCGCGTGAACTGCACGAGTGAGCCCCAAGCCTAGTCCCGCTTTCCCCTCTCAGAATAATCCGCGCTGCGAACCTCTCACAGAGCCCGCAACTGACGGTACTCCTTTAAAAACTTTGTCAAAAACTCAGGGCACACGAACGATTTAGACAGGGAAACCGACATAGTTCCTCTGACTGACAGAATAACACTGTCTGCGGTGTGGATACAAGAGTCTGGCTTGAACCACTTTCCACTCACGTACGAGCCAATAGCGAGCTAGCAGCGAGCCGATCCACACCGACAACCTGGCGAGCAAGCAGAGTTCGTGACGCTCCTCTCACGTACGAGCCAATAGCGAGCTAGCAGCGAGCCGATCCACACCGACAACCCTGGCGAGCCAAGCAGAGTTCGTGACGCTCCTCTCACGTACGAGCCAATAGCGAGCTAGCCACGAGCCGAGCCACACCGACAACCCTGGCGAGCCAAGCAGAGTTCGTGACGCTCCTCTCACGTATGAGCCAATAGCGAGCTAGCCACGAGCCGAGCCACACCGACAACCCTGGCGAGCCAAGCAGAGTTCGTGACGCTCCTCTCACGTACGAGCCAATAGCGAGCTAGCCACGAGCCGAGCCACACCGACAACCCTGGCGAGCCAAGCAGAGTTCGTGACGCTCCTCTCACGTACGATCCAATAGCGAGCCACACCGACAACCCTGCCGAGCCAAGCCGAGCTCGTGACGCTCCTCTCACGTATGAGTTTGGACAGTTGGAAACACAACCGAGCCGGACTTGCGAGCCAAGCTCTTTACCTGTATGAGCCGGAATGGTAAGGAACGGAAGTTAAGGGCATTATTTTTGCAGGTTTTTTTTATAACAAACATTTAAAAAATAAAATATTGATCCAGTAAAAACATGAGAGTTTAATTTTCTTCACATGTTGATATCAACAGTTGTTGAATATCTGTCAAGGGTGTCCTGGAATTTAATGACAACTTTTTATAAGTTTCTCGTCTAATGCCGCTTATGCCCATTACAGATATTCAACAACTGTTGATATCAACATGTGAAGAAAATTAAGCGCTTTTGTTTTTACTAGAGCAATATTTGATTTATTTGCTGGAAAACAAAGTTTGCCAAGAAAGCTGCAAAAACACTTATCTCTTTTTCACGTCCTCTTTCATCGCGTCTTAAATTAAATTCATAATTCAATGCATGAATTAAACTTTTAATTTATGCATACATAAACATTTTATGAAATGATTGTTTTGTTGGTAACATTAACTGTTTATAAAACGACATCAAAACAATTATTGTGAGAAAGCGTGTCAAATTTATCGTAGTAGTTAAAACTTTGTTGATTTCGTGATCGTTGCATCATTATTTTGATAAAGACAGACCTAAGCACGGAAACATCTGGTGGCTGCCACCTCCTGCACGTTTGAAGCCCCTCCTCCATCTTTTGTTCTAGCTGTAATGTAGTTCTTGGGCCAATGTTCTCAGGAAATGAGGTCTGCGTCTCATTAGCAGACTCTCGCGGCTTTTAGGGGGAATATACCACGCTCGCTGAACGAACCCTAGGTTTCCTGAGGAACTATACACGCTCGCTAAACGATCCTAGGTTCTGACGAACTATACCACGCTCGCACTTCCTGACGAATTATACCACGCTCACTGAACGAACCCTAGGCTTCCTGACGAATTATACCACGCTCGCTGAACGAACCCTAGGTTTCCTGACGAATTATACCATGCTCGCTGAACGAACCCTAGGTTTCCTGACGAACTATAACACGCTCGCTGAACGAACCCTAGGTTTCCTGACGAACTATACCACGCTGCACTTCCTGACGAATTATACCACGCTCACTGAACGAACCCTAGGCTTCCTGACGAATATACCACGCTCGCTGAACGAACCCTAGGTTTCCTGACGAACTTATACCATGCTCGCTGAACGAACCCTAGGTTTCCTGAGGAACTATAACACGCTCGCTGAACGAATCCTAGGTTTCCTGACGAAACTATACCACGCTCGCTGAACGATCCTAGGTTTCCTGACGACTATACTACGCTCGCTGAACGAATCCTAGGTTTCCTGACGACTATACACGCCGACTGACGATTATACCCGCTCACTGAACGAACCCTAGGCTTCCTGACGGAATTATACCACGCTCGCTGAACGAACCCTAGGTTTCCTGACGATTATACCATGCTCGCTGAACGAACCCTAGGTTTCCTGACGAACTATAACACGCTGCTAGAACGAATCCTAAGCAAAAAAGATTAAATAAGTTTGACATTTAAACCACGTGCCCAGCGATGTGGGTACATATAGCTTTGTTCTTTGTTGTACGTAGGGGTGAAAATTTTAATAATAGAACATTTTCTGCAGTGGCGGGCTTGCGATGGAGTAGTTAAATTACAGAGGTGACACCTATAGCCTATTGTACTTCTAAATATAGTGTATTAAGAGACGAGTGGGTTATAAGAAGGGAGAGAGGGGTTGGATAGGTAGAAGCACGGAGGATTGGGGGGGGGGAGACAAATGTCGGGCCAATCTTAAAATTATTTTAACTAACTTATTGATGATAAAAAATTGAAGTATGATTTATTAACATAGCGGGTTGACAAAGGCTCGCATTCATTTGTTTCCTTACTAATTTTTTTAGCACCGCGTCTTACTACCCGTTCGGTTTATACGCCTATGTACTAATTACGCTAATGCGTTAGGGATGAGGAAGGTTAAATTTAGATGAATTTCATCAGCATTGCGTAGAGTGAGAATAGGAACCATTTAGTCAAAACCTCCCTCAGTGCTCCCATCCGGAATCAAACACCGATCTCCCTGTCATTGACAGTCTAGTATATTGAGAGAGTAGCGCGTTAGACCGTGAGGCCACCGAAGCTCTTTTGATGATGTTTCTGGTGTTAACGCCTCAGGAGAAATTAATCTTAAGTATAAACGTTGACATTTGGGATATCCATATCTCGATTACATTAGTTCCATTTAATCAGTTGAAATTATTTGATAGAAATAATAATTGAAAATTTTCCGTTTTTTGTAAATTTTTCCGGAAAAAATATAGGGAAAATTTTCCGTCTCGCATCTCTAGACTTGTATGTTTGCGCAGTTGGTTTTGGAGACCCCCTCTAGAGAAACCTAGTGACGTTCAGCGAACGGACTATATATATCTCCCAGGCGTGTATAGAGTGAGGTACTAGATGGTGCGCAGCTGGTGCCAGAAGACGGGAGTTATGGGAATATTACGACCTGCATCCATGGAGCCTTATAACAGTTTTACATTTAAAACTTGAGTCATTAAAGTTTGCGGTTCGCTCGGAAGTTACGAAGGAGGCTGTGATGGTGTCAAGAGTTGACGCGACACGTCAGCAACGTGTCAACAAGAGACGTTGATTGGCGCCAGGAAAGCTCCCAGTCAGTAACAATTTGTTTGAAATAGAAATAAATGAAAAGTAAGACGCAAGCGAATTTTGTTGGCTAGTAATCATAAGTGGACCCTTCTTAGATATCTCAAAAGTCTCAGTCAAATTCTGATTTGTAGGCGTTAATACGGGACAATTGTTTTATCATCACGTCTTACTACCCGTTCAGGTTACACGCATATGTAATCATCATCATCATCATTTTCCAGCCTGTGACTGGGTCCGTTTAATAAAATGCCTCCATCTCCCTCTGTCCTTCCACCATTCTTCCTCCTTTAATTGCTTCCATTCTTCTCCTTTACCTTGCACACTTGCTGCTATCTATTCATCAATCTCTCTTCCCTACATACTTCATATCCATTAATCTCTGGAATCCTCTCCCCTTCCATCCTTATCACGTGTTCATACCATCTCATCCTAGCTTCCTCTACTATCTCATGTACCCCAACTCTAGACCTTACATCTTCATTCCTAATCCTATCTCTTCTGGTGACAGCTAACATGCTCCACAAAATCTTCAGTCCCATGGCCTCCACTTTTCTTTTACATCCAAAGTCTAAGATTGCGCTGCATACGTTACTATGGGTATGAAGTATGCTCTAGACAACACTTCCTTACACTTCAATAGCACTTCTATTTTCCATAGCAGGTCTCTTACACACCTGTGGAAAACCTTTCTCTGCAGGTCTCTTACATTCCTGTAGAAATCCTCTCTCTGCAGGTCTCTTACATTCCTGTAGAAATCCTCTCTCTGCAGGTCTCTTACATTCCTGTAGAAATCTTCTCTCTGCAGGTCTCTTACATTCCTGTAGAAATCCTCTCTCTGCAGGTCTCTTACATTCCTGTAGAAATCCTCTCTCTGCAGGTCTCTTACATTCCTGTAGAAAGCCTCTCTCTGCAGGTCTCTTACATTCCTGTAGAACACTTCTCTCTGACACTAAGCCTACCAAGATACTTTAAGCTCTTTGCTTCTTTCATTTCTACTCCGTCCAGTTTTATCGCGCCTGTGTACTAATTACACTAACGTGTTATGGGTGGATAAGGATGTATTTAGAGGAAGTGGTACTGCCCTCAGTATACCAGACCGTGATTTGATCCCCGACCCCCCCCTCCCCCATCATCGCCAGTCCAGTCTGTTGCAACAGTGGTGCCTTAGAGCAGTGGTGTTCAGCCTTTACTGTCGAGTACCCCCAGATATAATTTATCTTCAACTTTGTACCTAAAAAGTTATGGGTGCATATTGCAAGTTTTACTGATGATTATTATTAAATAATCTACATCTAGAATAAATTACATCCAAAATAATTTATCGAAATAAAGTTTTTAAGTGATAAAAAGGAGAAACGATATATTAAATAACAAAAATATTACTGTCTATTATATAGCCAGCCAGTCGCCCGGAAAACAATCGCATGAAGGAGAGAGAGAGAGAAAGAGAGAGAAAGAAGAAAAACCTGGCGCTCTCAGATGGCATATTCTTACGTCCGCTCTCTTGTGGGTAGCCATACATAAATTCGGCTTTGATTATTCAGTGTTTATAAATAAATAGTATATGTAAAACCTTACGTACCCCCTAGGGTCCACGTACCCCATGTTGAATACCACTGTCTTAGAGGAATTCGACCACCGACCGAAGCTGCTATGGACATCAAAACTTTATTTGACCAAAATAAATCAAACATTGATCCAGTACAGTTACATAGTTTTAATTTTGTTGACACAGTTATATCAACAGGTTGTTGAATATCAGTCATTCATGTTGGACTACACTGCTGAAGACGGGGGTTCGATCCTAGTAGAGTGCACTGAGGGTGGTTTTCAACTCTACTTCCCCGCAAATGCGGGTACACTTCCTCTCAAATAAACCTTACTAATACCTAAACCACTAGTGTAATTAATACATAGACGTGTATTCCATACGGGTAGTAAGACGTCATGCTAAATTAGCAGTTTGATATTAGTATTATTTTATTATACCTGTTAAAAGTAGCGGCTGCTGTACTAATAACCTGACGTATGAACACACGAACATTGTTTTAAATAACTGTCAACAAAGCTTCATTATTATCTGAATCGAATTGGAGCCGTTTTAAATTCGCCTACAAATATTTTCACCGTCGAAACCGACCGCTAGAATTATGATGGACCTTTCTGCCCTCCCCCCCCCCCCCAAGTCCAAAGTTCCCCCGGCTGGTCAAGTGTGACCCATATCCGGGTCATACGGGCATTATCAAGATCCCCCGCGAGGAGCTAGAACGAGTTTTGGACACGAAGCGCTGGAGAGAGAGACCGGCCACGATGGCTCGGTCGACAACTTGTCCGCAGTGCTCGTTGGATGGACGTAGCGCAAACCATCAACATAAATGTGTCTTAAGCTCGTGGATCAGTGGTTCGGGGACCAAGAAAGCTTAGAAGACAGTTGAGGGGTCCCTTTCACACCAAAATAAATATATAAAATTATAATATTATGCTTTTATTTTATTTTTTAATTAAACTTATACTTAAACTGTGAACATGAAAATAAATAGCGATCAACTTAACGTTCACTTAACGTATAGAGACACAGCGTTTTATCAGGATCCTCCTAAAGTAACGTAACGTAAAAACTAAAGCCAATCGCAGACAATAAATTTGAACGATTTGAAAAAAAAAAATGTGTTCACCAAAATGTAGCTCAATCATTTAGGTCTGATTAGACTATGAGTGCTGGCAATAGAAGCTTCACTGGAGTTACAGAACGGAGGGTGAGAAGAGATTAAGGTCATTCGACCATCAAAATTTTATTGCATTATTTTACTAAGTGTATGAATATAAGTTATAAATATTGATTCAATGATTTCAAATCATTACAGTTCTCGAGTTATAAGTAGTCAAACTTACTATTTTATCCATTTTACGTACTAATTTTAAGGTAAAGTATTTAATGTATGGGGATTAAATTTATTCTAGCTAGACATGCATATGAAGTGTATACAATGAAGTACTTACAATATTTTAAATAAAATCAGTTTTTAATTTATAAGCTATTTAATAGTTGTAAAATTACATAATTTTTGATCTTATATAAGTACTTTTTGTTTTATACCCCGATACTTTGTTTTTATATCATTTTGTAGTACATAGTGTTGCTATTTCAAATTTGTTTGATTTATTAGTCCAACTCTACTCTTTTATTTTATTAATTGCGCGGCGTTGATCAATGCAAATGTAAATTTATTATGTCCATTTCCTGAAACTTCTTGCTTTGACTGTACCTACCAATAACACAGACTAGCCAACCAAGGAAGGGTCGGGCTACCCCGGTCTCCGACTAATGACTCACCCCACGTCTTACTACCTGAGTGACGAGTTGTGACATTTATTTTGTCTCTTTTTCCTTCCTCTAGTAATTTGGCACTTGGATAGTATTTTTACTGTTTTAGTTTTATTCTTCAACTCAAAAGTGTCAGAGGAACTCATCTCTTGGTACATCAAGACACGTAATGATTTTAAACCTAATGTTTATCTGCAGTTAGGTAAATATAGCAAAAAATGAGTGCGCATGCCCTTAGCATCAAGGCAACTATAGTGCTCCGTGACAAATTTCTCTCCTGAAAAGTGCTCCGTGATTCAAGAAGTTTGGGAACCGCTGTTCTATACCATTACTTCACATCATGTCACACGTCCGGGATATCCACCTAACTTAGCACCGCGTCTAACTACCCGTTCGGGTTACACGTTTATGTACTAATTACTCTATGTTCTTAAATTTAGTACTAACACAACCCCCCCACCCAGACCCTAGCCGTTAATTCATCACTATGAAAGGGTAAGCCCACATTTCACAAATGATCAATTTTTCGACCATGCCGGGAATCGAATCTGGGACCCTTAGCTCAGCAGGCAGACACGGTACCGACTGAGCTAAGGCGTAGGACTCCACCTGACTAATTTTGAAGGGCAAGTTAAGGTATATTTTTAGAAAATGTTTCAGCATTTGCGTAGAGGTAGAACCGAACACCTAATTACATCCTGCTGGGATACTAACCTTGATCTCCTTGTCATTGGCAGACTAAATAAGATGAGACTGACTACTTTACCCTCGTTACGGGTGCAGGCAAACTGATCAATCACAAACTTGTTGACATGGGAGGACAAGGTGAAAGACAGACAAGTGATCGACAGCAGGAGCAATGTCGATCAAGTGGCCGACACGAGTAGGACATGACTTGTACCAACTGGTTGAACAAATGCATATGCGAACCAAATTATTGATAGCCAACTGGTTGACCCAAAAAAAAACTTAGAAAATTGATGCCTTACTAATGATGATTTTAGTCCACAAAATCAGCGTATACCCGAAAGGGTAGTAAGACACTGTGCTAGAAAAAATCTACTAACTTGGTATTTTTTCCCTTAGCTTCTCACTCCCAGTTTGAGCTATACGCAGGATAAGGAATGAGAAAGGTAAAATTTAAGGAAATATGCAGTCATTTGCGTGGAAGGATAATGAATAAGATTTTAGGGGGTAAATAAATACCTCTGTACTTATGACCGGGATTCTAACCTCAATCTCCTCAACACCGGCAATCCATTATAATAGGATATTGACGCATTGGACCATTTGACCAAAAATGTGTTTATTTATTAGAGTTTTAAATTATATTAAAAAATAATATTTCATAGATTTTACTTATTATTTTCCGTTCACGATTTTGTTGTCGAACACGTTGTTTGCAATGTATTAACTTGTCGGTCAATTGGTTCATTGAATCCATCTCGACTTTTGTATACCAGCTGGTCCTCTCATGTCGAACAGTTTTATATCTTATCACATGGTCCCAAAAGTGCCGATCAATTGACACACTCAAGCTTTGAAATATTTTTATTTATTTGGTAAACCAATTGGTTTTCGATCACTTTGCTTTCTTATGCACGTGGCATTCTAACATCTTTACAGTTTGTAAGGGGCTCATCATGAGCTCTGTTAACCATTATAATTATAAAGAAAAGTAATACTTTTTTACTATAAATAAATAACTCTAAAACCTATTCCGGTACTAACATGGTCTCTAAGGCATCACTCTCGTCGTAGACTAGACCATTGCTAAGACAGATAAATCGGGGTTCGATCACGATCGGGTGTACTTAGGGTAGTTTTATTATAAATTGTTTCCCACTCTCTCTACGCTAATGCGAGTGCACTTCCTCTAAATTCAGCTTTCCTAATTCCTAACTAATTAGCGTAATTAGTACATATAAGTATATCACGAGCGGATAGTAAGACTAGGTGCTAAAAGAATAATAAAATAGCCCTTAAACTTTCATCAATCAAATATTTAATTAAATTGCTTAGTAATACCGGTACATATTTTTTTCTTCTAAAAACACATTTAATAAATATGGGCCTAATAGCATTCGATACAATAAATACTTTGCGACACATGTAATAAGTTCATTATTTTAAATTATCAATATTCTATGAATCTTAGTAGCCAGGATTCAAACTCAAGCCACAACTCCCGGGTGAGCCATGCGGTGACAATTCATTTTCTAACAGTGAAGTTCCTTAGCGGAAAAAAAAAGAGGTAGTGCTATGACAACACTGTTAGGAACAAAGAGCTGGCAATCCCGGCTTACTTTCCCACTCCAACTGCCCATCCCCCCCTTTACAACACAACACCACCCCATCAACCATGTTACAAATTCCCTGTCAAAATGTTATAGCCTATTCATTCTAGGAGAAGCTTGCTGTCCGAATGACCTTAAGATGTTTTAGAGTTCGTGTGGTGCGGAAAATAAAAATGTACCGAAGAGTTAGTCTGCATTCCATAAACAAACAAATGAAGTACTAAATAACCGTGTTGACGTCATTCACAACGTGAGTGGCTGGCTAGAACACGTGGTACCCTTCACTTAACGTTCACTTAACGTGAAAGTTTTCCCTGGAAAACTACCTCGTGATGGCGTCCATTTAAAAACGAGGATAATGCCGGGATCACGATCAACTTAACATTCACTTAAAGTTAACTTAACGTAACTTAACTTAAAGGTTCTCCTCATGTTTTTAAATGGAAGCGATCACGATGCAGTTAACTTAGCTTAATAGATGTCCTGGGAGGTCTTTTACCTTTAAGTGAACGTTACATGAAGGGTATCACGTGATCTAGCCAGCCAATCATTATGCGAGTGACGTATACAGGGCTATTTATTAATTCATTTGTTGGTTTTATGACCAAGGTTTACTCTTTAGCTTAAGTTCTAGTGATCGGACATTGAAACAAAATAATTAAACTAAAATAGGAAAGCTAAATTCATCAAAAATGTTAAGTAATAGATATTTATTATATTGATAGAAAACAGTAAACATTCACAGATCATCACTTTACAAATATTACAAATCACAGATAAAAACACATACTCTAGAATGGAGATGTTTGGCTCGAGTTGTTACGTTAAGTTACGTGAATCGTGATCACACATCTGTTTTATTAAGTTAAGTTAATCTTAAATGAACGCTACATTAAGTTAAAGTTAAGTTGATTGTGATCCCGTAATTACTAAGCTACAATATTCTCATCTTTACAATGCTAACCACCTTTTTTTTCTTTAAGAAAATAAAAACAGGGTTAGTAAATAAAACCCAATGACAGAAATGTACACTACTACATGTCCCCTTAAGGAAGCAGACTTACCTTGCATTACTACACTACGGTATATCGGGGTTTGAACCCAGGTAGGACATAGCCTACTGAGTGTTTTTTTTTTAACCCTATCAATTCATCCATCTATAGATCCACCCACCCATCTATATATCTAGACCCTATGTATTTATTCATTCACCTATACACTCATCTATCTATTTATATGGTATATGTGTGTGTGCATTTATTCATCTATCTATCTATCTATCTATAGGTTATATATTTTTTTATTCATTTATATATCCATCCATCTATAAGCTATATATATATAAATCTATACATCCATCTATCTATAAGTTATATATATTTTTATTCATCTATCCATATATCTATAAGTTATATATGTTTATTCATCTATCCATCTATCTATAAGTTATATATATGTTTATTCATCTATTCATCTATCTATAAGCTATATATGTTTATTCATCTATCCATCTATCTATAAGTTATATATATATGTTTATTCATCTATCCATCTATATATAAGTTTATATATTTTTCTTAATCTATACATCCATCTATCTATAAGTTATATATGTTTATTCATCTATCCATCTATATATAAGTTATATATTTTTTATTAATCTATACATCCATCCATCTATAAGCTATATATATGTTTATTCATCTATCCATCTATAAGCTATATATATTTTTATTCATCTATCCATGCATATATTGATCTCTCTATCTCGCCATTCAGGGAAAAACACTCGCAGTTCACCCGGCTGGGTTCGAACCTTGCCCTCTTAGCACCATGAAACAGATAAGACGAGACGGAGGCGGGTCATAACGAGGTTCACCCGTACCCCCGCGAGTCCCCGGTGAGTTAACAAAGCAGTCGTGGGTCCTAACGAACAGAACATGGTCCAGGTGTCATGGAGCCCAGACGGGACTAAGGTCAAGGTCGGGAGGTCACTCTAGGTGAGAGGTCAGTCAGTGGTTACCGGAAAGAAGGGGGGGGGGGGCGTGTTTGGGTGAACCGAGGATCGATACACTCCAAAAATCACCTTCCTACACCGAGACAACCCCTTGCCCCCCAAAAAATATACAAGGACTGGCCAGAGGCTTGTTTGTTGTAGGAGAATATAACGTGCACTTTCTACACACAAAAACCCATCAACACGACTTACAAGCTAACTTGACCAAACATCACACCTGGAACACACCTAGTTCGAGCGCCAAGAAATATAGTAGTAAACTATCAGGACGAAATTGTGTACAGATAGTGAATATCTTGGTCAATGGAACCGAACCACAGTCCCCTAGATATTCTAGGCACAGGAGTATACTTTACCCAGGAGATAGGGACGTAAGGTAATTCCAGTCCTCTGTCTAGGCTTATATATTGTGTACTTTATTCTAAATAACTTAAGAATTATGAACAAAATGCAATTTATCTATTAATATGAAACTCCAAACTATGTGGAAAACTAGAGAAAACAAAAGTTTTCCGATTTAAAAGATTTAAATATGTACAATATATTTTAAATAACCAAGGATTGTCGAAAAATTAATAAACATTATGCACATTCCGTTTATTCTGAAAGGAATCAATCACCCTCAACTGTGAAACTAAGATCTTATTGTATAATGTAGGATGTTTGGGGCTTTTCACTCTGGGACACAGTGACTCTATAGTGTCCTAGACATGTAACGGACAAGGTCACAGTGACTATACAGTGTCCTAGACATGTAACGGACAAGGTCACAGTGACTATACAGTGTCCTAGACATGTAACGGACAAGGTCACAGTGACTATACAGTGTCCTAGACATGTAACGGACAAGGTCACAGTGACTATACAGTGTCCTAGACATGTAACGGACAAGGTCACAGTGACTATACAGTGTCCTAGACATGTAACGGACAAGGTCACAGTGACTATACAGTGTCCTAGACATGTAACGGACAAGGTCACAGTGACTATACAGTGTCCTAGACATGTAACGGACAAGGTCACAGTGACTATACAGTGTCCTAGACATGTAACGGACAAGGTCACAGTGACTATACAGTGTCCTAGACATGTAACGGACAAGGTCACAGTGACTATACAGTGTCCTAGACATGTAACGAACAAGGTCACAGTGACTATACAGTATCCTAGACATGTAAAGGACAAGGTCACAGTGACTCTACAGTGTCCTAGACATGTAACGGACAAGGTCACAGTGACTATACAGTGTCCTAGACATGTAACGGACAAGGTCACAGTGACTATACAGTGTCCTAGACATGTAACGGACAAGGTCACAGTGACTATACAGTGTCCTAGACATGTAACGGACAAGGTCACAGTGACTATACAGTGTCCTAGACATGTAACGGACAAGGTCACAGTGACTATACAGTGTCCTAGACATGTAACGGACAAGGTCACAGTGACTATACAGTGTCCTAGACATGTAACGGACAAGGTCACAGTGACTATACAGTGTCCTAGACATGTAACGAACAAGGTCACAGTGACTATACAGTGTCCTAGACATGTAACGAACAAGGTCACAGTGACTATACAGTATCCTAGACATGTAAAGGACAAGGTCACAGTGACTCTACAGTGTCCTAGACATGTAACGAACAAGGTCACAGTGACTCTACAGTGTCCTAGACATGTAACGAACAAGGTCACAGTGACTCTACAGTGTCCTAGACATGTAACGAACAAGGTCACAGTGACTATACAGTGTCCTAGACATGTAACGGACAAGGTCACAGTGACTCTACAGTGTCCTAGACATGTAAAGGACAAGGTCACAGTGACTGCAGTGTCCAAGCTACATCACATGTAACGGACAAGGTCACAGTGACTACAGTGTCCAGGCGAGTCACAGCTTGAGATATATTAGCTTCAATAGGAGCGCTAACCCCGGCACACTGGTGTCGTACACTGTTTATAGTTCTGACATCTAGCAATGAGCAGTTGAGTGATTCTAATTCAAGCAGAATGTTTTTCTTGTTATAGCTATGAGTGTAGATATAATTAACACATAAGGTCTTATAAGTGAAGTGTAAAGTCGTCCTGTCATTTCTTCCTTATTTTCCTGGACTCTTCTTTAGAAGGAAGCACCAGTCGCACTAGTTCTTCATCGCTTGAGTCAATTTTATATATTATACATATATATATATAATATATATGTGTGTGTGTGTGTGTGTGTGCGAGACCCAGTTTGTTGTCAAACAAGTATTGGGACACCATTGTCCCATCAGTGTTCACCACAAACACCGGTGTCCTATCAGTGTTCGCCACAAACACCGGTGACGCTCTATCTAGAATAGGGAACAAGGAAAATATAATTTTGAAATGCAAGTCAATGTTGTACAGGTGGAAGATAGTAGTGTGTGTGTGTGTGTGTGTGTGTAAACTCGTCAGAGGAAGAGGGTAAGTGTTATCAGTATATAAACAAGAGGCCTCGCAGGGTGTATTGCTCATTTTCTTCCCTTTATTTCTATTTCTGACATTGGCGTCTAAGTTTGATAGTGATTAGAGTGCGTCAAGTTAAGATGCAACCAACCAACACGCTCCACGAAATAGCTTGTAATTCATCAAGTAGGCGACACAAGTACCAGGGCACTATATCAGGGAGGAGGTATTGTTTGGGAACCAGGCTAGTAGACCTCCTCAACTCAACAACTGCTACTGTCCCAAGTGTTATTATTGTGTCGGCGTGTGAAAGGAATGTAGTTCTTCAACCTACAATACATTCGCCACTGGAGTGTAGGTAACTGTAAGATACCAGATCTACTCTCATGTGTCCATACGCCAAACCCGTCCTTGTTTGTTTCTGACACACACGCTTCCTTCTGTTTTGTTTAATAGAGGTCTATATCTTACCAGAACCGAGTGTAGGTACCTCCATTTAGTGAAATCATCACACGGTCGTGATGTTCTCCCACGGCCAAGGTTTACACTACAGAGAAGATTTAATATAATGATAAAATATAGGTTATTAGTATAAGTTGAGAAATAGTTTCTCTAGCAACAAGGGCCCTATCTGAACTCTAGAAATTTACTAGAACTCATTATCATTAAGTCATCAATTCTGTCCTATCCAGGGCCAAATCTTGAACATCTTTGTATATTCTACTACCAACATCGTTCGCCATCTGATTCTTGTACTCCAATCTTGGTCTCCATGTTGAATACCTCCCTTTCACATCTTCTTCTAAGATTATCTTCATCAAACTATCAAGTCTCAGTGCATGTCCTACCATGTTCACTCTTCTTTGCTATTTACCTTTCCAAAGTTTCCTTTTTTTAGTAGCTTTTCTTAGACCTTCTGTGTTTGATAACATCTCCAATATTATTCTATAGCACCATGTTTCATATATGGTTTCTGATAGCTCTGAGTAGCTGACGATCTCACACGATCATCATAGATTGTTTCTGATAGCTCTGAGTAGCTGACGATCTCACACGATTATCATATATGGTTTCTGATAGCTCTGAGTAGCTGACGATCTCACACGATCATCATAGATTGTTTCTGATAGCTCTGAGTAGCTGACGATCTCACACGATTATCATAGATTGTTTCTGATAGCTCTGAATAGCTGACGATCTCACACAATCATCATAGATTGTTTCTGATAGCTCTGAATAGCTGACGATCTCACACGATCATCATAGATTGTTTCTGATAGCTCTGAATAGCTGACGATCTCACACAATCATTATATATTTTTCTGATAGCTATGAGTAGCTGACGATCTCACACGATCATCATAGATTGTTTCTGATAGTTCTGAGTAGCTGACGATCTCACACGATCATCATAGATTGTTTCTGATAGCTCTGAGTAGCTGACGATCTCACACGATTATCATAGATTGTTTCTGATAGCTCTGAATAGCTGACGATCTCACACAATCATCATAGATTGTTTCTGATAGCTCTGAATAGCTGACGATCTCACACGATCATCATAGATTGTTTCTGATAGCTCTGAATAGCTGACGATCTCACACAATCATTATAGATTTTTCTGATTGCTCTGAGTAGCTGACAATCTCACACGATCATCATAGATTGTTTCTGATTGATCTGAGTAGCTGACGATCTCACAAGTTCATTATAAATACTATTTTAAAATTATGTATGGGACAAAATTTAATAGCTCAGTAGTTAAACATATCCTGTTTCATTTATGAATATATTTTTCAGTAAAGTTAATTGAACACCACCGTGTAGTCAAACCCCCGGGCAGAGGTGTGTTGCGGGAGAGTATATATGGTTGTCGGCAGGCGCTATTGCGATTAGAACAGCGTCTTACTATATGTTCATGTTGTACGCTTATGTACTAATCCCGCTAATGTGTTAGGGATGGATGCACTCAATTGGGATTAGAACCCCGAGCTTCCCGTAATCGGCAGTCCAGTCTATTGAGAGAGTGACGCCTTCAGGGGCGGATCCAGGATTTTAATGAGGGGGGAGGGGGGAAGCTTTCACGGGATCGGGTTGAGGGAGGTTCAACTCAAGAAATTTTGACAGAAAAATACACTTCAAAATTTGAGAGTAAATCTTAAAGTAATTTTTCAGTGTGTCGTTAGACTTGAGAATAATCCTCAAATATAGGGTATAGCACGAAATTTGCGATTAATATTGAAGTTTATCAAAAACAAATATAAGAACATCAACAAATAGTGATTATTAAGAGGAAAATATGTTTAAACATTATAACAATATTATATAAAATAGTTTTTTAGCTATTCAACCAATTAGACAAAATAGATGGAATTATTCAGATTTTGAACAGTCGAACTTTAACTCAACTAATTATTTCTCACTCAAACTCGAAGTTTTACCACCAAGACATACTAACAAGTTATGTGTGTGGTATTATTCAAAGATTTAGTTTAATGCACGTTATTTAAAAATCAATTATTTTAAAGATCTTCATTTATTATTAATCATTGAAATAGTAATAGTAAAAATGATAGAATAAATTTAAACCTAGACAAGGTTTGTGCAACAAGGTGAGAGGCGCGCAACTTAAATTTGGGTATTTTCATTAATGCCTATTTTCACAGTTTTAATACTTAATGCGCTTTTTGTCTTAAGTATTTATAATAATTACCGTGTATTAATCATTTAATAATATTACCAATAACAATTTTAAAAATGAAATCTGGTTAGTGAGATAGTATTACGTGACAATAAAACTAGTATTTACTTTAACATTGATTTAATTGGTTTAATTTCTTGAGGGGGCACGCGCCCCCCTCCTGGATCCACCCCTGGACGCCTTAGACTATTTTACCACCAAAGCGGGTGTTAGATAAGGTTCTTATATTAAGATTGAACCGTAGTTCCCTACAAAACCGAGATGAGTCTTTTTCTCCAGAGCAAGGCTGGACCGCAACAATATGCCCTTAGCTCTCGGAACTCACAGCTGTGCAAAGTTGTCTTCACCCCACCATATTAAAATAATAATAATAATAATAATAATAATAATAATAATAATAATATTTAGCACTGCGTCTTACTACCCGTTCGGGTTATACGCTTAAGTACTAATTACGCTAATGAATTAGGAAGGTTGAATTTAGAGGAAGTGAACCCGCATTTGCGTGGAGGGAGAGTGGAAAACCATTTATGAAAAACCACCCCAGTTCACCCGACCGAGATTCGAACCTCAATATGCCCGTCCTCGGCGGTCGAGCTCAACACGACTAGCGCGTTAGCCAACTACGCCACCGAGGCGGGTATTAAAATAAGAAAAAAATATAAATTTCTTATGAATATACCATCGGTTCTTTATTATAAATGAAGTCCCAATAAATTACTGTCACAAAGTCGTTCATTTTTGTATCTTGTGAATAAGTACTGGGTATAAATAGCCTGTAATATATACAACTCTCTTATTTATAACAACACAGAAGCCAACGCCCAGATAGGTTTCCCAAGAGCCCTTTCGACCAAAGTGTTTCTTATCTCTGTAAAAATTAAATTAAAACCTTATATTATAAGCAGAATTTATAATAATAGTGGAAACCAATGGAGAATGAACCCAACAGTCAAAATTGATAATCAGAACTCCTATGAGTGAGTGAAATAATTTCTTCGGCCATGCAGATAATCTTAGATTTTACCTCTACACCTTGGCCGTGTAAGCAGCCTTTGCTTTGCTCTCTACTCCTTGACCACGTAAGCAACTTTTACTTTGATCTCTATATCTTGGCCATGTAAGCTACCTTTACGTTGATCTCTACACCTTGACCACGTAAGCAACCTTTGCTTTGATCTCTACTCCTTGACCACGTAAGCAACCTTTACTTTGATCTCTATATCTTGGCCATGTAAGCAACCTTTACGTTTATCTCTACACCTTGACCATGTAAGCAACCTTTGCTTTGATCTCTCTACACCTTGATCCTAACGGCGACAATTTGTTCCAAGATAAAATGTATCAGTAAAACTTATAAAAGTTCAGTGGGGGGTGAGAGGGGTGTGTTTTAAAGCGACAGTACTAGCCCGGAGGGAGGAATATATATCACCACTTTCAGGAAATTAAAAGAGTTTGACCTCTTTTCATAGACGTGATTAATAATCTCTCGTTAATACAAAGGGCGACATGAAACCATGACCTGTTCTATTGGACGTATCTGAATAAAAGTTACACAATTTAGAGCCGTTATTAATTTTTTATTTATTAAAGGTTAAAATAAAAACAGGTCACGCAAAAAAAAAAATGTTGGCAATTTGTTAGTAAGCTGATTATATTGACGTGACCTAAATATCATCAACGATCATTAATAATAAGAGCCACGCCCACTTTTTAGATATCTAAAGGAACCAATGAGGTGCCAACATCACCAAAAATGAACAGACCTAAAGACCCACATCGGTGGACACGGGGGCTATATGTCAGGTTCATTTAATCTGTCTGGCTGGTAGCGAACGGTTGTCGTTCGAATGTTGTTTTTGTGTGTTTTTTATCACTCCGTCTTACTATCCGTTCAAGTTATACGCAAATATACTAATTACACTAATGTGTTAGAAATGAGGAAGGCTGAATTCGGATAAAGTGTACCCCATTTGCGCATATATATATATAGAGAGAGAGAGAGAAAGAGAGAGAGAGAGAGAGTGAGAGTCGAAGACCATTTAGGGAAAACCACCTACAGTACAGCCGACCAGGATTCCCTCGTCATCGGCAGTTCAGTGTATAGGGAGACCGACGCCTTTGACCATTCGACCACCGAAGTGGGCTTGGCGTTCGAATCCCCATGGGGTGAATTAAGGGAAGTTTTCCTCTAACTCGTTTACAGCAGTAAGTAAAGAGCAAACCAGGGACCCATGGAGTCAGATTAGTGGTATTTCGTGGTCTGAAGTGACTGTACTGTGTGATAAAACGCGGTCAGAGAAAAGGTTGACGTGTCCGTGGACTTGAGACTGCCCCTTGGCATCGCGAGGTTATACTTCAAGCCAACCAATTCATGCTGGTATCTATCTTTATCTGTATCGTTTGACGATTGGACACATCTGAAGGAGAAGTTACTAATTAGATCTATTTCCAAGTAGTCATACGTCAAGTCATGTGATCTGCAACTGTAACTTTTGTTAGATATTATCAAATACAGTCCATCCAGCGTAGGAGTGTAGGTAACTGACAGCTATCATAAGCTATCATTTCTACTTTCATGTATCCATACGATAAACCACTTGATCTGCCAGATAATACGTTGAGCTTCCGTCACTTTTGTCAGTTTAAAACTTTCACAACAAACCATTTGTTTTAATTACTTTACCTTTTGAGTATTTTTACATGATCAAAACTGGAACTGATTAAAATAACCCTTTGGATGTTTTTTTTTTTATGGAAGCGACGTCTGTAGTTCACTTAACAAATACTTTACAAACGAGAGCTTATAAAAGGCTGTACTCTCTTCACAAATCAAGATGGCGAACAAGCCGAAACAAGGGCAGTTGATGACGTCATACAAACAATTTTCTGTTGTGTTCATGCGCATGTTTTTACAAAATAAAAAAGTTTTATTTTGAAATTTATATTTTGTATGTCTCGTTGTCTAAGTTATAAAAAACATTTACTTATTTTAGTGGCCAGTTATACCAAGATACTATTATTGTGAATATATTACTTTTTAATTTATTATTACATGAACTATAATATCTCTTGAAAAGAATAAAATAGCCAAAGTTATTATTTATGCTTTTAGTGAGGATTACTCCATCTATATATCATATTCACGGGCACGGGACGAGTTCAGGTTAGCTCAGTGGTTAGAGCATTGGCGTACTAAGCCAACGGTCCCGTGTGCGATTCCCGTGTCCAGGTGTCATTTTTCAATTTTCAGAGTATAATATTTCTTGTTGCCACAACCATGAACTAAAATATATATTAGTTTTATTAATATTTTCTGTTATTTCAGTAAGTTACGGAAAAGCCAATTACACATTAATCCTTAAACAAGAATTATCAGAAGAGTTTGATAACACTTTTTATTGATACAATATTTACTAAAAACATAATAATTATCTCCACATTAGTAACTTTCAACCAACGTTTGCAATAATAATCTTCTACTAGCTTCTAGTTACCACCCCCTCCTACGCTGAATATCTTGTAGAATGTATATATTAAATAACAATAATAATATAGTAGAATATCATCAATATTTACCGAAAAAAAAATGTTTATCTTTTATAAAAGGTGCTCCAAAAGTTCATTTGTAAGAAAATCAAGATATATCAAGTAGATAGGTATCTTTTCTCAATGGTATCTATTAGTATTGTGGCTACCCCTGTAAATACACGACTATACTACCAGCAGCACACGCATGTTGCTATCTTGCTTTATCATGTATATCCACAACAGAACATTCTAAGATGACGGAGGAATGTTTTAGTGGGTGACATTCCCGTAAGAAATAGTGTCTGACAGTACAGCTCAATCGGTAGAGTGTCTTCCGACTGAGATAAGGGTCCCGACTTCGATTTACACCGTGGTGGAAACATATATAATTGGTGAAAGGCGAGTTCCCCCTTACACAGTGATGAATTAACGGCCTGGAGGCTAGGTGTTGTGTCTGTTCTAGATTTAAGTTAGTTCATAAGTCGTGAACTGATGTAATCAATCGGTTCAGAACTTGTGCACTCAAATAATAATAATCATTGTTATAGATACATAATGAGAATAAAAGAACATCGCATGTCACCAAAAAGCATATATGAAAAATTATGTTACAGAAACATATAATTTGCTTTGTGAATTTTCAAATCCCTCATTGTTCAAATCTCTAGTTAAAAAAAAATATATTTGCCTATAGCTCGGAAAATATTGATTTTATAACATATTATTTCAAATAAAAGTTGTTCATTTTTAAGATCCCCACAACTTTGCAATGATAAGTTATTTCGTATATCAAAGAGTTGCGGAGATATTATATAAATAGGAGATATTCTCTTTTGTAAAGTACCTTCAAAGAAAGTTTCAATGGAAAATGAGAGTTTCCGTTTTGTTGGTAATGTAAATTGTAAAACAATGTCTAGATACTAATTTTAATCAAAATCTATATTTTTTCTTTTCAACCTTAAATAAAACTATCCTTAATTTCAAAGTTAGTTAGATAATTACAAAAAATAACCTTCTGGGAAATCCTATTGAAACCCTAATTACCATGTTTTAGTTCTATTGCTAAAATAGAGAGACGGGATTAAAATTTTCTGATTCAGCGGTATGAAACGTTTAAATCCATCAAACTCTCAATTCACCCTTTTTTATTTTTTTGGCGACCTAAGAAACTACACAGTGTGAGGATATTTCCCTCAAAGTAAGCGAGGCTTCAGAATATCAACACAGGCTTCAGGAGATCAACACAGGCTCCAGGAGATCAACACAGGCTTCAAGAGATCAACACAGGCTCCAGGAGATCAACACAGGTTTCAAGAGATCAACACTGCTCCAGAGATCAACACAGGCTTCAGAAGATCAACACAGGCTTCAGGAGATCAACACAGGCTTCAGGAGATCAACACAGGTTTCCAGGAGATCAACACAGGTTTCAAGAGATCAACAACCTGGCTCCAGAGATCAACACAGGCTTCAGAAGATCAACACAGGCTTACAGGAGAATCAACACAGGCTCCGGAGATCAACACGAGCTCCAGGAGATCAACACAGGTTTAGAGATCAACACCTGCTCCATGAGATCAACACAGGCTTCAGAAGATCAACACAGGCTTCAGGAGATCAACACAGGCTTCAGGAGATCAACACAGGCTCCAGGAGATCAACACAGGCTCCAGGAGATCAACACAGGTTTCAAGAGATCAACACCTGCTCCATGAGATCAACACAGGCTTCAGAAGATCAACACAGGCTTCAGGAGATCAACACAGGCTTCAAGAGATCAACTCGGGCTTCAGGAGATCAACACAGGCTCCAGGAGATCAACACAGGCTTCAAGAGATCAACTCGGGCTTCAGGGGATCAACACAGGCTTCGGAAGATCAACACAGGCTCCAGGAGATCAACACAGTTATCAACAACTAACTATACACCCACCCGTTTCGGCGGCCAATGTTCTAAGGCTAAGGTACTGGCTATGTACTCGGCAGTATCTTTGCTCCGCCGTACACGGCCAAAATCAAATGAGTTTGTTTCATTCCGGCCTTATTTGCCAGTACTCTGAATGCTCTCCACTGCAGGAGCTGAAATATATATTTTATTAAAATCTCCATATTAATTTTAATTGTTGATTTGGACAGATTAATAATATTATATACCCGCTTCGGTGCGGTTAGGACAACTGGGTGCGGTCAACTGGGCGCTGGTAAGACTGGGCGCCAGTGTAAAAAATATATTTTTTTTTTTTACTAAATAGATATTCATTTTTGGAGTTGTTTGAAAAAAAAATAACAGAAAAACTAAGATTGGTGTATATTTATAAAGTTAGACTACTTGACATTATAAAATTTTGAAATATTTTTATAACTAAAAAATCATGAAAACATATGCGTAAAATAAACCACGTAAATATGAATTAACCTAACCTAACCTGCGCCTAGTTGTTTGCTTTCATTTTTTTACACTAAAACATTTTAAAAAATTGACCCTGGCACCCAGTTCGCAAGCGCCCAGTTGGCGCACCCGTTTGGCGCGCCCAGTTGTCCGGATCCGGCTTCGGTGGTCTAACGCGCTACTCTCGCAGTAGACTAGACTAACAATGACCGGGAGTTCAAGGTTCAAACCTAGTCGGGTGTACTGAGGGTGGTTTTTCCTCAATTATTTTCCACGCACCCTCCACACTTCCTCTAATGTAACCTTCCTCATCCCTAACATATTCATCGTAGCTAGTACATGTGGTTCTAGCCCGGACGGGTAGTAAGACGCGGTGCTGAAATAAACACACAGCCAGAGAGAGTGTTGAGGGTCACAGCTCACGTGGACCAGGTCACGCTACACGTGTTCACGTGTGAGGATTAGTAGAGGGGAGAGGGTGGGCAGGTGGGCTGGAAGTCTTACAAGAGTCCAGTAGCACCCCAGACTGGACTGCTACAGAGAAACACCTCGTCTTACCGCCCGCCGGGACAAACAAACAGTTACAACGTTGGGCAGAGATGATTAAGGTAGAACTTGAATAAGTGTAGCTAGTCACATGTGCGTTGGGCCCGGGATTCACCAACATTTTAGACCGAGGTAGACCTTGAACCAGGATAAATACATGCTGAACCTAGTAAATCTATCTACATTGATATTATGAACATTCAATAATGACAGTTAAATTTCACAAGTATTAAACAGAAGAAAAGCATTACCTGTTCTGGCTGCACCTTTGAGAAATGTCCTTTATTTAGATTTCAAAAAAAGTTGGCAATCCTAATTACTGATGCTTTTTTTTAGTGTGAAAAAAACCCAAAGAATATTCTAGAATTATCTTACAGAGCCCGAGATAACTATGGCTCGCGGAACACAGTTTGAAAAACACTGGCATAAGGGATAGGGACATCACATATATAGCTCTGACCCTATTGCGTCCAGTAAGATTCGAACTTCGACCTACCCGACAATACAGTTCTTTGAGAGTAGCAATAAACTTTCCTTTTTTTTTAGTACCGCTTCTTACTACCCGTTCGAGTTGTACGCCTAAGTACTAATTGCACTAATGGTTTAGGGATTAGGAGGGTTTAATTGAGAGGAAGTGCACCCGCATTTGCATGGCAGGAGAGTGGAAAACCGTTTAGGGAAAACCTCCCTCAGTGCACCCGACCGGGATCGAACCCCAATCTCCCCGTCTTCGGCAGTCTAGTCCAACACCATAGTAGCACATTAGACCATGCGGCCACAGAAGCGGGTGATAAACAATTTAAACCATACGTACTATTCGTGAAATTGAAAAATGACACATGGACACTAGAATCAAACCCGGCACCCTTGATTTAGCGCGCCATTGCTATCCAGGGATCGTCCCGTGCTTAGGGTCATTATTCATTGATATTTCAAGGTAGAGTCTGTTATGGACGTGTGTAAATGATCGAGCTCCCATTGATACCAGTTACCACAGCAATCGGCGACTAGGAAAAGACTTTGTGCAATTGAATAATGATTCTAGATGCGGCTATACCCGTAACCTGGAGATCACTTAGATTTTCTCAACTTCGCTCTTCATATGCACTTCGTTTACCGTGTAAGTTCAGTCTAGCCTTGATTGTTTGATCTATGGCCATAGCTTACAAGCTAAAGGCATAGTGGAACCCCGCAAGGTAAGCTTTTAATCCCTCAGCAGGATATTGGTTCGTTTAGTTGTACATTTGTAGCTCTCTTCCTAAATATTATTATTTATCTAAACATTTAATATTCGTACGTTAGTGCTGGTGTTCTGGCTAGTAATAATAAAATAATAATATTATTATTATTATTATTATTATTATTATTATTATTATTATTATTATTATTATTATTATTATTATTATTATTATTATTATTATTATTATTATTATTATTATTATTTAGCACCACGTCTTAATACCCGTTCGGATTATACGCCTACGTACTATTTACGCTAGAGTGTTAGGAATTGGGAGGGTTGAATATAGAGGAAGTGAACCCGCATTTGCGTGGAGGGAGAGTGGAAAACCATTTAGGAAAAACCACCCCCAGTTCACCCTACCCAGATTCGAACCTCGATCTCCCCGTCCTCGGCAGTCGAGCTCAACACGAATGGCGCGTTAGCTAACTACGCCACCGAGGCGGGTTTCTGGCTAGTAGAAGATAGTCCAAACTTATCTATTAAAAAAATACATACACACCGGTTGAAAGGATACAAGTTTATCCGGTATATTTTAAGGGTATCAAACTACTGATTCTTTTTAAAAAGTTATAATTTAAGTGTATGTGAAAAATACTAAAATATACACAAATAATTGTGTATTTTAATGGTATCAAATCACTGAAATTTACATAGAAAGTGATATATTTTAAGTTTATGTATTATTATTTTATCTCCGCGTCTTACTACCTGTTCAGGTTATACGCATATATGATGATTACCCTAATAAGGTAGGGGTGAAGGAGGCATTTTAAAGGTAGTCTACCCGCGTTAGAGTGGGAAAACCATTTAGGAAAAACCACCCGACCATGATTCGAACCTCGATCTCCCCGTCATCAACAGACTAGTCCAACACGAGAGTGACGCCTTAGATCATTCGGCCACTGAAGCTGGATATAAAAAGCTATATTTTCAGTAAAATGTCAACAAAGACCGGATTGTTCGTGTTGTTTGTTTTGAATCATATTCCCGACGTGCTGCTGTGGCGTTCCGGCGACTCGCGCTTGCGCAGATAACGTTATCAGAACCCGTGCAGGGAACACGTCAATAGAACACGGATTAATACCCACTTATCCGTTGACTCATTCAACCACTAACAGTGGCGTAACCTGGATTCGTGCAAGGGAAGGTCAGACACAGGGCTGCACTATGGTGTTTATTAAATTTGAACACTTTGACTGGAAATCAGGACGAAATTACTAAAGTAATAAATGATGAACAACCTCGTTTGGCGAAGCGGTATTTTTTTAACATCGCGTCTTATTTACATTTCGGATTATACGGCCATATAATAATTACGCTAATGGATTAAGGATGAGTGAGGTTAAATTTAGATGAAGTGCATTCGCATTTGCATGGAGGTAGAGTTAAAAACCATTAATGAAAACCACCCTAGGGGAATCGAACCCTGATCTCCCCGTCTTCGGCAGTCTAATCTATTTCGAGAGTAGCGCCTTAGACCATGCGGCCATTCATAGGGGGATCATAGTTATAAATAACATAGTTAAAGCCATTTAATAATTTTTCATTCATATTTGATCTTATGCGTGTTTTAAACCGTGGTCATCCTGTCCAATTTTTAAAATCAAAAAGTTTTTATAAACTATTTGGAGTGACCCTCCTCCAACAATTTTTTGAAAAATGGTTCACTCTAGAAGCTATGAGTAGTCTTTGCCTTGATTTTTTTAAATTATATTCTTTTATAAATTATAAGCCACCATTAAAGTGTTCCTCACCTAGACATTTTTTAAATTTAGATGCCTCTTGAAACTATTTAGAGTGATACTCGCCTTCATTTTTTAGGATGGTTGGATACCTCTAGAAGATAATCTTTGAAGTGGTCTTCCACCGACAAAATTTTGAAAGTTGAATTATTTCAGAAACTGAAAAGTCTTCAAAATTCCATGCATCTAGAATATATTTGAAGTTGTACTCCCGTTAGACATTTTCAAAATTTGGATGACCTTGGAAGCTATTTAGAGCTTCCCTCCCCTGACTTTTTATACCAGTTAGATAGATGCCTCTAGTCTAGAATCATTCGAAGCGGTCTTCTCCGGCAAACTTTTGACTATAGAATGATGCATCTAGAAGTCATTTGGAGTTTAATTTAAGGCCATTTTTCAGCTTCATATTCGATAATATCAGAGTATTTGAAATATATCTGGGGGGGGGGGATTATTCCAGGAAGGGGCAAATTATTTCTAGGGGGGCAGAGTCCCCACGGTTCCACCGCTCCTGCTGTCCACACATACTCTATATTCGGTATTCGTGGATGAACTGCTCTCAGGCGATGATTAGTCTTATTTGACGTGTAATAGTCTACCGTCTCTATACGGAACAATGTTCGTTACTCGCTATGCACGACAAAATATTCGTACATGAACACGAATATTTTTTACACACTTGCGTGAGACATATCAAAAATTGAATAAACGTGGACGAATAACGCACGTGTTCGAAAATTGAATAAATGTGGACGAATAACGCACGTGTGGTCCGGCTTAAGAGGTGTCTGCGCGTAAAAAGATTAAAAATTATGTAATTTATCTGTGTTGTATTTTCCTTCTAAAATTTAAACTTTCATTTTGTTTTTTTGTATTAATTTTCTAACTTTCACAGGGGGGTCGACTGACCCTTTGACCCCCCCTTTCAGAATCCGCACTTGATAGAGGGTATGCTTATTGAATCGAAGCTCCAATATTCGATTGCGTGATTCACGTTTCCGTTAGTAGCTAAACGTTGAAGGGAGTAAATCATGCCTTCCTTGGTTCAAAACCTGCACAGGGAAATAGTAAACAAATGTGTCACATTTCAAAATAACGGCGTGCATTGTAAATACCGACTGGTGAGTTACATTCAATATTTGGTTCTTATAAGTTACTCTGTTTACCGAATTATACCTTACCTGAAATGTATGAAGAGGTTCGCAACCTGGGGTCCACAAAGAGTTTTTTAATAGGCCTACCGCGTTTTACTATACCATTCGGGTTATACACTTATGTTCTTGCTAGTGGTTTTAGGGATTAATAAGGTTATATTGATAAGAAGTGTACCCACATTTGCGTGGAAGGAGAGTGGAAAACCATTTTGGAAAAACTCTGTACACCCGATCTAGATTCGAACCTCGATTTCCCCGTGATCGGAAGTCTAGTCCACTGCGAGAGTAGTGCCTTAAACCATGCGGCCACCGCGAGTAGTCATATGTGTGTGAGGTGGGGGTATAAATATATATAACATCATATACAAATATTCACGTTTCATAATTTGTTTAAGCATCTGGTTTTTCCCCCATCACTGTTAAGACTAACAATCTTTTTACTTTCTCTCGAACCCTCGGAGAGAGTAGTATCGTGACCGTCAAAAAAATCGAAAGCGAGATTTTGATCAATGTCGATGTTTTATGACTCCCTGAAACCGACGCAGTCTGTCTGTCTGTTTGTATCTCGGACTAGAGACGAAACCATTTTACACATTGGGCTGAAACTTGGTATCTGGGGTTTTAATAAGTTCCCCTAGAGGAGTTTTGGGAACTAAACAAACCCCATTCACCCTGAAATTAAGGGTAGTTTACTGAGGGGTGAAAAGAGAACAAATCGATTTTCTCAAAATCCGCGCTCATGATTTTGACTAAAATTAAATTACGTAAGTGGACATTTCCAATTTTGATCATAATATCTCCGCAACTATTTGAGATACGAAATATATTTTCATTGTAAAGTTGTAATACCATTAGATATTAAAATATTTTATTAAAATATTATTTTATAAAACCAACAATTTCCCAGTTATAAGCAAATATATTATATTTATTAAATGACGATCTAGGAAAGGGGGAGTTAGTATTATGATAATTGGTGGACAGATTTTCCTCTGTTCTCAATGTTTCTGTTACATTTTATATTATTTGATGTATACTCTTTGGTGGAGTGTTTCTGTAAATATCTATATTATTTTGTTTAAAAAATCTTACGAGTTTTTAATAAATATCTCTATTTTAAGATAAAAGAGTGTGAAAAAGTCTGTCCGGTGTGGTTTACCATTTATTTCTTCATTTATTAATATGAAATCGGTTACATAGAATACTAGAAATGACGTGTAGTTAACATTTGCTTCAGGGGAAGAGGGTTGCCGTAAGATAAAAAAAAGGTTGGGAACCAATGATATAATGGAGCTAACATCCGAATCTGATTAGATCAAAGGGGGAAAAAAATAAAAGGCTTTGAGTAGATTTACAATATAACTGTTGAATCGTGTGTTGATATAAGCAGTCGGATCAGAAAGTGCACGTTAGATATTTCAAACTGAAAATTATACTACTATAAAGCCACATGACTGACTGACTGACTGACTGACTCACTCACTCACTCACTGACATTAATGTTTACCCACTTCCAGATGAGCTAGAAACTTGAAATTTGGCTAACTTATAGCTTCTGGGCCTGTAACCGACGGTAAAATCCCAAAAAGCTAAAAAAAATAATTTTCAACCCCCCCCCCCCCCCCAAAAATTCAAAATGGCGGAGCAACTTTAAAGTCGGTGCGGACCTTTCTTTGGCGGTCTCTTGTGGCTAAACGGTAAGACCTATCAAAAAACGGATTGCACCAGCAGCCACGGATTTGTCGAGATCCACAAGTTTGGTCCTATTACTTTTTGTCGTATCTCCATCGGTTATACCTTAGATAGAGCTAGATGTTTTTTGATTTTAGGTAAATTTTGCACAGTTTTCACACATTTTTTAAATTTCAAAACAACGCTGGAATTACATTAGTTTACATCCACTTGCAAAGAAAACTCCCTGGGGGTTTAAGGGCGGAGCCCCCAACGAGCAAAGCAAGTTGCTGAAATATACATGCGTTTCACAGAAGCCCAGAAAATATCAGAGATGGCGTTCATACGCCCAACTCTACCGATAATGGACTAAGCCCAGATCAAAGTTATATATTCTATGGTGCCGACTTTTTTTTTTATCACCGCGTCTTACTACCCGTTCGGGTTATACGCTTAGGTACTAATTACGCTGATGGTTTAAGGATGAAGAAGGTTATATTTACATGAAGTGTACCCACATATGCGCAAAGGGAAAGTGTAAAACTATTTAGGAAAAAAATCAATACACCCAACCGAGATTCGAACCTTGATCTCCCCGTTATCTGAAGTCTAGTCTACCGCGAGAGTAGCACCTTAGACCATACGGCCACCAAAGCGGGTTTTAGCATTCTTACCTTGCTTAGTTTCACTATGGTGTAGCTTATAAGATAAGGCCATAGTGTAATCAGTCAAGGTAAGACTGCTACCTTGCTTGGTTCCACTATGGTGTAGCTTACAAGATAGGATCATAGTGTAATCAGTAGAGGTAAGACTGCAACCTTGCTTGGTTCCACTATGGTGTAGCTTATAAGATAAGGCCATAGTGTAATCAGTCAAGGTAAGACTGCTACCTTGCTTGGTTCCACTATGGTGTAACTTATAAGATAGGGTCATAGTGTAATCAGTCAAGGTGAGACTGCTACCTTGCTTGGTTCCACTATGGTGTAGCTTACAAGATAGGATCATAGTGTAATCAGTCAAGGTAAGACTGCTACCTTGCTTGGTTCCACCATGGTGTAGCTTATAAGATAGGGTCATAGTGTAATCAGTCAAGGTAAGACTGCTACCTTGCTTGGTTCCACCATGGTGTAGCTTATAAGATAGGGTCATAGTGTAATCAGTCAAGGTAAGACTGCTACCTTCCTTGGTTTCACTATGGTGTAGTTTATAAGATAGGGTCATAGTGTAATAAGTCAAGGTAAGACTGCTACCTTGCTTGGTTCCACTATGGTGTAGCTTATAAGATAGTCATAGTGTCATCAGTCAAGGTAAGACTGCTACCTTCCTTGGTTCCGCTATGGTGTAGCTTATAAGATATAGTCATAGTGTAATCAGTCAAGGTAAGACTACTACCTTGCTTGGTTCCACTATGGTGTAGCTTATAAGATAGGGTCATAATGTAATCAGTCAAGGTAAGACTGCTACCTTGCTTGTTTCCACTATGGTGTAGCTTATAAGATAGGGCCATAGTGTAATCAGTCAAGGTAAGACTGTTTACCTTTCAGGGTAAATGAATAGTAAATTTAAAGAAAGAAGATGAGGGTCAATTTTATAACAAATGCTTCAGTAAATCTATTAGCTTCAACGCGTTGATAGTGATGACGTAGAAATGTAACGCTCTTACCCCTGATCTACCCTGAAATATCAGCGCTGTTAGTCAAGGCAAGAAGTAAGTTGAGTTATTTATGGTGACAAGTGCTTAGCAAGTAGTTTATCCCATTGCGTTCAGTTAGTCGTTGAATACAAAGTGGCAGTAAAAGTTTTGTTTTTCCACGTACTGTTCTAATTTGTATTCAAATGAATGCGCGCAGTGCGCATGCTCCGTTTAGGAGTTGCAAACTCAATTACCCCTCACCCTTACCCCCTTTATTATTAGCTAATTAAGGGTCGGCGCTTCTAGACTTAACGACTGGCTCACTTGTTAAAGTAGGTCGAGGATCGTAGAAGCTTTGTGTGTAATTCACTCATTCTCTATAGCAAACATAAATAGTTACGTTCTATAGAGAAGTATTCATAGTTGACATAAATAGTTACATTCTCTAGAAAAGTATTCATAGATGACATAAATAGTTACATTCTCTAGAAAAGTATTCATAGATGACATAAATAGTTACGTTCTCTAGAGAAGTATTCATAGATGACATAAATAGTTACGTTCTCTAGAGAAGTACTCATAGATGACATAAATAGTTACGTTCTCTAGAGAAGTACTCATAGATGACATAAATAGTTACGTTCTCTAGAGAAGTATTCATAGATGACATAAAGAGTTACGTTCTCTAGAGAAGTATTCATAGTTGACATAAAGAGTTACGTTCTCTAGAGAAGTACTCATAGATGACATAAATAGTTACGTTCTCTAGAGAAGTATTCATAGTTGACATAAATAGTTACGTTCTTTAGAGAAGTACTCATAGATGACATAAATAGTTACGTTCTCTAGAGAAGTACTCATAGATGACATAAATAGTTACGTTCTCTAGAGAAGTATTCATAGATGACATAAAGAGTTACGTTCTCTAGAGAAGTATTCATAGTTGACATAAAGAGTTACGTTCTCTAGAGAAGTACTCATAGATGACATAAATAGTTACGTTCTCTAGAGAAGTATTCATAGTTGACATAAATAGTTACGTTCTCTAGAGAAGTATTCATAGATGACATAAAGAGTTACGTTCTCTAGAGAAGTATTCATAGTTGACATAAATAGTTACGTTCTCTAGAGAAGTATTCATAGTTGACATAAATAGTTACGTTCTCTAGAGAAGTATTCATAGTTGACATAAATAATGACGTTCTCAACTCCCGTTTGGTTTTAATAAAAGATAATCTCCGTAGGCTGACACTTGAAGAATGAACCTAACAGATTTGAAAATGACCCGCTTCGGTGGCCGCATGGTCTAAGGCATCACTTTTTCAATTGACTAGACTGCCAATGACGGGGAGATCATGGTTCAATCCCGGTCGGGTGTACTGAGGCCTTTCCTAAATAGTTTACCTCTCTCTCTTTCCACTCAAATGCTGGTTTATTTCTTCTAAATACAACCTTCCTAATCCCTAATCCACTAGCGTACTTAGTATATAAGCGTATAAACCGAATGGGTAGTAAGACGCGGCGCTAAAAAAAAATAAGATCACAATGAGAATAACTTTACGTTGGTGTTTTTTACGAGCACCATCGTCCAAGCTAGACATATATTACACTAATAAGGATAAGAAAGGTAGAATTTTAGAGGAAATATACCCACCCATATGCGTGGAGAGAGAATGGGAAAACTTTTTTTTTTTAACATTTCAGTACATTTGAATGGCAGTATCGTGTCGTGTAGTGTTTCCAGAACAAGCAGAACTTATTAAAACTGTATCTGAGATATTTTATCCACAACTCTGTTCCCTTTTGACCAATCTAACAAACGTTCTGATCTATATACCTTACATGGGAATGTATGTTCGTTGATACCCAGTGACGAGGCGTGAAGTGTTGTCAGGGTAAGCAGATCTTGTTTAAACTGTGCCTGCGACGTGTTCTAAGCACTCAGTAGAACACCCATTGGTCGGGTATCAACATCCCTGTCTGAGGTATGTAGAGCAGAGTCTGTGTATGATTGGTTAAATGGGAACATTGGGGAAGATGATATCACAGGTACAGTTTTAACAATCTCTGCTTACCCTGGTCAAATGGGGAGAGAGTGTAAGAGAACATATCACAGGTACAGTTTTAACAAGCTCTGCTCACCCTGGTCAAATGGGGACAGAGTGGGAGAGAACATATCACAGGTACAGTTTTAACAAGCTCTGCTTACCCTGGTCAAATGGGGACAGAGTGGGGGAGAACATATCACAGGTACAGTTTTAACAAGCTCTGCTCACCCTGGTCAAATGGGGACAGAGTGGGAGAGAACATACCACAGGTACAGTTTTAACAAGTTCTGCTTACCCTGGTCAAATGGGGACAGAGTGGGTGATAACATATCACAGGTACAGTTTTAACAAGCTCTGCTTACCCTGGTCAAATGGGGACAGAGTGGGAGAGAACATATCACAGGAACAGTTTTAACAATCTCTGCTTACCCTGATCAAATGGGGACAGAGTGGGTGATAACATATCGCAGGTACAGTTTTAACTAGCTCTGCTTGCCCTGGTCAAATGGGGACAGAGTGGGTGATAACATATCGCAGCCACTACGTCACTGGGATGAATCAGAGAAGAAAAGACTAACGCCTTTGTCCGCGTGGTCACTGGTGAAGGACTACCTTGACTCCTTGTCCAGAAAGGAAGAAGGAAATGTCTGACTGAGTTAACAATTCTCTGTGATCACAGCGAGCTCAGGATGTCTGCCAAAGGTTTGCCGACTGTTGTTGACACGTCCCGCCATATTGACAGAAACGTGACTATCGGGTCGCACGTGACTGTAACAAGGGATTGTCTTATTGGTAGCTCAAGGCCGTGTTGAGATTACATCCTCTCCTCAGTATAAAGGCCGGCAATATGACTCGTGGACAGTGGGCAGAAGGGACACTAAGCACCGGTTGCACAATCACTGCATTGCCAATCAACCTGATCCTAGATTGTAGCAATTATATTTTACACATCCCTTTGGATCAATTATTAGTAGAGTTAATCAGATCTAATTCAACACTTATTTTATTTACATTGTATTTCGCGGTAAATATCTACGTGGTGCAACATACTTCTGGCTCTACCAGTCACCCAGGCAAAATCTTCTCGAAGGAAAAGGACGAGGGACTAATGCATCCGTTACTCGAACCTACCCGCCTCGGTGGCGTAGTTGGTTAACGCGCTAGTGTCGTGTTGAGCTAGACTGCCGAAAACGGGGAGATCGAGGTTCGAATCTCGGTCGGGTGAACTGGAGGAGATTTTTCCTAAATTGTTTTCCATTCTCCCTCCACGCAAATGCGGATTCACCTCCTCTAAATTCAACCTTCCCAATTCCTAATCCATTAGTGTAATTAGTACTTAAGCGTATAACCCGAACGGGTAGTAAGACGTGTTGCTAAATCAATTAAAAAATTACTGAATAATAACGTTACAAGATAAAGAAATGTTTGGGTTGAAACAAAGTTAATCAGGGATCAAAATCTTCGAACTTCTGACCATAGATTTGATCAAATAATCAATCAAAACATGGCAACATCGTAAATATAATTGTATTTGGGAAATCTGACTGACTAATGTCCTAAATAAATTATAGATAATGTTGGCTATGATGTAAAGTTTGTGAGTGTATGTTTCGACTTCATTTTGGAGCAACCCATATTTTGAACTAACAAAATAAAACCACTAATAGAAATATTGCGAGGCAGCTGAAGGAAGATCTGCAGATCATTCCTGTGTTTCGTGGGGTGGCCGGCCACCTTAAACATTTAAATTTATACACAAAAAAGGGGGACTAAAGTAATTAAATCAGTTATCAGAGAATTTTCTAAAAAAAAAAAAACCTTGTTGACGTAGCTATTTTACTAGCGGGTCTGTTCGAAGAAACTTACATTTTATAATATGTCCTTTTTATTGTAAATATTTCCCTACTTTCTCCTCTTATAAAAGAAACCAACGAAATAGTAGTAACTACTAGTGTTTTTAAGTATTGTGGTAAACTTGCTAATTAAAATGCTGTTACACGCTTCGGTGGCCGCATGGTCTAAGGCAGTATACTAGACTGCCAATGATGGGGAGATCAAGGTTCAAATCTCTGCCGGGTGTATTGAGGGTGGTTTTTCCGTAATTGTTTTACACTCTCCCTCCACGAAAATGCAGGCACACTTCTTATATATATAGCCTTCCTAATTCCTAAAACCATTAGCGTAATTAGTACATAAGCGTAATAAACCGAACGGGTAGTAAGATGCGGTGGCAAAAAAAACTTTGAAAATGTTATTTTGAAATCAACTTCCGCTTAATCCTTTACACCTTTTCCTAAGAAAAATTATTTCCATTCTTTGAACAAGTCAATATTACTGAGAACGAAAAATAAAACTAATCCAAATGTTCATTATTATTATTATTATTATTATTATTATTAAATTCCCAACATATCACTTTAACAAAAGACTGCAATATTTTTTCCAGCCTTTAATAAATTGTAGAAGGAAAAACTGGGGTTGGCGGGTGCGGAGGGGGATTTAATAAAGAACCTTAGGCGTCCCACTCATTGCTGCCAACAAACTGTCGCAGTGATACCACTACGCTAGTGACGTACGACTACACAGCCCAGATCTTGCCAAAGTTAAATAAATCAACTCCCTTCTTTTTTTTTTTGTCGACGGTGAACTCAAGACCTAAAGTAAAACAAATAAAAATTTGAAATTAAATTTTACGCAAGACATATTTGTTACAGTAGAATTAAGAAAACATTATAAAATATAAATATAATTATCTATAAAAAACACAAGGTGAAATTCCTTTTGTGAGGAAGAAAATACATTAAAAAAGTAGATCGTCTTGGAAAGAAAATTAATGAGAAAATAATGTCGCGGTACAGTCATTTCCCCTCGCTGTATGTTAATCATATTTTGTAATTTTGTAATTATTGTCCCAAGAAGAGAAACACGACAGTTATTCAGGTAAAGAAACCATTATTACTGTAAACAATTGTGCTCCCATTCAACCTTCTACGTGTAAGTGGCGATACCAGAAACGTTATAAAATAGGATCATAATATAATCAGTCAAGGTAAGACTGCTACCTTGCTTGGTTCCACTATGGTGTAACTTATAAGATAGAGTCATAGTGTAATCAGTCAAGGTAAGACTGCTACCTTGCTTGGTTTCACTATGGTGTAGCTTATAAGATAGGGCCATAGTGTAATCAGTCAAGGTAAGACTGCTACCTTGCTTGGTTCCACTATGGTGTATCTTATAAGATAGAGTCATAGTGTAATCAGTCAAGGTAAGACTGCTACCTTACTTGGTTTCACTATGGTGCAGCTTATAAGATAGAGTCATAGTGTAATCAGTCAAGGTAAGACTGCTACCTTGCTTGGTTTCACTATGGTGTAGCTTATAAGATAGGGCCATAGTGTAATCAGTCAAGGTAAGACTGCTACCTTCCTTGGTTCCACTATGGTGTGGATTATAAGATAGGGTCATAGTGTAATCAGTCAAGGTAAGATGCTACCTTCCTTGGTTCCACTATGGTGTATCTTATAAGATAGGGCCATAGTGTAATCAGTCAAGGTGAGACTGCTACCTTCCTTGGTTCCCCTATAGGCATAGACATTTCTTACAAACCCATTATTTTATCGAAACGCATAGAAATCCTCGTCATGTTATGAAACACACACACACAAAAAAAGGGCTTTTGGTATCATCTGAGCGAGACAGAAAAAAAAACCCATAGAAGAGCGTTTCCCAAATGGGGTTTCGTGAGGTAAATTTAGGTGCTCTACGAGAAAAATAAAATAAATTTTACACATTAAAAGCTAAAAACATTTTAGGTACTTTTATATCTGGCGGACGATACAATATTTGAGTCAGGTCGCTTCTTACCGAATTCTGTATTCTCGATATTCTCTGGAACCAAAATAAAGTAGGCCTATCAAACTAATTTGATGCGGCTCCAGACATCATCATCATCATCATCATCATCAACTGTTTTCAGTAAGTGGCCGTGCCAGTTTAGTAAAATGCCTCCATCTTCCTCTGTCCTTCCACCACTCTTCCTCCTTTAATTTCTTCCATTATTCTCCTCTCACTCATACACTTGCTGTTATCCTCTCCTTTCAGCTCTTTATTGGCCTTCCTTGAAGTCTTTTTCCTACACACTTCATTTATATCATTCTCTTTGGCATCCTCTCTTTCTCCATCCTCATTACATGACCATACAATCTCAGTCTTGCTTCCTCTACTATCTCATGTACTCCAACATCCTCATTACATGTCCATACCATCTCAGTCTTGCTTCCTCTACTATCTCATGTACTCCAACATCCTCATTACATGTCCATACCATCTCAGTCTTGCTTCCTCTACTATCTCATGTACTCCAACATCCTCATTACATGACCATACCATCTCGGTCTTGCTTCCTCTACTATCTCATGTACTCCAACATCCTCATTACATGTCCATACCATCTCAGTCTTGCTTCCTCTACTATCTCATGTACTCCAACATCCTCATTACATGTCCATACCATCTCAGTCTTGCTTCCTCTACTATCTCATGTACTCCAACATCCTCATTACATGTCCATACCATCTCAGTCTTGCTTCCTCTACTATCTCATTTACTCCAACATCCTCGTTACATGACCATACCGTCTCACCCTTGTTTCCTCTACTATTTCATGTACTCCCTGTAATCCTACTCTTTCCCAGATAACTTCATTCCTAATCCTGTTTCTCGTGGTGAATGCTCTCCTAGTCTCTCTTACGTTCAATGTCCATATTTCTGCTGCATATGTGACAATGGGTCTAACATAGGCTCATTTAAATGCATGTTGAAGTGTTTTGTATTTTTTATACTAATAATTATAAACAAAGAATCTGATATAATAAATTAATTAATTAAGGGGGCCGCCTTGGTACGTGAGAAAGTATCATTCGTGTTAGGCCTCATGTCTTAAAATGAAAATGCTCTGTGCTGTTATCTTGAACTACAGCGTCTGTCTCTCTCTAATCTTATCCTCTTCACACTTACCCTGCCACCCCATGTCAGAAGAAGAGAAGCAAAGAAATGGAAAACTATTTCAAGGTCAAGAGGAATAATGCGCGTGGCTGATCGCCTCCCCACTCACTACACAGTCCAGCTGTCCGCCTGTGTTTATCTTGTGATATTTTGCTAACTTGAGATTCTCGGGAAGGGTTCACAAACAAGCACAATCCTCTATTGATGGTTTAACTTGTCTTGAAACCTTATAATACAAACGGGTAGTAGGACGCGATGCTAAAAAAAAAATTGTCTTGAAGAACACACACTTTTATACATGTCACTTTTTTTTAGGAAAATGTGAATATTAACTATACAATAATTAATCACGTGTAGACTAAATTTCTATCTTACCCTTACTTAGTTGATAGCAGGGCGTCGGAACCGAGGAGTATAAGGAGCTCTAACACACGGCCCTATACCCCCAACCCGTCTTAGATTTATTCTACCTGTGTAAATACTTATAAATATGGAAGATGTAAAAAAAAAAGCCTTCAACTAGCTTCTAAAAGCATTCACTTTTTTTTTTTTGCTAAAAATCGGGAATAATCCTCCCCCCTTCCGACCTCATCGTTGTTAATCAAACCAAAGAGGTTTTTCCTTTTAGAACTGCGTCTTACAACCCGTTCGGATTACACGCTTATGTAATAATTACTCTAATGGGTGACCATGCGGCCACCGCTGATAGGGGAAGAGGAAGGAAAGTTTTGATGAAATGTACCCGTATTTGTTTAGAGAGAGGGCTACGGATAAACTACCCTTAGTAAACCTGGCCGAGAATCAAACCCCGACCTCCTTGTCACTGGCAATCTTGTTTAGCTTGATCCTTACGTTTTAAATTATTAAATCAAGTAAGAACTTATTAAAAACAATAAGAAATAAACAATATTATTAATGTTGAAACACATTGACTGTTTCATATAATACACACACACACACACACACACACAGAGTGGCGGATCCAGAAAAAAATGACAGGGGGGCACCATGATAATTTATTATTATTATTATTATTATTATTATTATTATTATTATTATATTGCTACCTTACATCCTTTTAAAAATCTCGTATCTGTATGTGAAAATTAATATTTAAACAAGATTTACAAAGCTATGTTGGATAAAAGCCTTTTGAGTCCAATGATAAATGCTGATAAATAATTATTTATCTTTAAGAGTTTGATTTAAGTTTTCGAGTGTGTTTTCTATCAACCATGTTTAGAACCTCTTCAGGATATATTTCAATACTTTTATTTAGACAAGGCAATGAGCCTGGCCAAATTATAGAGTCTTCCCTGACCTATTGTTCTCTAGATTTATTTCCTCAAATTGCATATTACGAAGTGACGTAAATGTTTTTGGAGATCTCCTAGAAAATAATTGTTCAACGTCAATCCAAAATGTTATAGATAGTTTACATCCTTGAAAAAAAGAACTAGTTTAAAGTGGGATAGAGATTATTGTTAACTATACGTTGTGTGAAGTAGTACATTGTGCCCCCGAAGGCTTAGTTGCGCAAAAAAGATAATTTTAAGGGCAGATAGTGACAAAACAGTAACCGTAATGAGATTACAAAAGGAGGAGTTAGGGCAGTGATTCCTAACCAGGGTTCCGCGAGAATCTCCAACCTTTGTTTTTATTAATCTGACAATATTTTTTGGACAGTGTGGAGATATATAAATATAGCTCATGTACCCGAGGAAGATGAAGAGAATAGTGCCGATAGTAATATTAAAAGTGAGGTTGGTAAGAATAGTGATAACCCAAGTTCAAGTACCGGAGGACAGTAATTAGTAATAGTAAATAGAAATAGGCAATAAATAATCCTGAAAATTTTTATTCAAAAGTATAAATTTATTATTATTATTATTATTATTATTATTACTCGTATTTAACAACCCTAATGATCTATATGTCTATTTTATAATTTACCCTTGTCGTACCTAATGTGTGATAAGATTTTATGAAATATTTTAAGAGTTCTTCTAAAGAAAAAAGGTTGGGAATCACTGGGTTAGGGTCGCTTTCCCACGCAGGAGGCCAAAATATTATTAATATTGGATGCCTTAGCAAGCTATTTAGCGTTCAACTTGGTTTATTTTAGGGGAGACTTCAATTCAATCTATAATATATACGGATAATATAGATATATCGAGGTGAGTGCTCATAGAAATAAGAATATATAATAAGAGGGCAGGGAGAGGGGTGTTGGGTGAGAGGGGTATTGTGTTTTTTTAGAGACCAAAAACAATTATAATGTATTACTTCATCAACAAAGTGGGGTAGTTAGAGATCTTTACTTTAGTTTACTATTGGTTAGAGAGTAAACAAGACAGTGTTAAATTATTTTCCAAATTAAAACAAAATCGTAGTGAAAGATAACTCCAAATAGTTTCTGAAAGCATCCAATTTCCAAAAGTATGTCGGTGGAAGCACACTTCAAATATATTCTAGAGCAGGGGAGCACACAGAAATTATTCTAAAGGAGGATCCAAAGTATAGAAGTTACAAGTCAATAATCAATTAAATCCATTATTACTAAACAAAATACTTAACGCTATACAGACTAGACAGCGTTAAATCCAGTTGGGCATGTTCCACACTCAGGCATGGATTCAAGGGGGTGGGACTAAGGAGCTATAATCCCCCCTTTTTGAGATATTTTTCAAAAATTAAATTGACGGATTGAAGGGTGCTGTGCTTCTCTGCAGACATACGTCCAATGTGTTCGAACAACACATGTTTCACCCCGTTTACTCCGAACCCTGGCTTTCCCGCACACTCCCCTCCTATCTCACCACTCCTTTGTGTAGTAAAGAGCGTGTTATTTACTATTGACTTATTTTCATATTTTAACTAAAATACAGTCACTTGAGTTAGGCATCTTTATTTTTAACAGTTCATTTTTATATTAATTTAAAAATTATACTCACAAACTAAATGTAAATTCTACAGTGAATATACCTAGAAATTAAAGCTGGCAATCAAATCGAAGGTAACATATATTTATAACCCATATAAGTTTAATCAGAAACAATTAGGTACAAAATATAATTAAAGGGCACCATTTTGAACCTTAGAATTACAAATTTTTCTCCAGGGGGGAAAAGCCCCAAGGGCACGGACCACCATTTTATTGGTTCCTAAAGGTGACCTGGTGGTCTAGGGGTAAGGTGTCAGACTTCTGTGCTGAGGGTCCGGGGTTCAATCCTTGGACCCGGCACAGATTTATCTGATTGCCAAACCCTTCCTTCACCTCTGACAAGACGTGTATTATTCACAACTTGTGAATGTGAGGAATGCCAGGCCTCCACCGTGGTTCGGATCCCACGTTAAACTGTAGGTCCTCCATTTCATCTCACAATCACCCTACCATTACACATTAGCTAAGTGCGTATAACCCTAACGGGTAGTAAGACGCGGTGTTTATGATCTATTGGTTCCTAAAGGTATTTCTTTTGTGGTGTAGGCACCCCCCCCCCTCCCCCCTCATGACATAATCATGAATGCACCACTGCTCACACTGTATCAAGACATTGGGTTATTTTCAACCACTGCTTTAAGGTGATTTAACATTGCTAAATCGTCCCTTTGTATTTAATATTTTATTTATCCTTCATGTTCTCCATGGGGGAATGGGACCCACTGGACCCCCTTTGTGTGTACGCCCCTGTTCTAGAGGAATATTATTTTTAAAATTTTCTAGGAAAGGGTCACTCCAAATATATTCCAGATACAAATCATTTTAAAAAAATCCATCTGACAACTCCAAATTTATTCTAAAAGCATCCTATTTTCAAAAATGTCCAGGTGAGGATCATTTCAAATAGCATTTAAAGATTTACATTTTTTTTTTAATTAGAGAAGACCACTTTAAATAGTTTCTAGAGACATCTATTTTTATTTTTCAATTAAAGGCGAGGACCACTCCAGATGGCTTCTAGAAGCATTTAAGTTAAAAAAAAATGTTGTAGAAGACTTCTCCAAATAGCATTAAAATAATCTGATTTTCTAAATTTGGGGAGGAGGACATCTCCAAATAACTTTTAGGGACATCCAAGTTTCCAACATTTATTGCGAAAAGGGGCAGAGTAAGGGAGAGGTGAAGGGGGGAAGGCAACTTCTCAAAAAACTTATTTTTCGTTTGCCACCGCCGCCTCCCCCTTCCACCCTTCAACACAAATAACGTTCCGCCACCAGTGGTAGCAACCAATCCGTGCAACTGGTACAAAATTATGGTGCACCCCTGAACATTTTTTTTTTAATTTACCTACTACTGTCAACAGGAGAATTTACGGCCAAGAGGTTTACAAGGCGAAAGTTGAGAAATAGAATTTTATAGCTAAATTTTCATAAATAAGTCCTAGACTTTAATTTTTTTTTAATACAGTAGTGATGAGTTTTTATTTAACTAGATATATATATTTGCTATTCATAAAAATAGAGCCTAAAAAGACTTTTCTAAAATCTTACTGTGGACAGGGGTGGACTAAGGTGCAAAAGAAACAAGCGGACACTTGGGGCACCAGTGGCTGCCATGGATGGAATTTCGTAGCTTGCAATAACTATAGCAAATACTATTTTGATTATAGTACTTATATTTATATAAAATATATTATGTGACTGTATATACAAATACATCATTGGATGCAATTCTTGTATTGTAAATTCTACGTAACCCTTTAGGGTGAAGGTTATCTAATGTACCTAATACTATTTCTTTGTTATGGTACGCAATTAATTATAACTAATGTCAAAACTTTATAGTTCGTTTCATAACTATTCATATAGCCATTTTCCAGTGTAATGGATGGTATGGTATTGTTTACAACTTGATTAAATTATTGCAGACTTCAACAAAGACCCCAGGATTGATTTCATCATCGCCACAATGCTTGAAGGGTGGGGCGGGATGAGGGGTGGCAGAATTATTCTCCACTTGTGACAATACATTTAGTCTGCCCTGGCTATAGATATTTCCTTCACCATAATCAGCATGGTTTATGATAGTAGGCTGATAGTATTGATATAAGAAACCCATTATTAGAAATATATTAGGCCTAACAATTAGCACAGAAAAGTCAACAACCCCAAGAACTCCTCCCCCCCCCCCCCCCACACACACACACTAAGACCACACAAACATAGATATTCTATATTAGTGGTTCCCATCCTTTTCCAGTTCACAGACCCCCTCAAGCCAATGATAATTCATCGCGGCCCTCTAACCTCCCCAGCCATACATGCTGAGATAAAAACACTTACACATTTATGGTACTCTACGTAACCAATTATATATATAAATATTGTCGAACTGGAAAAAAGAGATTTTTGAGAAAATTGTGAATACCATATATTTTTATATGATGTGAAAATTCAAATAAAAGAAAATTTAAAAATACTAGGGCTTATATTTGTTTCGCGGGCCCCCACAGGTGCCTTCGCAGATCCCTAGGGACCTGCGAACCCAGGTTGGGAACTTCTATCACATTTAATCTCCGAGTGTGGTACATTTAGTAGACTTATGTCAAATATAACGTGTGGAGATTATTACTAAATTGGACAAGCGGTCAGGATATTATGAATCATGAAAATGAAATAAATACCGTATGTATGCTAGTAGCTATGTAGCTATGTTCACACAAAACTATTTGCTCCCGAAAATTTATAATGGATAACCTATTAATTTAGTTTTCCTACCCCAGACAAAGCTGACTAATCTCCAAATTTATTGGTTCCATAGCTTTGTCTTCAAGTTGGGTTGAATCCAACGTTGTGGACATTTCAATGGGAGTGGACTGAGAAAGGTTTACTCTGTCCCGACAATCAGCTTTGTCCTCTCTGCCTGAAGAGAGGAAAAACACCTTGTCTGAAAAAAAATAATTATTTAATTTATTGTTATCGATTATTAGTTTTTTATGGCCTACTGTAGGTATATCATGACCAAACACGTTCTAATTTGAGTTAACCGTTTCTTATAGAACATTTGTGTTCACTATTATTATTATTATTATTATTATTATTATTATTATTATTAAAATAAATTTTATATATATATACTTTGTTCTATCAAATAAATGTTTCCACGGCTTTCTTTCTGTTTTTTTGCGGCGAGCACAAATTCGTAATTTTGTTTTTTCCCCTCTACGTTTGTCTTCTTTACGTGTCACGTAATCCATTTAAAAAATAAACAAGAATATGTATCACAAGCAACTAAATAAAAAATATATAATTGAAAGTATTTCAAACTTAATAGAAAACTAATTAATTACTGTGCCAAACATTGTTTGGGTCTTAATTATATTAAATGAGCAGACTATATTTTTTAACTCATCACTGATTAAATATGACGGGATTTCTGGAAGTCTGCACGGAAACTTCTCGCCTACCGAGGCGGCCCCCCTTAATATTGAAAAAGCAAATTCACACTTACTCATAAATTAAATATATTGCTCAAGTTTTT
The DNA here is from genome assembly GCA_033556935.1 of Timema podura. Taxonomy (NCBI): domain Eukaryota; kingdom Metazoa; phylum Arthropoda; class Insecta; order Phasmatodea; family Timematidae; genus Timema; species Timema podura. Next base: position 11,851,557 of record JAVRXN010000002.1, on the reverse strand, counting down.
TATATTGTAGAGCTGATTTTGGAACTTTTTCAGTTGAGACAACCAATCAGGCACTAAACATTGTAATAATTGCTTTAGAGTTAACCTTCACGTATCAGAACTGAATTAATATTTATTAAAATTAAATGTTATCTTGGGTGTAATAAAAATTTTGTTTTAATATATAGTTATACATATTTTAAGAAATTAAATTGTCCATTATCACTTTGTTAGTAATTAGTATACGTACAGTAAATATATACTTTTCCCTCCTATTTATCTTTATGTAATGTTTTTTTACAGTACAAGGAATGACCAAATAAATAAATAAATAAATGTTTTATCCAAGCAACAGAATTCAAATTATGGTTCTTTACTTCATAGGACTAGCTTTATGAAACTTCCGGACGGGATTTTAACCCCGTCCTCCTGAATATAGGAGCAACACGGTAAAATGAAACTAACACCCAACCGTTGAACAGTGAACTAGATCCTGTTTTTATACTAATCAATCAGTATGTACTTACTTTGATCCATTAATAAAACGCTTCTTCCCCTTTTTCCATCCTAATTTTTTGCGGCGGGCAGATAGTCGAAGTCTAGTTTTTTCCCCTTTACGGTAGTCCCTTTTGCTTGTGTTATTGTTCATAGTAGTTTTAATTTATCGAAAATAACAATATTATTCTATTTTATTTATATATAATTATAATGGCTATCATAAGAAGGCAAAGCATACACAACTGTTCGGAAACACTTGTGTTATTGTTCATAGTAGTTTTAATTTATCGAAAATAACAATATTATTCTACTTTATTTATCTATAATTATAATGGCTATCATAAGAAGGCAAAGCATACACAACTGTTCGGAAACACAGGACCAGTTTGTAAACACATTTACAGTAAAAGCTACAATAAATATTATTTTTAATATTTTCTAATGAACACCTAAAACTTAAAAATGTGCCGGCTCACTGTGCGTTGTCTCAACTCTCAACAAGGCGAAGGCAGACATCCAACTAAAAGAGCGCATGCGCAAGGAGTCAACTGCCTTTCCTTCTTTCTCCGGCTATTCTTTACTTCCAAAGCGTAGATGGAGGATATGGCTGCGCCACTTGATGGCTGAAAAGCATTAGCTTTGACGCATCAAAACAGCAAAAGTAATTAGCAATTATCTTCACATTTTCTGTTGTGACCCTATCAAAAAATGACTTTATTTGTTTTTGAAAGGTTGTGTCTAGGATTATTTATAAGTTACCCTCGTCTCAGAACTGTGACAATATACTTAAGGCCATTTAAAGGTCATTGAAAATGAGCAAGTTTCGAGTTTTCATTAATTTTTTATATACATAGATTATCAAAATGTAAGGTTGATAATAATAAATAAGCATGTTCCCCACCTTTATCTTCCTTTTGGCTTAAGTCAAGTTTGTAAAAAATTAAACACTACCTAACCATCGCGTATTTCCTGAACGTCTGCAACGCATTCCAACTCTCTGGTAGGCGGCCCCCTTAAGAGCAAAACCTTATATTTTTTCTGACAGGCACATAAATTATAGGCCTACAGGGCAGCTGCATTTTATTTACGGGACATGAAAGAGGACAAAACATGAGTTGCCTTCCCCCTGGAAAAATTTAGCTTTCAATTTAAAGATATTTGACCTTGAACCAAACTAAATATTTATTTATATAAATATCAAAATAATATTTAAGGGGTTCCATTATGTTGTACGGAATATAAAGGGGCTCCGTGACTAAATTTAGTTGGGGAAAAGTTGCCATAAACTGTTATAATCTCACTTTGGATACCAAACCTAACTACTGGACACATGATCGCTTCCGCCTTTCACTTGTTTCCATCCAAACGATTATCATTTCAATGGCATTTTAATTAGCAATTTAGTTGCCGTACCGTCCATACGACCTGGAAAGTTGTCTCCCTCTGAGTAGGAACGCGTTTTGAAGGACAGTGCAAGACAGTTACAAACAATTAATAATAATTTATTCATACGTCAAATCATGTTATCTGCAGCTGTAACTTTTGATAGATACTATAAATAACTATAGGCCGAGGGTGAGTGTACTCCCGTTTGATTGAGTTAGTTTTTCTCCTTTTTGTAACATCGTTACAATAATAATATAGTAGAATGCTATTGATGTTTTGTTTTTCTAAAATCTCCTTGTGTTCTCGCTGTAGTTTGAAATTGTGATCTCTTTGCTTTCTTCTTGACCTTGTCCTGTTCCTCATTCGCTAACCCAATAGAACGAAAGTGTTTTCAAGTAGTTTTAAAATTCAACTATGATTAAAATTTAACATATGAACATATAGCTTTTGCCCTACAAAAACATTTTATTCTAGCCTCTACATTCTCTATAGCCTATTTAATTTTAAAGTAAATTGTTTTCGAAAGATTGTTTCCAAAGGTGTCCGACAAATGGCACCAGCGACTTTTCGTACCACCCTACCTGATTGGATACAACCTGGATATAAAGAGGGGGAGGGGTGTAGGTTGATTGAATGGTTTTTTGATTAGGTACTGCTAATTAATACAAAATTTTGTCATTTTTTTTTAGATTTTATTTTTTAACAATCAGTTTTATTGTCAATTTTATTTACAATAATATTTCAGTATTCATATTCTAGTACCTACTCTAGGTTAGGTTAGGTTAAGTTAGGCCAGAGGCATGTACGCAATTGTCACTTCATAAATTTGATCAAAAATAAAGTAGTCACCCCCCTGAGTGGTACGAAATGTTGCTAGTACCATTTGTCGCGTATTCGTTTCCAAATGCTTCAAAATAAAAGATATGCGCTTCGTTGGCCGCATGGTCGAAGACGTCACTTTCGAAATAGATTGGACTGCCAACGAGGGGCAGATCGGGGTTCGAATCCCTGTCGGGCGCACTGAGGGTGGACTTTCCTAAAATTGTTTTCCACTCTACCACCACGCAAATGAGGCTACACATATTATAAATTCAACCTTCCTCATCTCGAACACATTAGTGTACAGTAATTGGTAGATATATGCGTACAACCGGAAAGGGGAGTAAGAAGCTGTAGAAAAATAAGCTTTAGAAAATATCAAAAGCTTCAACTTGAGAAATTGTTCACGCAACAATGACTGCGGTATTTTTGTTGTAAAAAAAAGGTTGTTTTTTTACTAAGCGGCGAAAAGAACAAAACAATTATAGTGCGCCTATACGCTGAATTTCAGAAATATGTTTTCTTTGTAAGATGACAAGACCTAAATGTATCATTACTCACAATCAACACACCAAGACTGTTGGGACATTGAGATTTTGTTCACTAGACCGAGCAATAAAATACTATTATGTTACGGTTTATTTGGGATATAATTGTCCCGCGATTGGGAGCCAATTATAACGTTACGGAATGTTTGAGAATTAACTGTTTTTTATAGCCCCGTGATCGAGCGCCAATTATGATGATACGATTTATTTGACTCAAATAAATACAACTGTTAATGTTGCACACGATTTATTGGAGTGATTTTATCTTATTATACAATTTTACTTGAAATACAAATTATGTACTGTCGTGATATTACACGCTCTCTAGGTCTATGTCGCCGGCACTCTTTGTGTTCATACGCACACACAGCTTATATATGACATACCCCTTGCCCCTTGGACCTCTCGTGACCAGTGTCAAAACCAACAAATCAAAAGCTTTCCTGCAACAGATGTCTTGAAGGCTAGCTTACTATTGGGTATAGGGAGCTGTCATCTCTTGCTTGTTTAGTAAATACTACGGAGTGTAATTTTGAAAATAAAAAATCAGTTTTAATGGTGCAATGCTTCTAGATTATTCCTGAAAAGCGCGTGATTCTCCATGGATAATGTCTTAAAAGAATAATTTACATACGATACTTTATAGAAAAATATGTTCATCCATGACTTTTTAAATAAATTAGAGCGGTCTAAATCAATATCGTTACAATACCTTATTCACCCTTACGTCATTTTGGTCTGTCTCCATTATTTTTATATTTTCTTGGCCCTATTTAATTCCTATTCTATTTATTTCTTAATAAAGAACAGAACAACAGATAAAACTTCACTAGAATATTTACTACTGTTAGTAAATTATTTTAATGACATTAACCCATTCCAAACTAACAGTTGTTGACGCAAAAAAAAATGTTGACATTCGTCAGATGGAATAGATTTTAATTATTGCCATATTAACTATCTTTTAAACAATTTGTAAAATAAGTGTTTTAGAGTATTTTTATATTTTAAGTTCTCCCTCCTGTTTAAGAGGCGTTAAAACCATATTGTTATCCTGTACTGTGAGTGCATTATTAACTGGCTGACATCGGCGCCCTAACTGGGGGATAGAGCCGGGGAGGGGGGGGTACATTGCTCCTACCCCCTTGTTTTCTTACAGAAGAGTGGGGGAGGGGGTAAGTGTTTTGGAACAATTGTTTAACAATTTACCTACGATTGTTGCGACCAGTAACATTGAACAAGAAAGAGAAAATCTCCAAAAAGTTTAAAACATAGCCAAAGTATTTCTTCTAATCACAATTTTGAGTCAGCAAAAGACAGAAAAATGAGTTCTAGACAACATTATGAGTGAAATAAAATTGATGCGGCAACGCATAAAAAAAAAGAGAGGAATTTATCGAACAATTAATTCAAACTCCAAACAATGTTAAAGACTTTGTAAATACATTCAAAGAAATGCACCCTGAAACGAAGAAATTATTTCCTAAGTTTTGTATCCTCCTAAGATTATTATTGATGATTTCTGCTACATCTGAAAAAGCTGAAAGATGATTTTCAGTGCTACACAGAGTAAAAATAAAATACCTCCGAACAACCACGTGATACAAAACCGTTTACATCGTATGTGTGTTATTAACGCTTTCCCAGAATGAGTTGATGTTGACTTACTTTTGCGTATTCAGAGATACCAGAATTTACAAATCGCATTTTTATATCTTAATCAAACACTATTTGGAAAATCTTGTCAAGCCATAAATAAGATTTTTTTTTTTCAAAATAGTAAATCCTACAGCATAACATTTTGAATATGTACGTTGTGTCCCCCCCTCCGATCTAAAACCCTTCCGGCGTCCCTGCCGACTAATCCTAGAGAACCTATAAAAATTACTCCTAATATTGATGTGCCCCAATTCTAGGTGTGTCGATTTCGAACAATAATGTATTTTGGTTGTGCTACGCAACAAAGAAAACATGTTGCTGACATTCATTGTAAGCGCACTGTGACAAACATGAAAACTTTTCTGTAAAAACCGTAAATATTTTTATCTAATTTAAAGCACATTTCAGGGTTTAATGATCTATTTTCTAACCTGGCATGAGTTTTAGTTTTAACCGTTTAGTTGTATCGGTTTCAAAAGGCTTTCTTTACTCATTAATTATTATTGGTATTATTATGAGGTGTGTAATATTTAATTATTTACATTGGCTAACCACAACCAAAGCGTTGAGAAATTTGTTTTTAATCCTACAACAGTTGGCACAGTGATTCTAACAGGTTTAAAAAAAAATTAAAAAAAATTTAGTTTTTGTGTAAAGTGTATTTCCTTTTTGTTTGATAAAAGGCAACAATGCCGAAATATTACTCAAGTTGTGTTAAAATGTGTGTTTAACTATTTCTACTAAAGGAAGATTTCACTTTTGTGCATTGGATTCTTCACACATTTCCCCTCTTTCTGCACGTGGGCTTGCTTAGTTAAATTTACACTTATTAGTTTATTTTTTCTTTTTATCTATTTTTTGTTATTATAAATTTACTCATATTTAGCAGTGAATGTGTAAAATTTATTTTTAAATTTGGAAAACAGTTTAGTCAATTCCTACAGATTTGATAGTTAAGGATTGTTTTGTTGTTTAAGTAACGAATACAAAGAAGTAACACGTTTTTGAAAGAAAACTGTTCTATATTAACTAAATTATAAATTAAAGTTGTCCAGTAGATAATTATATGAGAACACAGTCATTAATTAAATGTTTTAGGTCGTAGACCAAAAATCAAAGAGAGAACATTGACAGTGCATAGGGTATTGCCTTTATAGAATTAATTTAGTTTAGTTAAAATTAACACAAAAGTATTCATAAATAGTAAAGCTAAACATTATGTTTTTGGCAAAAAGTAAATGATTTAAAAAGGTATTAACTGACCTTGTCATTTTGAGTAGGTCCAAGCGACGAACTTATTTCAATAGCTCACATGTTGAAATAGAACACAGGTGAATTATTAATAATTTTTCAATACATGCAACTGTTACATAATGATTAATAGTTGACACACTTTAAATAAAAGCGTAAATTAATTTTAACCCAACACAAGACTAAACGGTTTAGGCTACAATATGATATAAACAATTTATTGTGTTTTTTTACACCGTCCCGTAAACTTGAAATGGAAGCGCGAATCTCCAACAATGTACTGAACACTTTTGTACGGGATATTTAATTAACCATGAACTTGAATATAGAACACATTGCTTCCAAGCCTCGAGCAATCACACAGTTTAAGTAGATGCTGCTACCTAGTAATGGTAAACAGAACTACGATTGAATACACTGTGGCGCTCTAGTAGCAAACAGAAGAACTTTGTAACTTTGCGAAATACTTTTGATGCTATTGGGGTGAAAAGTTAATACCATATATTGGAACTTTTTTTAATAATAAATGAACGTTTTTTAAAACATTATTTAAATATTGTATCATAAGAAGCGTTTTGTTTAATTTTTCGACAAAAATAATTTCCACAGGTTCTTGAATATCTGCCATGGGCATCGTGGAAATAGAAAGTGACTTTTTCACAGGGCCGGCTTGAGGGCTTCGTACGTCACAGTTGTAGTCTATTTAATATAAATAAACCAGACTCCTTACGTAACGCGAAATAGTAATAATAATAATAATAATAATGGTAACATACCGAACAAAAAAAACACCTATACATACCTTTTTTTTATTACCATGTCGAACTACCCATTCGGTTTATAGGTCTACACTTATGTACTAATTACGCTAATGGGCTAGGAATAAAGAATGTTGAAATAGAGGTGTAGCCACATTTGCGTGGAGGGAGAGTGGAAAACCAACTTCAGTACACCCGACCTGGTTCAAATCACGATCTCCCCGTCATCAGCAGTCTAGTATATTGCGAGAGCGGTGCCTTAGATCATGCGGCCACCGAAGCGGGTATTAGGGATATTAAGGTTTACCAATTTTTTTTAAAATACACATCTTTTTATTTTTTTAATAGCAAAACATCAAAATAACTGGTTTTGTTTTTTTAAATAAATTTAAAAATGGTTTCATTATTTGCGTTATAAGTGGTAGCTACTTCCCCAAATGGTTTAATTTTTAGAAAATAAAACAAAACCAAACTAAGAAATTAAGTGATATTTTCAACTTTATTATGTGACTTACAAAATATACACAATTCACACAAAACAACAAAATAATTAGCTATGAATCAATTACATTAATTTCACGAACAAACAGTACGAGCAACTTTGAACAGAAATAAGTAATTACATCACAAATACAATACTTTCAACATTAATTATTATGGTGGTATATTAACAGTTTTACAATCTTATTAAATACTAAGCATAACACTTCTATTTAGTGATAAGGAGGAATGCAAACATTACTAATAAAATACATTTTACATTAAGTTACTGACTTGTATTATTTTAACTAAAGTATAAACATTAGGAAACCATTATATCAATAGTATAGTTTTAAAGTTATTTATGTACAGAACAAAGTGTTTGAATAGAAATTGTCCAACACACCCTAAAAAGTAACTTATAATTTAACAACAATTTTAATACTTAACAATTTCCACAATATATTAGGGTTATTTTTTACTGGTAAGTAAATTATTATGAATGAACTGGTTTTGATTAAAAAAATTTTCATGGATTTAAAATCAATTTTCGCAAATAAAGGAATGTGCATTGTCTAAAAATCTATGTGTTTTGTTAGACCTTTAGTTGAGGCCTTAAAATAAATTATATAAGACAACCGCACATAATTTCTAACAGTCTATTTTTGTTTGGAACCAAGTGTTCAGAAATCCCCTAATTGGATTTGTCTCTGAAAAATAAGTTAACAGTATTTATCAAATAAAATAAGTAGTTTTCTGAAAAATGTCAGATTTTCAAAAATAAATTATCAGTAAGTTACCCTTAATCCTAGTACAATAGAGTCTCGGAAACTCGACCTAATGTGGACTGAGATGGTGTCGAGTTATTGAAATGTCGAGTTTCACGAATGAACTTGCATGAGATGCATGTTTACTAAACAAGGATTAATCACAGTACAGTATTGAATATTATAGGTACAGTTGTATTGTACGATACAGTAACAGTAAAATAGGTACAGTACAATATATTGCGTGTTAATATAATGATGTATATACATACGTGTAATATACAGAAATGAAGTACAGTACTGAACATATATTGTATTGATTCGAATAAAACGCTACTGAATTGGAAAACTAACAAACACAGCACTTGTAAAAACACCACAGCACGACTGATCCACTCGAGTTACACAACAAACTGTGAGGTTATACAGTTGAATGACCTTGGATTGTGACGACTGGCGCCAACAACTAGGTGCACGTGCGCGTGTCGAGTTACACGGAATGTCGAGTTTCCGAGACTCTACTGTAGTATATTTAAAAACACGGGGTATATGAAAGGTAAAAATACATGATCTCGATGCCAATAAGTTCTCCATGTGAGGGGGTATTATTTGCACCTCTATTACCCTTTTATTTGGCAGTTAATTGGATTATTAATTAATGTAAAGCATTAGATTGAGTTGGAATATTCCTAAAATATGTGCCTCACTTACATGTGAATAAAAGGTTCACGGTACCTTAAGGTGTGATGCACAAGGCCACGTAGTCGGGGGAGGGGGGGTTCGGGGTTCAACCCTCCCTCCCGAAATTTTATGAACAAATATATATGGTTTTATTTATGGTTCAAACCATATCAAATTATGTATAAGTACAATTAGGGGTCTGTGTTACCATAAAAAGCACTTCAGAGTGCTTCTAGAGGTGTTAAATATTTTGAATTGATCCTAGTTTATGGCAGTTAGGGGGTTGTGTTGCCATAAAAAACACTTCAGATAGCTTCTAGAACGGTTTTTTATCTAGAATTTTTTCTAGCCTCCGTCAATTGTGGGATGGGCCCACCAACCCCCTCCCCCCTCCAAATTATTGGCTGGATACGGCCTTGTAAACACACTTATACTGAGCTGTATTCAATCCTAGTCTCTTTTTTAGTGTCACAAAAGTTTTCCTATGAAATAATGACATTCCGTCTTGATGTGAAGAGTCACGCAATAAAGGTTGGGGGGGCAAGGAGGTTAAAAAAAGGTAATAAAAAGCGCTAGGTGGTTAATGGATGAGCGCCAAGATCCTACGAATATATTATTACTTGTCAGGGGGACATCCCCCCCCCCCCCCCCCCCCGATAGTACAATCATATGGAACACATTATTAATACAGACGACTTGTTTGGAGTCATGCGTATTCTATGACTTATAGAACTAATCCCACTATCATATTGTTAATAGTGTCATTCATTCGATAAGTTGAGAAATGATCATTTTTATTTTCTGAAAATGGGTTTGTCCTCCACTCTTTCCCCTTAATCGGTAGCGTGTCTGTCTACTGGACTAAGGGTCCCGGGTTCAATTCCCGGCATGGCAAAAAATTTATCACTGATGAAAATATGGGTTTAACATTTCACATTGATAAATTGACGGCCGGGGACAGGATGTTGTGCCTTTCCTAATTTTAAGTTAGGTTACCATATGAAGCTACGACAGGCCTAGCCAGGCGGTATGGCTTGAATAAAAAAACTGGCTGGAAACAGTCATGGATGTAAAAAAAAAACTTCAATGGCCAAATTGTCTAAGGCGGTCCTTTCATGTTGGATTGACCTGCTGATGACGGGGAGATCAAGGTTTATATCCCGGTAAGATATACTGAGGGAGGATTTCCTAAATGGCTTACCCTCTCCTTCCACGCAAATACTGGTAATTATTTCTAAAATCCTTCCTTCCTCAACTCTACCCCATCAGAGTAATTATGATAAATGCGTATAGCCTGAACGGTTAGTAAGAAGCGGTAAAAAAAGAATGATAACAGATTTCGCGACGCCGTTGGTACTTGGTACAGCCCTAGCCTGAAAACTGTTTGTGTCTGTTTAATGGCCCAGTGTTTGAACCTTGTCAAGGTCGGTTGGGGAGATTGTTTGTTTGGTGGTATTCCAACCGTCAGTTACCTTATCTCTGAGCTAAACCATCATAGCAGCTGCTTTATGGCAGTCCGGGATGAACACATTCATAACGCCGAGGACGGGGGCGGGGGGGCACAGATTATCAGGGGGAAAAAAATTCCCTATCTAAAAACCATTTTTTAGAATCAATTTAAATAACAAATAAATAAAAATTTAATGTTTGTGCATCTAAATATTTCTTTTAGCACAGTGTCTTACAACAGGGTATATTCAGGTTATAGTCCTATTCATTAATTACTCTAATATGTTAGGGATCAGGAAGGTTGAATTTAGAGGAAGTCCACCCGCATTTGCGTGAAGGTAGAGTGGAAAACCATTTAGGAAATAAAAAAACTCAGTGCACCTGACCGTGATCGAACCCCGTCACTCTAATTTGAAAAAGTAGCACCTTGCTTCCAAAACCTCATTTTTTAACGGCGACCCATTTTTAATAAGCACAAGGAGAAAAAGGGGAGGGGTTATATTAGTTTTTTACTTTTTTTTCTCACGATTATATATTTTCGAATGATTACAAAATTTTTAACATATAAAAAAACTTTTCGCGATTCTAAAAAAAAAAAAAAAAAATTCTGCTCGCGACCCACATTTTGTGAACCACTGCATATTAATTATTATTGTATTCATTGTTTTAATATCCTAAATAATGAATATAAAATTTATTTGAAACTAATTTTAATTGTAGACTAAGTAAATCAGGTATATATTTTACTATAATATAACTTCTATATTAATATTAGGTACTATAGAACTACCTTGGATAACATTAAGTGCAGTAATTATTGGTGTTTATTAACTAAACAATGAGATTAATAACTATATATTGTAGTCTCATTGATGAGGATGATTCATAACAATGATAGTGATAATGTGTTATTGTTTTATGAAAGAAAAATATCTGCCGGACATAAACTGAAATATAAAACAATGCTAGTTTTCAAAATTTAAAAAATAACATACAGTACTAGCAATTTAATGTTATGGCTGTGTTACATAATATAAATAGTGTTTCAGGAGTTGAAGATGAATACTTTCAACTACAAATATCAGAGTATAACACACATTATTGCTCAGGGCGACACTTCAATGCCAACCAGGTGGTTACTAGCCTTCAACTAGTACCAACCAGGTGGTTATTAGCCTTCAACTAGTACCAACCAGGTGGTTATTAGCCTTCAACTAGTACCAACCAGGTGGTTACTAGCCTTCAACTAGTACCAACCAGGTGGTTACTAGCCTTCAACTAGTACCAACCAGGTGGTTATTAGCCTTCAACTAGTACCAACCAGGTGGTTATTAGCCTTCAACTAGTACCAACCAGGTGGTTATTAGCCTTCAACTAGTACCAACCAGGCGGTTACTAACCTTAAACTAATGCCAACCAGGCTGTTAATAGCCTTCAATTAATACCAACCAGGTGGTTACTAGCCTTCAACTAGTACCAACCAGGCGGTTAATAGCCTTCAATTAATACCAACCAGGCGGTTAATAGCCTTCAATTAATACCAACCAGGTGGTTACTAGCCTTAACTAATGCCATCCAGGTGGTTAATATACTTCAATCAATACCAACCAGGTGGTTACTAGCCTTCAATTAATGCCAACCAGGTGGTTAATAGCCTTCAATTAATACCAACCAGGTGGTTAATAGCCTTCAATCAATACCAACCAGGTGGTTACTAGCCTTCAATTAATGCCAACCAGGTGGTTACTAGCCTTCAATTAATGCCAACCAGGTGGTTAATAGCCTTCAATTAATACCAACCAGGTGGTTAGTAGCCTTTAACTAATGCCATCTAGGTGGTTAATATACTTCAATCAATACTAACCAGGTGGTTACTAGCCTTCAATTAATGCCAACCAGGTGGTTAATAGCCTTCAATTAATACCAATCAGGTGGTTACTAGCCTTCAACTAATGCCAACCAGGTGGTTAATAGCCTTCAATTAACGCTAACCAGGTGATTACTAGCCTTCAACTAATGCTAACCAGGTGGTTATTAGCCTTCAACTAATGCTAACCAGGTGGTTACTAGCCTTCAATTAATGCCAACCAGGTGGTTAATAGCCTTCAATTAACGCTAACCAGGTGGTTACTAGCCTTCAACTAATGCTAACCAGGTGGTTACTAGCCTTCAATTAATGCTAACCAGGTGGTTAATAGCCTTCAATTAACGCTAACCAGGTGGTTACTAGCCTTTAACTAATGCTAACCAGGTGGTTACTAGCCTTAATTAATGCTAACCAGGTGGTTAATAGCCTTCAATTAACGCTAACCAGGTGGTTACTAGCCTTCAACTAATGCTAACCAGGTGGTTATTAGCCTTCAACTAACTCCATCCAGGTGGTTTGTGGTGTTAAAAAGAGTATGGAATTGGAAGGAAACAGGGAAAGGAAATCCCCAAATATCTTTGTTTGACTGAGAGAACAATGTTGGTAACTTCTGTAAGCGAGGATCGTTGAGAGACAGGATCAAAGGAACGGCTCCATCCAGTACTTGACGACGGGACCATTCCCCACCGCCTGCGCCCTCAGCACCTTGCTGCGATGCTTGACGTCCTTGGGCTTGAGGACGCTCCTGTGGTTGCTGTACATCCTGCTCGGCGTCAAGATGGACTTCTGGCTGAGACCCGTCGTCTCCAAGAAGTGCTCGTAGTTCCCGCCACTGCTGTTCGGCGCCACGTGCACGTGGACCTTCCTGGTTTCCGCCCCGTCCGCCTCTGGTCTCCCCACCTCCTGCTCCACCTCCTTGCCACCCTCCACGCTGTCCATGTCCACGTCCTCCAGTCGGAACTCTTCGAAGTTCCTCTGCAGGGAATCTTTATCGGCTTCTACATCCTCCTCCTCTTCGGGAGGTTCCTTATCTGCACCTTGGAGGTGCTCGAAGCGCCGGACCAGGGAGGAGACGAGAGGGACGTGACCCGTTTGACCCAGGGTCAGTTCGGTGACGATGCTGTCACCCAAGGAGCCGGTGATCAGAGACGACACCGACGACCCGACCTTGATCGCGCCGCAGTTGGTTGTCACCGTCGGGGCGACGGTCGTTGACGAAGGAGTCTTCGAAGGGACGCCACCCGATGGCTCGGCACTGGGCTTCTTTGGCGAGGCGGGCGGCGGTCTCGGAGGATGAAACGGCGCAGTCTCTACAAGGGCGGTTCCCCTTTCGACTGCACTGTCGAGTTTCTCCTTGAATCTTCTCACCGGGGACAGATCCCCTGCCTTCCCGTTGTGGAGGTGAAGGTGGCCGTTCCCGGTGACGTCGGTATGGACGTCGGGCGACCCGTTCTCCTGATTCAGGGCGCGTATCAAACTCCCGTTGCTCAAGATCTGTCTTTGGCGCGGTTTTTCCGGGCTGTTCCGATGGGAATGGTTGTCCCCCGGATAGTTGTTTGTGTCCTGGGTCTTCCCGTCCTCGTCGAGCGACTGAGGGGTGTCCTTCACGTGGTTGTTCAACAGGACGTTCAGTTGGTTACCCTGCCTCAACGTGGCCGTCAAAGGCTGCGAGTGTTGTCCGGACTGTGCGTGGAAAGAGTTTTGCAGCTTTTTCTGCTGGAGGAAGAGACTCTTACTACCCAACTGGGGCGGTTTGGGGGGCAGAGCGGGTGGGACTAAACATCTCCCAGACGGAGAACGAGAGGTCCTTTCCTTCTCTTCCGAATCTTCCGACTCTGAGGTCCCCGCGGGAGTATGGTTAGGGTGTTCTTTCTCGTTGAGGTGAGGGGAAAGTCTCTTATCGATCGCGCCCCACACCTTGAACTCTTCCTGTCCGTCGGATCTCCCCGAGGGGCTTTCGTTGAGCAAGTTTTTAATTGGAGTCAGCTTGGACGATAGCACGCTATCTTCGTTGTTAGTCTTGGGCCTAGTATCACAGTTCTGAGGCGCACCCGCGTCTATCCTTAAGCGTCGGTAACTAGAACTCGCCAGGGTCTCCGACGAAGACCCACCCTCATCGACGCATTCATCATGGTCTCGAAGGAGTATCTGGTTGACGCACTCCAGCACCGGGTTGTGCTGGTAATCTTTGTACAGGTCCCTTGGTAACTCCTCGTCCTGTTCCAGGGGCCCATCATCCTCCGTCTGTCCATCCAACTCCTCCTTCAGGGTGTTTGCCAGACGCTCCAACTCTCGGTACCTCTCGAGGTCCTCGGTGACGCCCCGTCGGTTCCTCGTCGACGCCTTGTTCTTCTCCTCGCCCTCGTCCTGCTTGGCGATGGACTTGAAGATCCTGTGCGTGTGGTGCGTCTTGCTCTGGTTGTTCTTCTTGAACCTGACGAACGCTGTGGGCTTCGACACCTGCAACTGCTCCGGGAGGTCCCCTTGTCTCGTATCGGGGCCTCCCCCTTCACTCGCGCTCTGTTCGCTGGACGAAGGCGACGCGCGTCGCTGCTGCTCGGCGGAAGGGCTGCTCTGAAGACTCCCCGAGGAGTTCTCCTCCGTCTCTTGGTCACTGAGGGCCTCCTCCGAGATCCTGCCGACGTTCCTAGCCCTGAGTCTCGCAATCTCCCGCTGCTGGTTGCGGATGACGGAGTCCTTGCGGGACAGCTGCTCCTGGATGGACCTCTGTTCCCGTCGCAGTCTCGCCTCCAGGACCAGTAGGGCCCTCAGGAGTTGTGACAGCTGCCTGTCCTTCAGCAGCTGGCAGGAGCGGACCTCCGACTCCTTGTCCTGCAGTTTGGTGGTGAAGGCGGCCACCAGTTGACGACAGCGCACCGTCTGGAGACGCAGGGCGTCGCGCGTCCCTTCTAGCTCCCGCCTCAAGGACTGGAGTTCGCACTCCATCTGAAACAAAAAGACAAACTCCCATCAGGGGTGGTTGTGGGTTCAATAACAGTTACGCAACGGTACAAAACTACATCAGGGATAATTGTGGGTTCAATAACAGTTGCGTAACGATACAAAACTACAACAGGGTGGTTGTGGGTTCAATAACAGTTACGCAACGGTACAAAACTACATCAGGGATAATTGTGGGTTCAATAACAGTTGCGTAACGATACAAAACTACATCAGAAATGATTGTGGGTTCAATAACAGTTGCGCAACGGTACAAAACTACATCAGAAATGATTGTGGGTTCAATAACAGTTGCGCAACGGTACAAAACTACATCAGAAATGATTGTGGGTTCAATAACAGTTGCGCAACGGTACAAAACTACATCTGGGTTGTGTAGAGCTCAATTTTCATAAGAAGGGTTTAATCTAACAGTAATAACAATTACTTAATCAAATTTCACGTATTCATACGTCAATACATGTGATTTGCAGATGTCTCTTTTGTTATCAATGTTGACAGCATAAAAAGTTAGTAATTTCTAAAAAGGCCTTTACTATGAAAATCGGACTGTAACTATATTAGTGCCATCTTGTTGGTTATATAAGACAATCACTTGGCCTACTATTTTACTGGACCTTCTCAATAGTTTGTATTATTCACGTTAGGCTGCGCTTCTTAACGATAGAAAGTGTTGTTGGCACGAGCTTTACTGGCTCCATCGCAATCGAGAATCGAACGGGAAGTCTTGGAAAAAAAGATCAATTTCACAAAATAAACTTATGTTCATTGGTTCGTGGGAGAGAGCTCACTCGTTTTTTAAGTTACGCCCCAGTGCTAGAACTGGCTAACAACGACATTATCACAACATAAACTATAGTAGGATTTTCAAAGAAAGGACTTATAGAAAATGCAAACATATTTTTCCCATGTCAACACATTTTATTAGTTTATTTTTTAAGACCGCGTTTTACCACCCTTTCGATTTTTACGCATATTAACTCACTACACTAGTGTGTTAGGGACGAGGAAAGTTGAATTTAAAGGAAGTGTACCCGCATATGTATGGAGGGAGAGTGGAAATACATCTGGAGGAGAGGGAGGAATTACACTTAGTACACCCAACCGAGATTCGAACCCCGACCTCCTCGTCATCGGCAGTCTTAGTCTATTGCGATAGGGATTCCTTAGTACCAGGGATCCCCCAAACCGAGGCGGGTCCCAAGAAATATTGATACCTATCACAAGTTGTGGAAAATTAAACTAAACGCATTTATTTAAGCATTTTGTTCGAATTTTTTTTTTCCCTCTCGACTCCTGGAGAGAGAAGTATTGTCATAGCAAAAAAAAAATTTAAAAATGAGCTCATGATTTTGAAAAATGTGTACGTTTCATGCCCCCCTGAAACCGGAATGTTTTCGCAATATTGTCTGTCTGTCTGTACGACTAGAGCCGGGACCATGTTACCAATTGAGCTGATACTTGTTGGTATTTGAGGTCTATAAGGTCCCCCCGAGCGCGTTTTGGAATTAGATACATAAACCTACAATAATATAAGGCCACATGGCTGACTCACTCACTCACTGACATTAATGTTTACCCACTTCCAGATGAGCTATAAACTTGAAATTTGGCAAACTTATAGCTTCTAGCCTGTAACCGATGGTAAAATTCCAAAAAGTTAAAAAAATTAATTTTTAACCTCCGAAAAAATTCAAAATGTCGGAGCAACTTTAAAGTCGGTGCGGACCTTTCTTTGGAGATTTCTTGTGGCTAAACGGTAAGACCTATCAAAAAAAGGATTGCACCAACAGCCACGGATTTGTCGAGATCCACAAGTTTGGTCCTATTACTTTTTGTCGTATCTCCATAGGTTATACCTTAGATAGAGCTATATTTTTGGATTTTAGGTATATTTAGCACATTTTCTACATATTTTTTTAATTCTCTGACACACTTATGGGACAGCTAGAATCATAAAATTTGTCAGGCATATTGGCACATCTAATTGCCATAAGCGTGCCAAATTTTATGATTCTAGCTGCCCTATAATTATGGAGAAACTAAAATAATTTGTGAAAAATACAATACAATACCGGTAATTTTTAGTTGTTATGTTCAAAACAAAGCTGGAATTACATTAGTTTACACCCACTCGCAAAGAAAACTCACTGGGGTTTGGGGGCGGAGCCCCCAACGAGCAAAGCGAGTTAGATATACAACCCTACAGATAAGAGTTTGTCAAATGCTCCAATGTGTTACTCTCATAAAAGACCGGATTGCCAGTGACAGGGAGAACAAGGTTCGAAAACCGCTCAGATGTATTGAGGGTAAGTTTACCCTATCTATCTCCACGCAAATGTGGGTACACTTCCACTCAATTCAACCTTTATCCATCCCTAGCACGTTAGCGTAATTAGTACATGTGCGCCTAACTTGAACGCGGTGTTAAATAAATAAAGTGTAATTTGCATCGATTTCCACTCTTCTCTGATGCCATTTTGTTCGCCAGTGGTTCCATCATCAACCGCATTAGCGCGCCGGTCCGTGTAGGCCGCCCACCGAGTTATTATAACATAACATAACGTCTAGTCATGTAATGATACATTTAATTAGGAGTACGCTCCCGTCAACAAAAAACATGTATCTACAGTCTCAATCAAAGAAAACATTGTTTTTGTAAAACGTCTGTAAATGTTCGTAAATATGGAACAGAAATCCTATTATTCTAAAAAAAATTAATGTGATAGCTTGATTGTGAGACAATACATTTCTTGAATTTGATTCCAATACATCCAATATCTGTGTTGGGGCTCAGTCCCCACGTCGTGGCAAAAGAACCATATAAACCGGCAAACCCTTGACTTCCTAGCAGGAGAGCCATATATACCGGTAAACCCTTGACTTCCTAGCAGGAGAGCCATATATACCGGTAAACCCTTGACTTCCTAGCAGGAGAGCCATATATACCGGTAAACCCTTGACTTCCTAGCAGGAGAGCCATAGATACCGGCAAACCCTTGACTTCCTAGCAGGAGAGCCATATAAACCGGCAAACCCTTGACTTCCTAGCAAGAGAGCCATATAAACCGGCAAACCCTTGACTTCCTAGCAGGAGAGCCATAGATACCGGCAAACCCTTGACTTCCTAGCAGGAGAGCCATAAATACCCGCAAACCCTTGACTTCTTAGCAGGAGAGCCATATAAACCGGCAAACCCTTGACTTCCTAACAAGAGAGCCATATAAATCGGCAAACCCTTGACTTCCTAGCAAGAGAGCCATATAAACCGGCAAACCCTTGGATTCCTAGCAGGAGAGCCATAAATACCTGCAAACCCTTGACTTCCTAGCAGGAGAGCCATTGATACCGGCAAACCCTTGACTTCCTAGCAGGAGAGCCATAGATACCGGCAAACCCTTGACTTCCTAGCAGGAGAGCCATAGATACCGGCAAACCCTTGACTTCCTAGCAGGAGAGCCATAGATACCGACAAACCCTTGACTTCCTAGCAGGAGAGCCATTGATACCGGCAAACCCTTGACTTCCTAGCAGGAGAGCCATAGATACCGGCAAACCCTTGACTTCCTAGCAGGAGAGCCATAGATACCGACAAACCCTTGACTTCCTAGCAGGAGAGCCATTGATACCGGCAAACCCTTGACTTCCTAGCAGGAGAGCCATAGATACCGGCAAACCCTTGACTTCCTAGCAGGAGAGCCATAGATACCGACAAACCCTTGACTTCCTAGCAGGAGAGCCATTGATACCGGCAAACCCTTGACTTCCTAGCAGGAGAGCCATAGATACCGACAAACCCTTGACTTCCTAGCAGGAGAGCCATTGATACCGGCAAACCCTTGACTTCCTAGCAGGAGAGCCATAGATACCAGCAAACCCTTGACTTCCTAGCAGGAGAGCCAAAATACCAGCAAACCCTTGACTTACTAGCAGGAGAGCCATTGATACCGACAAACCCTTGACTTCCTAGCAGGAGAGCCATTGATACCGGCAAACCCTTGACTTCCTAGCAGGAGAGCCATAGATACCGACAAACCCTTGACTTCCTAGCAGGAGAGCCATTGATACCGGCAAACCCTTGACTTCCTAGCAGGAGAGCCATAGATACCAGCAAACCCTTGACTTCCTAGCAGGAGAGCCAAAATACCAGCAAACCCTTGTCTTACTAGCAGGAGAGCCATAGATACCGACAAACCCTTGACTTCCTAGCAGGAGAGCCATTGATACCGGCAAACCCTTGACTTCCTAGCAGGAGAGCCGTAGATACCAGCAAACCCTTTACTTCCTAGCAGGAGAGCCAAAATACCAGCAAACCCTTGACTTACTAGCAGGATAGCTGACAAGCACTGTTTATCCAACTCAAAGTAAGGAGGAACCTGAAAACGAATGTAGTTCCGCGCGCCACCATACCTGTGAAGTGTTACGGAGAAGTCTCACAAAGCGCATGCGCAGTCCCGCCGTGTTTACCGTGGACAAAAAGCTCCCAGGCGCGAGGTAATTACTAATTACACCCGGTTCATCTATCAACAGGACCGGAGTTGGATACCCTCTTCTTGCCCTTGGAGGGGGTCGGAAGACACCATGGAGGCCTGTACGATGACCCATCTGGTAGAGGGGTTCACACGAGGGCAAGACACAGCTGGTAGAGTGGATCACACGAGGGCAAGACACAGCTGGTAGAGTGGTTCACACGAGGGCAAGACACAGCTGGTAGAGTGGTTCACACGAGGGCAAGACACAGCTGGTAGAGTGGCTCACACGAGGGCAATACACAGCTGATAGAGCGGCTCACACGAGGGCAAGACACAGCTGGTAGAGTGGCTCACACGAGGGCAATACACAGCTGATAGAGCGGCTCACACGAGGGCAAGACACAGCTGGTAGAGTGGCTCACACGAGGGCAAGACACAGCTGGTAGAGTGGAGTGGCTCACACGAGCGAGAAGAGGGTTTTGGGGGGACATAGCGTCCAAAATATCGGAGGCCAAGAAATGTATGAATATTAAATGCCTCTGGAAGCTATTTTGATTATTTTTATGGTAAATCAAGGCAACTATTTAAGTACCATGCTATTATTTATGAACTTTTTACCAAATAATAATTTTAAGTGACTTTTAATGTTCGTAAGGGTCGACCTATATATTCGTAAACCTTGGAAAATTTTTATTAACATTATTTTCAGTCTTAGGGGGAAAATATATTGTGAAACAGAGCCCGTGTTACTTACTGCATCACTCGCAGTACATCTCATGATGAGATATTAGGACACAGAGCCCGTGTTACTTACTGCATCACTCGCAGTACATCTCATGATGAGATATTAGGACACAGAGCCCGTGTATAATTTAATGCTCGAACGCTATACATCTTATGATAGATATAGGACACAGAGCCCGTGTTACTTACTGCATCACTCGCAGTACATTCATGATTGAGATTATTAGGACACTAAGCCCTTGTTATTATTGCATCATCGCTATCATCTCAGGGACGTGATATTAGAACACAGAGCCCTTGTTACTTATTGCATCACTCGCAGTACATCTTATGATGAGATATTAGACACAGAGCCCATGTTACTTATTGCATCACTCGCAGTACATCTATGATGAGATATTAGGAACACAGAGCCTATGTTACTTATTGCATCACTCGCAGTACATCTCATGATGAGATATTAGGACACAGAGCCCATGTTACTTATTGCATCACTCGCAGTACATCTCATGATGAGATATTAGAACACAGAGCCTATGTTACTTATTGCATCACTCGCAGTACATCTCATGATGAGATATTAGGAACACAGAGCCTATGTTACTTATTGCATCACTCGCAGTACATCTCATGATGAGATATTAGAACACAGAGCCGATGTTACTTATTGCATCACTCGCAGTACATCTCATGATGAGATATTAGAACACAGAGCCGTGTTACTTATTGCATCACTCGCAGTACATCTCATGATGAGATATTAGAACACAGAGCCGATGTTACTTATTGCATCACTCGCAGTACATCTCATGATGAGATATTAGAACACAGAGCCGATGTTACTTATTGCATCACTCGCAGTACATCTCATGATGAGATATTAGAACACAGAGCCGTTGTTACTTATTGCATCACTCGCAGTACATCTCATGATGAGATATTAGAACACAGAGCCCATGTTACTTATTGCATCACTCGCAGTACATCTCATGATGAGATATTAGAACACAGAGCCCATGTTACTTATTACATCACTCGCAGTCTCATGACAAGTAGAAAGTTCAAAAGTCCAGGATTCTTTGCCCCCTGACGCCATGAGCAGTTTTAAGCGGCGATGATCCCAGAATGATTCATCCATTCCTCATCAACGAAGTGTAAGTTTAGTGACCTTCAAGACGTTCGTTTCTAAATGGCAACCGATATTTCCGCCCGCTACTTCACTCGCCGGGCGTTCGTAAGCTGGATTCATGTTCGGGACAGAAATAGATCTGACTCCGATCCGGTGGATGTGGGGACATTTTGTAGAGAATCTCCGGACACGCAGACTATCGCTGACCCAAACCCCCTTGTACCGGTGGCGATACGGTCCAAAGCGTCAAGCAGACTCGGCTTTTCTGTTGGGATGTGGGACGAAACATTTCCTATTTTGGGACAAATGTTCAACTGGAAACAAATTGCGACCATTTGAATGGAATTATTATTACTATTATCACCGCGTCTTACTACCCGTTCGGGTTATACGCACTTACGCTAATGTGTAAGGTTAGGGTGATTGTGAGATGAAATGGAGGACCTACTGTTTAACGTGGGATCCGAACCACGGTGGAGGCCTGGCATTCCACACATTCACAAGTTGTGATTAATACACGTCTTGTCAGAGGTGAAGGAAGGGTTTGGCAATCAGATAAATCTGTGCCGGGACCAAGGATTGAACCCCGGACCCTCAACACAGAAGTCTGACACCTTAACCCTAGACCGCCAGGTCATCATAACTTATTAATAAAACTATCATGTTTTTGTTCCTAGGTTGTGGCAACAAGAGATATTATAGTTAATGAAATAATAAGTTAAAACGTTTTATATCCATACTCTTATCTTGTTATAACTGGCCACCAAAATAAATAAAACGTATTTATTTAGTAAACATGTGCGCATGAACGCAACCGAAAACGGTTTGTATAACGTCAACCACACTCATTTGATCCGGTTCGGCATCTTAATTTGTGAAAGGAAGGCAGCCTTTTAGAAGCTCTCGTTTAAAAGGCATTTTTTAAGTGAGCCACAGACGCCGCTTGAAACATCCAAACGCTTATTTTAACAAGTTATTATTTCAATAATATAAAAACTCTAAAACGAAAACAAATTATTTGGCGTAGGATATATATAGTATATTGGTAGCTATAGCTACAGTAGCCCCATGGCTTCTTTGGTGCTGACTGACAGTTCACAGCTGACTTCTGACAGTCAACAATTTTGACTGTCAGAAGTGACAGCTGCTAAACACATGTTTTTTGCAGATCATATGGTTCGGCGTAGGGATACATAATTTGGTCTGGTAGCTTTTCAAAGGCGTCAGCTGTCAGTCAGCACCAAAGAAACCATGAAGCTACTGTAGTTGTGAGTTACCAATACTCTTACGTTGGATGAACTGTACCTAGGCGGCCCATTAAACGTATAAACTAAACAGTAAAATGGACCGGCCGGTTCTCACAGGACAAACCAGAACCAGAGTTGTTTTAATTAGGAACGACTGAGCCGAGCTGTAAGACTAGTAGAGTGCCGGTGTGAAAGGTTCGAGTCCCGGGTGAAGAGTCAACAAGTCACTATTACTATTAATGTTGGTGTGTCGCCATAATAGGGTCATTAGCACCCAGGACCAGGCTAGAGGGGAACTTTCTAAACATCAAGCTTGCATGCCATCTTAAGGAAGTATCGGTCACATTTGAAAAATGACACGGTAATTGAACCAGGGACTGTTGACTTAACGAGCCACCACACTCTACCACTGAGCTAACCGGGTTCGTCTCGTGGTCATGGTCATTCCACACGTCCATCCCAGACTCTGCCTTACACTATGAGTGAAGAATGACCTTGAAACAGGACGACTCTGGATAGCTCAGTGGTGAGAGTAATTACTAGCTAAGCCCAGGTTCGATTCCGGTGTCCAGGTGTCATTTTTCAAACTAAGAAACACGATACTTGAAGCGGCTACAAGCGCTACCGTAAAATGGGGTTGTAGGGGACGCGAGAGAAGGGCAGTTACTTTACAGTTTTTATAACAATACATTTTTTGAGCAAAATAAATACAATATTTCTCCAGTAGAATCAAAGAGTTTAATTTCCCTCACACGGTGACCTCAACAGTTGAATATCTGTCGAGGGTGTCCTGGAATTTAATGACAACTTTTTATCTTGATTTAAAAAATTTCTCACCTAATGCAGCTATGCTCATGACAGATATTCAAGAACTGTTGATATCAACGTGTGAGGGAAATTAAATTATAAGTTTCTCCCGGAGAATCATTTGATTTATTTAGTCATAAAAAAGTTTTGCTATAAAAACTGTGAAATCATGGCATTTTCTCGCTTCCCCACGTTAATCGCCTGGCCAATGGGGCGAGGACACAGGGCCATTGTTTGTGTCAGCCCGTTAGTGAATGTGTGGAGGATCCCCTCACGAACCGAACCAGGTGACACACGCATGCGCATTGTCTCACGCACGAGTGTGACAACAACAACGTGACAACACGCTCCGACGTGACCCAGCAGGGAAAACAAGGATGGACAGGCTGGATTGAAGACAACCTCCCAATTGAATATATACATCTGTTACCATTACTTTAGAATTCGGGGTGACTTGGCGGTCTATGGGGTAAGGTGTCGGACTTCTGTGCCGAGAGTCTGGGGTTCAATCCTCGGTCCCGGCACAGATTTATCTGATTGCCAAACCCTTCCTTCACCTCTGACAAGACGTGTATTAATCACAACTTGTGAATGTGTGGAATGCCAGGCCTCCACCGTGGTTCGGATTCCACGTTAAACTGTAGGTCCTCCATTTCATTTCACAATCACCCTACCATTACACTTTAGCGTAAGTGCGTATAACCCGAACGGGTAGTAAGACGCGGTGCTGATGATGATAATAATAATAATAATAAGTTTGTTCTTTCGATATGTTAAGAAAAAGCCTATTATGCAGCAATCCTTAGGGAAGTATTATTAGAAGAATGTATTAACACTTTAGATTGATGATATCGTACTAATAAAAAATAATTATTATTTCCACATTAGTGCCTTCCAACTAATGTTTACAATAATTATTATTTCCACATTAGTGCCTTCCAACTAATGTTTACAATAATAATTCGTCTGCTAGTTGTCAGTTACCACCATTCCTACACCGGATGGACTTTAGAGGAGCTATTTCCAATCAGATGTTTTTTTTAGCACCGCGTCTTACTAACCATTCTGGTTATACGCTTGTGTTTAAAGGTTAGGGATGAGGACTGTTGAATTTAGAGGAAGGGTACCCACATTCACGTGGAGAGAGAGAGAGTGGGAAACAATTTAGGAAAACCACCATCAGTACACCTGGCCGGAATTGAACCACGATCTCCCAGTCTTCAGCAGACTATTCTATTGAGAGAGTAGCGCCTTAGACCATGCGGCCATCGAAGCGGGTTGTTTCTGGAGTTTAGAAATTTCTGATAGACTATTATAGAAACTTTAGCATTGTGGTTATTTAATAATATTAGAGTCCAAGAAGCGGGGTTGAGGAAGGTTGATTTAGAAGAAATAGATCCACATCATCATGGAGAGAGGGTGGGAAAACGAGAGTGATTAATCACATGTAAGAAACCGCCCTCAGTGCAATCGAGATTTAAAGCTCAACCAGACAGTTTTTTAAACCTAACGCCTTATACCCCATAACCACCAGTGCGGATATTATTGTAAGTTAGACTACTAAGAGTAAGTGCAGTCCCAGGCACTAATAACTTGCTTGATTAAAGCACTTATATAAATAATAACGATATTATATATATTTATCGTGAACTTTCTACATCTACTGAATATATCAGCACACAGCTTACAAACTAACTTAATCTAGAACGGACACAACACTCAACCTCTAGCTATTAATTTATCACCGTGTAAAGTGGAAACCCCAATTTCACAAACAATAAATTTTCGGCCATGCTGGGAATCAAACCTGGGACCCTTAGCTCAGCAGACAGATAAGTTACCGACTGATCCATGGTGTCGTAGTATCACCTACTAGTGATAGCATGACGAGGTTTGCAACACACGCAATCCTAAGGGTCTATGTAGTATTAAAACAGAGTGTCCATCTTAACATATTAATTTCTGTGTGAAAGCAAAGCCAGGATGTAGTTAGTTATATATGAACCGAGACATCTAGGACCAGGGCCACACTCGATACTACCGTGACGTACAAGGCCACGTCCATATCGGACATACGAGTGTGTCCACGAACGTAAAGAACAATGGCAGAGAAAATGAAAGTGTACTAACACTGGGCAATGATACTTTCATTTAGCTCTCTATATGGGGTGCCTTTTATCATGTCCAGTGGCGGTGTAACCTTATTTGTGTGAGGAGGGAGGCAATTAGAAAGGGGGGGGGGAAGGGATTTTTTGAAGTACTCTACCACCTAAGCCAAAGAAGGTACTCACCCAGATTTATTTATTTTTTCAAATTGAATGTCTCTAAAAGCTATTTGTAACGGCCATCTTCCAGAACATTTGATTAATTTGGATAACACTAGAACAAAGACTCCAGGTTAAGACGCTTGCGTTAGTTGGGAGAGTTTAACACGGAGATCGCTACGCGCGGTCCTAAGTGACAACATCGCTATCAAGCAGGAATTTTAAAACAAAAGTTAACTTTAAAGAGTATTAGAAAGCAGACCAAAATTGTCTTCTAGTGTCAATAAACCAGCTACCACAAAGCTAGGTTCAGGTAGCGGGCCCACCCCTTTTCCCATAAGCCAACCCTATAAACAAGCCTACTAAGACTGCAAATTACAAAGTAAACGCGGAATACAATGCTCCTTTTTATGATCAAGCGAATGTTTGCCAACCCCTGTTGACTAGTTACTTGTCTAAAAAGGGTTGTTCATTGAAAGAGGGTGAGAGGGTAGTGACTGTGACGCTTCAACCTGGCTCGAGGAGCTCACACAAACTACCTAGATGATATTTGGAGTAATCCTCGCCTGGAATTATTTTGAAAATTAAGAAATTAGTAACTATTTGAAGTGATATTCACCCGGTAATTGAAAAAAATAATTAGATGCCTCTTAGAAGCTATTTTGAGTTTGTTTTTAATCGTATAATATTCGAGAATATCAGAATGGAGTGAAATTGTGCTAATTTATTCAACTTTACGTTAGTAAGACATGACCTTTAGTGACTGTGTTTGGAAAAAGTGCTATTTTTTGTTGTTTTTACACCGCATTTTACTACCAGTTAGGGCTATACGCATACATAAATTATGCTAATGGTATAAAGATGAGATAGTTGGAATTTTAAAGGATATGCACCTGAATTTTTGCGGAGCGAGAGTCGGAAACCAGATAGTAAACAACACTCGACCGGCATTCGAACCACAAACTCCCCGAGAGTGACGCGTAATGACGCGCGACCACCGATGCGGGTAAAGTGCAAGTTAGATCATAAGCTAGAACTAAAATAAAAACCGCAGCGCCTTTCCGCTCCGAAGTGTCGCCGGTCAATTCCCGGATGTGACGTCAGATGCTGACCGGACATCTCTGGTCTTACATACTGTACACAGGGAGCAATGTTTCCGTACTGAATTAAGTACAAGTCATCTATTACCGTGTGAACGACCGACTATCGTGGTTACTATCGCAGCTCCTGGTTTTTAGCGATGTTTGAATACAAACTCATGTGCAGAAGAGATACAAGTTAGTCCTACAGCTGAAGAGTACAGGGGAAAAAGGGGGAAAGTTCAGATGTAACTCATATTGAGTTAGTGCTATAGATGAAAATTTTGAATCGGAATTTTTTCTGCAGTGGCGGCTTACAGTGGAGTGGTTAAATTATAGAGGAGGCACCTAGAGGCTATTGTACTTCAAAATATAGTGTGTTAAGAGACGAGAGGGTTATAGAAGAGGGGAGGAGTAGATAGGGAGCACGGAGGATGGGGGAGGGGGGAGACAAATGTCGGGCCAACCTTAAAATTATTTTAACTAACTTATTGATGATAAAATATTGAAGTATGATTTATTAACATAGCGGGTCGACAAAAGTTTGCGTTCATTTGTTTCTTTACTACTTTTTTATCACAGCGTCTTACTGCCCGTTCGGTTTATACGCCTATGTACTAATTACGCTAATGTGCTAGGGACGAGGAAGGTTGAATTTAGAGGAATTGCACTCGTGAGAGTGGAAAACTATTAGGAATAACTGCTCTCAGTGCAACCGACTGGTATCGAACACCGATCTCCTTGTCATTGACAGTCTAGTCTATTGAGAGAGTAGCGCTTTAGACCGTGCGGCCATCGAAGCTTGTTTGAAGATTTTTCTGGTGTTAACGCCCTCAGGAGAAATTAATCTTAAGTATAAACATTGACATTTGGGATAGATATATATCTCGATTACATTATAGCTCCATTTAATCAGTTGACATTATTTTAAAGAAATAATAATTGAAAATTTTCCGCCTCACAGCTCTAGTTAGTGCTGCCATCTGTTAGACAATCATGAGACCTCCCTAATGCGCTCTATAGAGTATGGTTAAAAGAGGTCTCTGTCATGTGGTCAACCAAATTCACTGCCCTGTTCACATTAAGTCGCACAGTGCTGTACTTGACAAGAGTGTGGCACTATACCACACGAGGGTGCCACTACAACGTCCACAGCAAGGCGACAACGCACGTAACCAAAACTCTCGCGGATATGACGTCAAAGGTAGGCACGTTTCCCTCCCACTGCATCTGCCAAGATGGCCTTCCTTCCTGTTGACGTGCGTGAAACTCGTAATGACCGATCTGAGACCACAGGAGCTTGCGCCGTATCGGAATATTACTGGAGTGTTGCAAGACTTGTGGAGATCTGTCTAGTAGTGTGTATACTACATCCACCACTTACTGGACCAATAGTAGCTCGTGCTAGCAGTGTGTATACTACATCCACCACTTCCTGGACCAATCGTGGCTCGTGCTAGCAGTGTGTATACTACATCCACCACTTCCTGAACCAATAGTAGCTCTTGCTAACTAACTACTCGATCGTCCTAACAAGAGAATCCAGGCGTTTTCGACTTTAGTCCTGCTAAGTCTTGTCCTTGCATACGGCCCTTGGTCGTAGTTTTTCCTCGAGTCTGTCACAGACCTTGAGATGCTGTCGGAGGAATCTGTAAGCTATGTGGTCTGCAGGGCGTGTCAATCGCTCCTGGTGGCGCGGACCGGAACTTGGGTCAAGGTGACAACAACGGCAACAGTCGGGTGATATAATAATTCCCGTCGACCACCGCGTCTTATCACCCATTAGTGGGAGTAGAGATGAGAAAGGTAGAACGTAGAGGAGGTGAACCCGCATTTACATAAAGGGAGGATTAGAAAACCCGTGCAAAAAATAAAAACACCTCAAAACTCTTGCCTTGGTTTAAAATCATCAGCAAATCAGATTATTTCGAGAGTGACATCTCAGGCCACGCGGTCACTAAACCGCGTATAAAAGTTACTAAATCTACTTTCAAGTAGCCATACGTCAAGTTAGGTGAGTTGCAGCTGTCACTTTTGTCAGATATTATCAATACCTATAAAATATCAATAATAATATAGTAAAATGTTATCAATGGCGACATAAAAAATAATGTGATTTCAGAAAGAAAAAAATTCCCGACCAATATCCTACTATAACCTTTGTTTATCCTGTAAGGGAGCAAGCTTACCTTACATTATTCCACCATGGTAGGCCCATAGCTTATAAGATAGGACCATAGTGTAATCAGTGAAGGTAAGAATGCTACCTTGCTTGGTTCCACAATGTTGTAGCTTATAAGAAAGAGTCATAGTGTAATCAGTCAAGGTAAGACTACTACCTTCCTTGGTTCCACTATGGTGTAGCTTATAAGATAGGGCCATAGTGTAATCAGTCAAGGTAAGAGAGAGTCACTCAATGTAACAACTGTATCACTTTCTCTCGTTGCTATGTCCGATGTTTCTAACAGTGATCACGTAAGAGGACCTTCAAGGCCGCGCGCGACAAATAGAGCTTCATTGCTCTCAGCTCGTCCAAGTCTCCAAGAGACCAGAGTACTTACGGACATAATCGAATGAATCGTTCGAATGATTTTGAAAAGTAGTAAAGAGTCGATAGTAATC